>JAHWGI010000850.1:0-81915 GCA_029379305.1 Frankliniella fusca | reverse complement strand
TCGTAGTATGTGCGTGTGTGTGGGTCTGCAGTGACGACATTGAGGGTAATTTATAGGTCTAGAGTCTGACGAGTAGACAGAGAGTGAGAGTCTCACTTAATGTCTAGTGATGTGTTGACCACATTGGTTACTTTTGTTGTGGGTCTTTTGTTGAAGAGAGATATTTTAGAAGGGACTGTGTGACTGAGAAGGGGAATGGTTGTGTACTGTTTGGGCATCATTTTGGTCAGAGGGAGTTTGTGTGAGGGGAGGGTTTGAGGAAGGATCATTTTATGAGTGGTGATATGGATGAGTGATGATTGTGTTTTATATAGTACTAGTTGAGTAATTTTGGAGATCTAGTTTGGATGTTTGGATGGGGGGTGAGATATGTGATAGGGGGAGAGTGTGGATGTGAGTGAGAGGGATATGAGGAGGAGTGGGAAGTGAATAATGTGATGTGATTGAGTTTGAGGGTATATAGGGGATTATTGTATTATAGTTGATTAGATGGAGTGGGTGTCTAATTAGTGGGTATTGAGATGGATAGTATATATAAGTCATGAGTGTTGTTTAGAATATATAAGCTATCGATCGAATCAGTGCCTGGATCCCCCAAAACAGCTGTCCCTTTTTCTTTCTTTTAATTCACTGCTTCTCCATTGCTCCAATCTTCATCATAGCAGCACCAGCCAAGCTACAACTACAGCTGACAAACTGCCGATCAATGGAGACAACAGATACTCCTCAATTGGCCACCCACGAGCCCGGACGCCACATCGCACACAACGCCGTCTCTCAGGCGTGGACTAACCTGTCTTGGCGGGTGGGGACGACTAGCAGACTCATTTGTTTGGGGCGCGATAGCGCCATGGTCAGGACGCAGCCTGACGCATGCTGCGTCCCTAAGTGGAGCTGAGCTCGACGCGATACGCAGCTAGCGAGGAGACGCAGAGAGCTGCGCGAGACCAGGACACGTTAGACCAGCGGAGACGAGACGCAAGATAGAGAGAGAGAGAGCACCGGAGACACATCTCCAAAACCAGCACATGCCAACGCGACTCGACTATCGGTCGCGTGGCTGCCTCCAGCAGCGACGGCACCGTCCCGAGAATTCAGTCCAGATTCATACGCAGGAATCCGTCGTAGACATGCGAACGCGATGAGCACGCACACGGGCGTAGAGGTATAACAAGCGTAGCTACGCGGCTGCGTCGCTGCCGGCAGCTGCGCATCTAAAGTTGGGCAGCCTGCTGATACGAAATGAGCCTGACCGTTGTCTGTGCGATCTGTTGGCGTTTGATGATGCGCAGTAGAGCTGAGAGCGTTAGGATCGTTGGTCGCAGGCCAGGGGCTATGCGCTGGCGCCTCCTGTTGGCGGCTAGCGTCCTGCTGGTAGCTCGTTAGTGCGCGTGTGGCGACAAGTCATGGACGTTGTCTACGCCTGCGGCGTCGCAGGGCGGCTGCGCTGTGGTGTGCGTTGGCGAACACTGCTAAGAGCTGCTGCTTGCTGAGTCAGTGTGTGTCGATATGCTAGCTCTAGAATGCGCTGCTAACGCCGTGCGCGCATAGTATGCTGAAACTAGCTTGGTCTATCCGTTTGACTATCTGTGTGCAGCTTGGCGCCTGACTGCGCGTGTCTGTAGCGCTCGGCGCTGGCACGGCCTTTCGCTGAGGCCGCCCACATGCGTGAAACCGACGCCTCCGCACATAGGTCGGCGACGAGCGCAGCGGCCGCAGCATACATAATTAGTGCCATCATGTTGTGCTGTCCACTGGGCCAGAACAGCGTGATGGATCGAGAGATATTGTCTACGAGACAGACGAGCACGAGATACGGCGCAGAGCAGAGCAGACGTACTCTACGTTAGCAGAGATAGTCTCATGAGACTGAGAGGGAGAGTGGGGGCAGAGTAGAGAGCACGTCCTGAGGGGCCACTATCATCGGTCCGCGAGCTTCTGTACGGCCTACCTAGTTTCCTTGTCCTACCTTCTGTGAACTGCGCGACGCTCTTGCCTCCCTGCTCGCTTTGTGGGGAGGGGGGGGGGGGGGGGGGGGGGGGGGGTGCTCATCTATTGCGATCTACTGCTTGGGGCCATCTTTGGCTACAGCCACGTACTATGCTCGAAATATCACGAATCTAGCACCTGCCGACCCGGCCGTCGGGCTCCCCGGGTCCCTCCCCCTGCGCCGCGGCGCCTGCGGGATCAGCTGAGTGACTATCACGCCGGCACCAGCCGGCCACTCGCGCCGGCTGACCTTCCTCGGTCCGCGCTCTCGATGTTTCGCGTGTCTCTCATCTGTCCCCGCCTAACGTAGAGCTCCATCCGGGGGGGCGCTAGACTAGCATGCTGTTCTCGTTTAGCTCGACAATATGCCACAATTAATGTGTTGAACACCGAGTGACGTGAGCACTGCGACGCTCCATATGCCAGTCGCGCCGCCAGGGCCCGCGAAACCTGAGCGTCCTAGAGGCACCAAAAAAATTAACGCGTGTCTCACCGTGAACAACTCTCGCAAATGGGCTTCTGAATCCTTTACATCCTAGCCAACGTCGGCATGCAAAACTCTTCGAAGACATGCAAACATGCAATGCACCCTCTTCAGCATGATCCAGCTCAATAGCTGTCGACGGACACTGACAGTCAGAGCTCACGTCGATCTGTTTTATTCGCAATTTAGCTCAGGCCAGCGCAAGGTATTCTCGCTACCATTTGTTATCTTTTTCCACCCTTTGCGACTGCATGCTTTCTCGGCGCGGTGGATACACGGACAGCAAGCGCTCTACTAGCCTTGCAATGTGAACGGAGCCGAAGAGCGCAGCGCGAGGAGTCCGCCTAGTGAGCGTACGCGCACATGCCACTGCCCAGGCTCGGCCCGAGCCAAGCTAGAGTTGAGCCTCAGCGTAATCTGCGCGAGAGAAGGCGCAGATTAGTCGAATTGATGCCAGCGAATGCTCGTCGCTGTAAGAGCTCGTGAGGCGTACAGATGCTGCCATGTAGTGGCCGTCCTAGTATTGCTCACAGAAGCGAGGATATCTGTATGCATTAGTACGTCGAGCGGATGCACGACAGGGGAGCCGACAGCAAGATAGCGACAGAATACTAAAGAGAACGATCTCATCGAGATGTCATGCTTCATTGTCGGTAAAGTTGATATCTAATTTTAAGTTAGCTAGAGGGGGGGTGGGTGGGGGGGGGGGGGGGGGAGGGTGATTGGGGGGGGGGGGGGGTCTTGAGGAGATGGAGATGAACGCTGAGGGCGAGCGCACCAGGTAAAAAGAAAGGACGCAGCATGCCCATAAAGTCAGGCGCTGAAGGACAGACGAAGGGCGGCTGAGGCAACAGCGAGACAGCATCTGAGCAGACCTAGAATATAAGTCAATTTTGTTTGTCACCGATGACGCTAGCTACTCTTGAAGAAATAGTGCAGTAGGCTATTTAAACCTTAGATCACTATCGGCGTAGCCGCGTTCTACAGCTACCTCCGTGATCACATATTGTGATGGCAGTAGACGAGCAGAAGACTGAACTCAACAATCACGATAAGGCGCGACCAGGTTAATATCACGAAGCCTCTTCGAAAATCCACAGGTTTCAGCCAATGACAGCAGGATTCGCAAACGATCGTCGTGCAAGCGGGCATAATGGATACTAAAACGTTGATAGTGCAATCTAGGAGAGCTTATTCGAGGGTTCGTAGAGCGGGGCTATGTTTTGCTCTGCAGTGCATGACAACAATAGCATCGAACAATTTGTGAGTATGTGGAGAGTGCCTGCCACAAATGACCCAAGGCTGTTCACCGGCCGTAGGCGGCTACTTTACGGTCACACTCAAAACAGAGGGTACGCTTACGCTGGTTTCAGTGTTGCCAGAAAAGTTCAGCAAAAAACCGAGCAGTACACACACTGGAAATCTAAGTGCACGAATGTCCTCGAGGGGTAAACAAATCTGAATTCGGTGTACAAATTGCGTGAATTTGAATTGAATTTGTCTAAATTGAATTGAATTCGTTTTGAATTAGCTTTGAATTTTTTGAATTTATTGCAAAGTTTTTTTTTGAAATTATTGTGATCTTTTTGTGAATTTACTTGAATTCGTTTTAAATTCGGGGATGCCCCAGAAAATACACGCACATCTGATCCAAATAATTATTCTCTCAATTACATGATGAAATAGGATTTTTAGTAAATTATTGTGAATGATTTCTATTTATTCCAAATTATTGGAAATTAACTTGCAACTGCGCAAAATAATCACAATTATTTCAATTATTTTTTAAAAACTTTTCAGAAACAAATTTTGCTCTGCAATTGAAAGGGTGGCGTGAAAACATGGAAAATTTTTGCGGCAGTAAACCTCCCGAAGGAGGTTGCGGTTCCCGCCAGGCACAGGGCTTTTACCCCCTGTGGCAGCCAACTGCTTCGGTGTTCCATGGGAACCGGCGCTTTGCTGACTGCGATCCTATCGCGCAATTCGACAGATTTGATCCCCGTACCACCATTGGCCTACCCCTAGAGGTACGAGCGGTGTCAAGGGCGTTAGACTTCCTGATCCCAGTTTCAGAGGCCTTACCTCAGAGGGGTACGCGGGATTCGAACCCACAACCCCGAGTGCCGACACGTAGCCAGAACAGGAAGCGACCCAACGCCCAGAGCCACCGAGCCAACGGCGGTGAGTCGTGTTTAACTTCTATTTGACCTGCCATCCAGCTGCGGCCAAAGGGAATGTCAAGCGCGAAAAACACTTTCCCGAGTGGGAGTCGAACTTCGGACCACTCGGTTCAGTGTTGCGCGCTCTACCAACTGAGCCACGACGCCACGATGACTGTACAGTGCGACGGGTTCGAGTCGTATTTGCCGTATCCTGCAGCCTCCAGCGAGGAGGACAGGGCTAATACAACTCGAACCCGTCGCACTGTACAGTCATCGTGGCGTCGTGGCTCAGTTGGTAGAGCGCGCGACACCGAACTGAGTGGTCCGAAGTTCGACTCCCACTCGGGAAAGTGTTTTTCGCGCTTGACATTCCCTTTGGCCGCAGCTGGATGGCAGGTCAAATAGAAGTTAAACACGTCTCACCGCCGTTGGCTCGGTGGCTCTGGGCGTTGGGTCGCTTCCTGTTCTGGCTACGTGTCGGCACTCGGGGTTGTGGGTTCGAATCCCGCGTACCCCTCTGAGGTAAGGCCTCTGAAACTGGGATCAGGAAGTCTAACGCTCTTGACACCGCTCGTACCTCTAGGGGTAGGCCAATGGTGGTACGGGGATCAAATCTGTCGAATTGCGCGATAGGATCGCAGTCAGCAAAGCGCCGGTTCCCATGGAACACCGAAGCAGTTGGCTGCCACAGGGGGTTAAAGCCCTGTGCCTGGCGGGAACCGCAACCTCCTTCGGGAGGTTTACTGCCGCAAAAATTTTCCATGTTTTCACGCCACCCTTTCAATTGCAGAGCAAAATTTGTTTCTGAAAAGTTTTAAAAAATAATTGAAATAATTGTGATTATTTTGCGCAGTTGCAAGTTAATTTCCAATAATTTGGAATTAATAGAAATCATTCACAATAATTTACTAAAAATCCTATTTCATCATGTAATTGAGAGAATAATTTGGATCAGATGTGCGTGTATTTTCTGAGGTCATTCCTTAAATTCACTTGAATTTGTTTTGAATTCGTTTTGAATTCGCGTGAATTCGTTTTGAATTCGCGTGAATTAGTTTGAATTAGTGTGAATTAGTTTGAATTAGTGTGAATTTTGAATTAGTGGTGTACATCAAAATTCGGAGTTATTTACCCCTCGAATGTCCTACACTTGGAAGTGAGCGAATATCGTTCGCACACTTGGAAGTGTGTGAATAGATATTAGCTCACTTGGAAGTGTACGAATGGGCATTCGCTCAATTGGAAGTGTGCGAACAGATATTCACACACTTGGATGTGTACGAATAGATATTCGTACACCTGAGATAAGCAAGGTGAGATACCCGTTTCGCACACTTGGAAGTGTACGAATATCCATTCGCACACTTCCAAGTGATCGAATATCCATTCACACACTTCCAAGTGCGTGAACGATATTCGCTCACTTCTAACTGTGCGACATTCGTACACTTGGATTTCCAGTGCACGTGTCCAGGTGGCGGTATTTCCTCCAGCCTACTAGGCAACTCCCCTGCACTCAGACGTTGCCTAGTATAGGCAGGCGGAGATACAGTCCCGTTATGCACAGGTGTAGGCGAAGATTTTTGCCTAACTTTCTGGCAACACTGGCTGGTTTAGCAAACACGTTTGCTGTAAACAGCAAAAAATGAGTTAGGAACCCCATTCAACTTGCAGCTGCAAAACATGTTTCTGTGTCAGTCAACTTTTTGTTAAAACAGCGAGCACACGTATTCTTTGCAGTTTTGCTGTCCTAGCAGGAGGTTAGCTTAAAACAGCAAAAAGTTTGCTGGTATGGCGAAAAAGTTATATGGGGAACCTGACTTATTTTGCTGTTATAGCAAACGTGTACGCTAAACCACCTCACCTTAGTTTTTGCCTGCAGGGAGACACACTAAAACTGTAGTGGTTATTGAACCATAAGTTTTAGGTGACCTTATGTTGAAAGAGGATATAAACTACAGCCAATCGGCCGAGCTCAAGTCTTACTCTCGTGTCGCGTTATCCTTGCGTCCTCCGAGACGCGAAATGCGGAGGTCGAGCGCTCGCTCCTAGCCTTTCAGCTCCCCGCGTAATCCCGTTTTTCGAGTTGAGTGACGAACGCGTCAGCGGCACAGTCGCGGCTGGCTCTCTGTTTTTGCTGGTGTTCCAGCTGCAGCGGCCGCGGCTGGCCGGGCCGGGCCGGGCCGGGCCGCCAGGGCGCTGCGGGGCTCCGTGGGCTGGCCTGCCTTTTTCTGATCCATAACGCGTTTTATCTCAGATAATCCCCTATAATTAAGCAGCACACCGTACGCTGGCCGGGGAGCCCCGTAGCGCTACAACCAGTTCAATAAATTATCGCCATAATTATCGACAATTAAATTGTACTGGTGTACACGGTGCAGCGCGGCGCGCCAGAGCGAGAGAGGCTGGAGGGCAGTGAGGAGCGACTGAGGCGGGAGGAAGAGAGCGGAGGCGGCACTGGAGAGGGACAATGTCGGCGATATAAACACAGAGTTGTACGCTGTCGGTGGCCCATTTCATAGATCCACCTCGTAGATATTGAATCGACTTGACACTGCTGGGATTAACGCTCCTTAGCCCCCTCCCTCCTCTCTCTCCCTCCCTCGCCCTCGCACTCTCCCACCCATACGCCCGAGCCAGTACAATACATCATCAGGTCCCGAACACTGTTACGGCTGGCACTTTGGAAAGTTCGCACTTTAAGATGGATCAGACGCCCTGGTTAGGTCGTGATTAATGAGTTGGACCCGGGACATGCTCGCCGTCAGACTGACTGACTGGCGGAACACACTATGTGGCCGGCCGGGTTGGGCCGGGCTGGTCATTCTCACAGGGCACTCACGATCAAGTTCAAGGCCGCTCGGGGCTGGCTGAGGTTTATTAGATGGTGAAATGAGTGGACAGACCGCAGAGATGAACCTAAACCAGTGTCTGTGCGTCTGTTGATGAGATCTTACGCAGCATGGACCAGTTTTCGCCATGCATGAAGCATCCGGCACGGAGGCAAAACTCTCTGGATTTGTATTAGTCCGTTTCTGATACTCTTAGCGAACCCTTCAAAGGTGTACGTACCAGCGACAAGGTGCCGTACGATAAGGCTGAGAAGGCAAACCTACATCCCTTTACGCATGTTTCGTGTCCCCGATACGGTACTCACCTTTTGCTTTGAAATTATTATCTAATAAGTGTGAACCATGAAAAGACCACACTTCTCTATACCTGATCATGTCTAAGACACCCTTCCCGTCATGGCTCTGTGTTTACTGTACCGGCTATGTTTTTTCACCCAGAGAAGCGTGTTCTTGAAAAGCGCAAGTAGAAATAGGTGCTTGATCCGAGCCCAGGTTCGCCTTGAAGCAAGAACATGAGGTCATTTGAAGAGCAAAGAGGAACAATGTGAGAACAAATTGGCGTTGATTATAGCCCACATACTCAAGAACACTGGTACTTGATTCCATCAAGCATATTGCACATAAGCAAAATGCGTATGATCCAAGAAAGTGCTTTTCTGGGTGTTTGATTGCATACACTGAAAATCTACGAGTCATAATTTCTCGCCCCATACGAGTGAGAATTCGAGGAGGGCAATTTTATTACTCTCTGGAGAGTAAGAATTTTTTTCCTCACCCTTTATGAGAAGGAATTTTGAGACCTCGCCCAAAGAAAGTGAGAATTCGTGCTCAAATTAAGTGAGGTTAAAAAATCCTTACTCAAATAGAGCGAGGCTCAAAAATATCTCGCTCGAAAAGAGTGAGGTTAAAAATTCTCACTCTAATTTAGTATGGAAAAGTGTCCTCTCCCATTTTGAGTGAGAAATTGGATTCTAGGGTTTGCAGTGTAATAGTGTTGCGGGTTTGCCTACCCCATTCGCCCGTAAGGCACCATGGCCCCTGAAGCACTGGCGAGTATGCAATCCCGCAACAGTGTTAAGCATTCAATGAAACACCTGGTACAATCCTCGGCATGGGCTTATCGAAGCGCACACTAGGAAAGGGTATGTGCACGATAAGCACACGACTGGTTTGGCAGTGTAAGGACCGATGAGCTCCCCCACTCCCTTACCACCACCACCTCAGAGACTCGGAGGTGTGATGTCGGCAATTAAGCATCAGTGTTGAAAACGGGCGTCAAGCGGTCAGGTCAGCAGGCTGAGGCTGGGCCCCTGGGCCCGTCCGGGCACGGACCTGCCGCCCAGGCGCTGCGCCTGCCCCGGCCCCGGCCCCGGGCCCGGCCCCGCCCGGCACCGGCCAAGCCCAAACTGCCCCCCGGCTACGCGGCCGGCTAGACACGATCCCCCCAAGACGCAGCGGGGCGTGGCAGGGCGTGGCGGGGGCGTGTCAAAAAATTATTTTAATTTAGTCTCTCTCGCACTAATGGGGTCACGAGCAGCTCGCGGGAAGGGAGGGAGAGAGAGAGAGAGAGAGAGAGAGAGAGAGAGAGAGAGAGAGAGAGAGAGAGAGAGAGAGAGAGAGAGAGAGAGAGAGAGAGAAGATGCGAGTCGCTCATCTCACTGCGGCGCGGATCTCCATGAGGAGGAAGAAAATGCGAGGAATATTGGCAGCGGGCATGTAAGGTGTGCGGCACACCGTTAGTCTGCCAGTACATAGTTCCCTGCCCCTGCCGGTGCTGCAATGGGTAGAACTCGCTCGATGTCCGCCGGCCCGACCCGGCCGAGTCGTGTGTGATTCCTCTATCGCTCTGGGCCCGCCGCGGCGCGCTGCCGCCGTGGAGAGGTTGTTGGACTGGAATAAACGGCGTGATTCGCACGGCGCCCGGCCCCACCCCGCCCCGCCCCGCCTCAGCCCCGCCGCGGATCATCATTTCTCATACAGCAGCGCGGCCCGTCAGCTTGCCTCTCCTCTCCCCGCCTCTCTCCTCGGCTCCTCTCCTCCCCTCTCGACTCCGCTTCTCTCCTCTCCACTCTCTTCCCCTCTCCTTTCCTCCCTGCTCCTCTCCCCCCCCCCCACCCCCCTTAAGCAGAGCACCCAATCAATTTCCATGCGCGATTAAGAATGTGTTGAGATAAGACTTTTTGGTCTATTATTAATCGCCGTTTGCCTGGTTGTGTACTGGATGCTGGCGTGGCGTGGCGTGGTGTGGCGGGCCCACGAATGGCGGGCTCGGCGGGCGCTCACCGCCCGCGGCGCCAGGGCCAGGGCCTAACAGGCGGCCAGGGCCTTACTACTATCTGATCGGTCGGAACGGGCCCAGCCAGGGCGCGGCCCGCAGCAATTAGGCATTAATTTATGCTAATATTATAATTGTGGAGATTCCATGGACGGCTAATTTGGCAGGTGGGGATCATGGAGGGGCCGCGGCCCGCTCCGCCCCGCCCCGCCCCGGCCCGGCCCGCCCCGCCCCGCCCCAACACGCCCCGCCCCAACACGCCCCGGGTGCTACACTGTGGGCCACACACGCGTGCGGGAGGCTGCGGCGCGGTTGTGTGGGGTGGGGTGGGGCAGGTTGGGGTGGGGCGGGGCGGGGCGGGGCGGGGCGGGGTGGCGTAGGCGAGGAGGATCGGTCCATTTCGGACAGCGCTCGACAATGAGGAAGTCACTAAGTACGAAGATGTAAATAAGAAGATGGCCGCGGCGTGGCATAGCGTAGCGCCGACCCATAACAAAGCAGAAGACATCATCACTTCGCGTTTCAAATCAAGTAGAAGTCTTTCGAAGATTTTTCTTAAGTTTAATTGTTAACAAGAAACGCAAATTTACCTGATGCAGGCTGAAAATCTGCATATTTTGTTTATTGTGTGTTCAGGTTATGTTGCTTTTTGTTATGGGTCGCGGTTACATCTTCGTACTAAGTGTACGAATTGAACGGTCATTGAACTGTCTCGTCATTACTGGTCCTGGTCCCGGCTCTGGTACATAACAGCCCCGCTCGCTGCTCGCTCCTGTTTCAGTCAGGAGCTGGAGATACCTTCTGTTGGCCTTCATCGTTTGTCCTTTCACCCTGCTCAGGATCAGTGCGATGTGTGCAATGCACTCGTCGGTCACGTGAGTTGTGTAACGCACGACACTAACTGGAAATGCACTTGTCCGAACATGTTGTATGCACCTTATCCGTACCTGCAGGTGTTATTTCGAAAAAAAGAAAAAAAAAACAAACTCAGGTACGAGGTGCGGGCTTCGGGCGCACTGTAAACACAAGCGTCGAATTTCGACGCCTGGTAGGTTCGTTTTTGTTCAAAAGCTGATTTTTAAACATCATTTTTAATAGGAATTCGATTGATCTGAATTTTGACCTTGGTGAACCTGTACCCTGTGGGCACCCCTCAAACCGAAAACGTCGACTAAGCTTCGTTTGCTTGTGTTTTCAAAGAAGATGGTGAACAAAATCGAACCCTTCAAGCGTCGAAAAACGACGCTCGTGATTACAGTGCGGGTTCATCTACTCGCTCTGCGCGTACGGTGCCATA
This sequence comes from Frankliniella fusca, assembly GCA_029379305.1. NCBI lineage: Eukaryota > Metazoa > Arthropoda > Insecta > Thysanoptera > Thripidae > Frankliniella > Frankliniella fusca. The sequence continues at coordinate 70,856 of JAHWGI010000850.1, read as the reverse complement.
GTTAGCACAGCACCTCTGTTTTTCCGGCGTATTTGACGAAGCATTTAAAAATGTGCATCATTGCGTTTAACACTTGAAATTGTGTCCCTTTGATTTCAGCTCGCCTATGTACGACCTCCCTCGTTATCTTCTGGGTGTCCAGGATGCTCCGACGAAAATGTGACAGGAGCGAAGGAAACTTCGACTTTGTGCCAAAGATTTGTCCAGAAGACATCGCCGCACTGTCCGGTGCGGAGAATCAGCTCTGTCTGCGAGTCGGTGAGCTCGTTTGCATGCCAGTGGCCCCGGAGAGGAGTGCGACCGGGTGGGGACCGGGAGGGACCCGAAGGGGCAGGGCAGGGAGTTCACTCCAACGGGAGTATTGGCTGCGGGAAGAGAAGGCCCGGCAGCCCGGCGCTCTTTAGGGTATCATTAGGAAGGTGGCCCATGGTGCCCCTGTGCTCTCCAAATGATAGTGGTGACTGAATCCGTCTCCCTCACTTCTGCCCGCTATCTCTCTCCCTCTCTCTATACCGTGGCATCGGCCGGATCGCTCTCCATCTCTCTCTCTCTCTCACTCGAAGCGCACGCACCAAAACTCTCCAAATGAGGGATAATTTTGCAAGTGGCGCGCCCGGCCGGGCCGGGCCGGGCCGCGGTAGTCGCCTCTATTCCCTTTCGGCTAGTTTGCTTGTAATTTGAAACATCTCCAACTCACTGCCTCCCCCTCCCCCTCTATTTTATACCCCGCCGCTGGACTATTGGGGCGGAATTAAAATAATTCGAAGGTGTCTCGGGAACGCCACGGGCAGGAGGGAATATCACCACATAACGACCGATAGAAAAATAAAGTTGAAACGATAGCGTCGCGCGGGCTGCCTACCTGGCCGGGAGCGGGCGGTAGCAGCACACACCGCCCTCTGCAATTATCGGAAACAAACCGTGTCGATAATTAATGCCTATGTTTATTCGTCGGGCCCCGGCGGTCCCGGCCGGGCCGGCCGTTTGTCTTGCGGCCCGGAGCGGAGCGGAGGTGTTACAATTACTAGGTGCGTGTGCGTGCGTGGGCGCGCGGAGCGCATCCACAGCGGCGCCGCTTCCGGTTTTATTTCTTGCTCTGCGTACACCGAGGAAATATTAAGAATAAAGTATCAGGAGTGGGGAAAAATTTTCGACGATCGGATTCTGTTTCTTTTCGTCCCGTTTATTTTCTCATGAAACGTAAAATAAATCTATCCGCGAGCAGTATGGCTCTCGGTGCATACCGCCGCGGTGCGGCATCGCGAGGGGAGGGCAGGGGAGGGGTTGGTAGCAAAGCGAGGCGTTTGTTTCGTCGGGGCGAGGCGCGGCGAGGCACGCCTGCAGGCCGGGCGGGGCCGGGCGGGGCCGGGCGGGGCCGGAGAAAAGGTAAAAAGTAAGGAGGAGCCGTGCTCGACTCGGCTCGGCTCGGCGCGTCGCTCAGCGGAGCTCTGCGTAGTGATGGGGCATAAAAATACTTGGGCTGGCGATGATTTGTTGGGTATGCTAAGGCACGTGTAGAATCGCACACTATTTTTATTTTTTTTAGTGCCATGCAATTTGCACGCCATGCCCCGCCCCACCGCACTCCGCACACGCGGGCAGCGGGCACGCCACGAGAGGTAGGATGAGTCACCTCGCGCGGCTTCTATGCAAGCAGACCAGCGGGTCGCGGACGGGCCGCGCAGCCGCCGGGGGCGGGGGCTGTAGCTGGGGCCGGGACCGGGAACGTCCCGCACGCCGCCCCGCCCCGCCCCGCACACCGCCCCGCCCCGCCCCGCTCTTCCTGCTCCTCAAAGTCAGCTGACACTACTTGGTGCAGGTCCGGCGCAGCGCGCGCCCCCCGCGGGGCAGGACGGCGCACATTCCAGGTCAGCGGCGCGCAGGGCGCACGAGCGCGCGCGCCAGTCAGAAACCCGCTCAATACCGCCGGGTATTAGAAGTCTCTCTGGTGCGTTTAGTTCGTCAGGGAGAGCGGCCGGCACATGAGGCGCCGAGGATAAAGGCATAGGAGAGGAGTATGACACAGTTCTTAAGCCTGATTTTTGGGGCGCGGCGGTGCGGGGTGGGGCGGAGCGGCGCGGGTCGGGGGGCGGCGGGCAGGTCTATGGGAAGAATGCGTATGGCGCTGCTGGACTGTGGTTTGGGTGAAAATGGCACGTAGGGATCGACGAGCTGAGGAGCGGCCCCGGCCCATGGGAAAAAAAAAGCGTTGGTAATAATTCCGGGCCAAAGTGACTGGTCCGGGCGGGGCGGGGCGGGGCGGGGCGGGGCGGGGCGGGGAGAGAGGCACCACAATGGGCAGCGCTAGCGGACATGAGCGGCTGGACGGACGGATAGTCGGCTGGACGGACAGCCCTGTCCAGCCTCGGACAGCCCTGGAGCCCTATTCCCTATCCCCGCTACCGTTCGGTTCGGTAGGATTTCCTCGGTAGTGACATCACATTCGGTTCGGTAGCCGAAGTTGCTATTCCGTAAGCTTCCGAAGGCAGTTACCGATCGGTTTGTCCACCGAATCGTCGACAATCCTACCGAGAGGGTCTGAGGTGTCGGTAAGGACTTACCGAAGATCAGAGTACCTTTAAATGTTGGAGTTTTGAGGCCAAAATTGCAGTGTTAAATGGAGGTATAGGTATTACTCTATGAATATGTTCCAGTGAGGTAAAATATGACTACACCATTTGAAAGAGGATAAAAAACCGATTCAAAAACACTAATGTTAAAAAGTTGGATTTTTGTTTTCTACTCTCCGATCAAAGACACCAACAAAATTTAGCAGTTTAGCGTAACTCTTTTAGCAAAAATAGATGGTCTCCTATTGTCACCAAATTTGGTTTACAGCTTCTTATAAGTTCCCTTAACATTCTCTCATTTTTTGGGAGGGTAATATTCACCATTTATTGTATTTATTTTTTTAAGTGTTATGTGTATGTTTGCGCTAATGTCACCAGAGATGTTATTCTGGAAAGGTGTACGAAATCAAATTCAGTCTGACAGCAGTTGTGTTTTTTCATTCTTTTACTTCATATTTATTGTATATATTTATTGATTCTGAAACATAACATTGTTTTTTTTTCCTTTTTTCTCCAGAATAACATCTTTAGTGACATTGGCGCAAACATGTAGATAAAACTTTTAAAAATCAGTTCAAAAAATTATGAATATTACCCTCTCCAAAAAATGAGAGAATGTTAAGGGAACTTATAAGAAACTGTAAACTTAATTTGGTGACAATAGGAGACCATCTATTTTTGCTATGAGAGTTACGCTAAACTGCTAAATTTTGTTGATATCTTTGATCGGAGGGTAAAAAACAAAAATCCAACTGACATTTGTTTTTTCAAATCAGTTTTTTATCCTCTTTCAAATGGTGAAGTCATATTTTACCTCACTAGGACATATTCATAGAGTAATACCTATACCACCATTAAAAGCCCCAATTTTGGCCTTATAATTTTAAGAATTCATGTCTCCTAAACCGTTTCGGCTACAGAGCCCGGATTGGGAGTTAGTTCATATCGGTTCATATTTCATGAATACATTCAATTTTTGAGAGTAAAAAATAAATCCCAAACCAGACCCGAAATCTTGGGTCAATGAGGTAATAGAACTAATCCTGGTAACATTCACTCCTCTCGTAATTCCCGGCACTTTATGGCAGCCTAGACATCAACATTTATAGATTACGTGCTGGAAGTCAGTGTCAGAGAAGTGGTAGCTTCGTTCTGATTGGCTGGGCTGCGCGAGCATCGGCAACGTTGCCCGAAGTCACCCGACGTCGCCTCGGTGACAACCCTGCTGAACCGAATCGTTACCGAACGACATACGGAATCACTTCTTCGCTCGGTTTCGGTAACTCTACCGCGCGGCAACTCGGCTAACCGAACCGAGCGGTAACTTGGTCTCAAGATAGGGAATAGGGCTCCTGGACAGCGCAGTCCGTCCTGTGTGGTAATCACGTCTGCTGGTATGGCACGCGGTATGGCCGCTCCGGCCCCGCCCGCCCGCCGGCCCGCCCCGCCCGCCGTGCCCTTAAACACCCCGCACCGCGGACCGCGGTGCCGCGCTGGTGCCGCGCTATGCTCCGCCCTGAGTGCTGCTGCTGCTGCTGCTGGTCGGGATGGAAAAATTTGCTATACTAGATCGATGCTGGTGCCGGGCGCGAAATTGCAGGGTGAGGAGGCCCTCCCTGAGCGCCCCCCCCCCACCCCGCCCCCCTTTCACCCTGCCCTGCCCTCCTCGTTATTTGCAAGTATTTTTACACCTGCCGCGCCACGCCGCGCCACGCCGCGCCACGCCGCGCCACGCCCGCGTGCGATTCTATGCGTAATGCTATGGCCTGCCTCTGGAAGCAACCGGGGCGTCAGACGCATTCTGCTCCGCTGCAGCGAGCGGCGATAAGCATTCCCCCCCGGCAGTGTAATTTGATACAGTTTTACACGAATGTTGGCGAGGGGCCTCGGCGCGGGGGCCACCTGCAGCGCAGGCTGGAGGGTGCGCATCATCTGCGACCCACGCGCACTTGTGGGTGGGTGGGTGTGTTCGAGAGAGAGAGAGAGAGAGAGAGAGAGAGAGAGAGAGAGAGAGAGAGAGAGAGAGAGAGAGAGAGAGAGAGAGAGAATTGAGATCTTTCTTGACGCTTAATGCCAGAGTTTAAAATGTTTAAATTTCTTCAAATGTAAATGTTAGTGAGGCATTTTCACAGTTATAGAGCACATTGCATTTCAAAATGTTTCATTTTTCCTGAGCGCCGGTGAGTGATGGGAGGCCAAGTGTGGAGCAGAGCGGCCCAGCAGATTGATGCAGATCTGGACCGGAGCGGATCTCTGTCTGTGCGGCGCGCAGGGGAGCGCAGGGCGAGGCGGGGCGGGGAGGTGAGGTGGTATTGGCCAACAAGGTGCAAATTGCCCCCAGAGTCCAGCTTGGCACGTGCTAAAGGGACACGTAGGGCGTGGTGGCTGTGGCGGGGCGGGGCGGGGCGGGGCGTGGCAGGGCGGGGCGTGCAGTAGGGCACGTAATGCGCTAGACTGCCGATTGTCTCCCCCAATTGCCGCGCGCGCCGGACGCCTATATCGCTGCTGCGGCGGCCGGGCTGTCGGGCCGGGGTGATTTAGACCCTCATAGCGCTTGCAGAGGAACCCGCTATACATGTCCATTACCGCTCGTGCCAGTAAAATTGCACTGCGCGCGCTGCCGTTCTTTCAAAATGACGCTTCGGGCCACCAAAAACAGAACAAAAGCTGAAAACACGTGTAATAGAAATTATTGAGCGGTGGGTGGACTAACAACGAGCGAGGAAGCAAGAGCGGCAAGCGACCCTCGAAAATAAAGACAGCTATCTTTGGAAGGGGCCGCCCCACCACGCCCGAGTGGACAAGGTGTGACCGCCGCCGGCCGGTGCTCGTACAATGAGCGAGAGGGACCCCAAATAATTACAATGTAAGAAACAGGAAACCAGGTGAGAATGAGTAGTAAGCCATCTCTCCCCCGCGCTCTCCGCTCAGAGCTCAGAGGCCTGTAATTGTGGGCACTGCATCGGACCTGAATAAACACAGGAAGGGGATGAGGGGGCGTGGGAGGACCGGGGCGGGGGGGCGGAGGGGCTTCCGCGAGACGGGCAACTGATCGTCATGAAACAATAATTGATGTTTTGTTGGGAACGTTTATTTTTCAGTCTCTGCAGAAGAGACGTCGGTAGGATAAGGGCGGAGATATGGGTATGGGTATTGGTAGACTTCGGAAAATTTGTCACGTGAACTTCCAGTGTAGGTGAACGGGTAGCTGGTATGCGGTGTGTTCAGCGAGGTAGTCTGCTGCTGTGGAAGTACCGATCAAAGAGTCCTGCAAAAGGTCTTCCCCGCCCCGCCTCGCCGTCCATACTGGCAGGGGTCCCTCGCAGGGCCGGGGCCCCGCGCACGCCGTAACCTTTACGTCGCGTCGCGCGCGGGCCACGAGATATGCATTGAACAGCCCAAGCACCCCGTCTGCGTCGTCGTTATTCGCAGCGGCGCGGCGAGGCGTCGCCAAACAGAGCGATGGAATTTCAGCCATCAGCGATATTCGAACCGCAAGGGAGGAGGGCGCCCGTAGTGCCCCGGGGCGCAGTGTGGCGTGGCGTGGCGAAGCACACGCAGAGCAAAGCGTGCCAAAGCGAGTAGTGCGAGATAGCTTTACACGCGCAGCCTCGGCAGCGGGACAAAGGAATGACACGCTTAGTTATATCGGGCGGGAAAAGCCCTATATGGGCGGGAGGCGCGCTGGGCGCACAAAGTGACACCTTAGATGCTCCGCGGGCGCGGGGGGCGGGCGCTATAGGCACTGACTATGAGAGCAGGAGCTGGGTGCAGGAGTTGTGGATAGAAGCTTGGGGCAGGAGCTGGTTGCAGGATTTAGGTGCAGGAGCTGGGGGCGCAGGAGCTGGTTGCAGGAGTTGAGGGCAGGAGCTGTGGCAGGAGTTGGTTGCAGGAGTTGTGGGTAGGAGCTGGGGCAGGAGCTGGGGGCAAGCAATGACGGGGTATGGGCTCAGGCTCAGGGGGCATGACCTGAGGGCAGGAGCTGAGGGCCGGAGCTAGGGGCTGGAGCTGAGGGCAGGAGCTGGGGGCAGGAGCTGGTTCGAGGGGTAAATAACTCCGAATTTTGATGTAAACCACTAATTCAAAATTCACACTAATTCAAACTAATTCACGCGAATTCAAAACTAATTCACGCGAATTCAAAACGAATTCAAAACAAATTCAAGCGAATTTAAGGAATGACCTCAGAAAATACACGCACATCTGATCCAAATTATTCTCTCAATTACATGATGAAATAGGATTTTTAGTAAATTATTGTGAATGATTTCTATTAATTCCAAATTATTGGAAATTAACTTGCAACTGCGCAAAATAATCACAATTATTTCAATTATTTTTTAAAACTTTTCAGAAACAAATTTTGCTCTGCAATTGAAAGGGTGGCGTGAAAACATGGAAAATTTTTGCGGCAGTAAACCTCCCGAAGGAGGTTGCGGTTCCCGCCAGGCACAGGGCTTTTACCCCCTGTGGCAGCCAACTGCTTCGGTGTTCCATGGGAACCGGCGCTTTGCTGACTGCGATCCTATCGCGCAATTCGACAGATTTGATCCCCGTACCACCATTGGCCTACCCCTAGAGGTACGAGCGGTGTCAAGAGCGTTAGACTTCCTGATCCCAGTTTCAGAGGCCTTACCTCAGAGGGGTACGCGGGATTCGAACCCACAACCCCGAGTGCCGACACGTAGCCAGAACAGGAAGCGACCCAACGCCCAGAGCCACCGAGCCAACGGCGGTGAGACGTGTTTAACTTCTATTTGACCTGCCATCCAGCTGGGGCCAAAGGGAATGTCAAGCGCGAAAAACACTTTCCCGAGTGGGAGTCGAACTTCGGACCACTCGGTGCAGTGTAGCGCGCTATACCAACTGAGCCACGACGCCACGATGACTGTATAGTGCGACGGGTTCGAGTTGTATTTGCCCTGTCCTCCTGGCTGGAGGCTGCAGGATACGCGGCAAATACGGCTCGAACCCGTCGCACTGTACAGTCATCGTGGCGTCGTGGCTCAGTTGGTAGAGCGCGCAACACCGAACCGAGTGGTCCGAGGTTCGACTCCCACTCGGGAAAGTGTTTTTCGCGCTTGACATTTCCTTTGGCCGCAGCTGGATGGCAGGTCAAATAGAAGTTAAACACGTCTCACCGCCGTTGGCTCGGTGGCTCTGGGCGTTGGGTCGCTTCCTGTTCTGGCTACGTGTCGGCACTCGGGGTTGTGGGTTCGAATCCCGCGTACCCCTCTGAGGTAAGGCCTCTGAAACTGGGATCAGGAAGTCTAACGCTCTTGACACCGCTCGTACCTCTAGGGGTAGGCCAATGGTGGTACGGGGATCAAATCTGTCGAATTGCGCGATAGGATCGCAGTCAGCAAAGCGCCGGTTCCCATGGAACACCGAAGCAGTTGGCTGCCACAGGGGGTAAAAGCCCTGTGCCTGGCGGGAACCGCAACCTCCTTCGGGAGGTTTACTGCCGCAAAAATTTTCCATGTTTTCACGCCACCCTTTCAATTGCAGAGCAAAATTTGTTTCTGAAAAGTTTTAAAAAATAATTGAAATAATTGTGATTATTTTGCGCAGTTGCAAGTTAATTTCCAATAATTTGGAATTAATAGAAATCATTCACAATAATTTACTAAAAATCCTATTTCATCATGTAATTGAGAGAATAATTTGGATCAGATGTGCGTGTATTTTCTGGGGCATCCCCGAATTCAAAATGAATTCAAGTAAATTCACAAAAAGATCACAATGATTTCAAAAAAAAAAAACTTTGCAATAAATTCAAAAAATTCAAAGCTAATTCAAAACGAATTCAATTCAATTTAGACAAATTCAATATAAATTCACGCAATTTGTACACCGAATTCAGAGTTGTTTACCCCTCGAGCTGGTTGCAGGAGTTGAGGGCAGGAGCTGTGGCAGCAGCTGGTTACAGGAGTTGAGGGCATAGGAGCTGGGGGCAGGAGCTGGTTTGTAGTTGTGAGTAGCAGCGGAAGGTAGGAGCTAGGGGCAAGCACTGACTGAGCTTCTGTGTGGCAGGCAATGCGCTAGGGATGTGAGGTATACTGACAAACACCTTGTTCCTCTGAACGATAAGGTGGCCAAGAGGGCCTGTTGCGTAGGGCCTCATAGGTCTGCACCACGGGGTATGGAGATCAGGGGACTACGGGTAATGGGCTCCGAGGGTAGGGTAGGGAAGTCGATAGCGAAGTGCGTCCGCCGGGTCCAACGGGGTACCGCCTTGTACGGACACGGAACTGGAGATCATCAATCGCGGAGGGAGCTTCTAGGGCCAATATTTAGCTTTATCTGAAAGCGGGAGTGCGCGTGTACGGAAAATAGTTGTAGCAAAGATATTCCTTGTTGAATGCTCTTTTACAGAGGAAAACCTATTGAGCGATTGCGTTTAGGTTTCAATTCGTACGCTTGCTTGGCCCAGTGTTTGAAATTTCGAGGAAAGTTCGCACTATAGAAATGTGGCAGTTGAGTTCGGAGTCAGGGCGCGCTTTCTTTGACTTGCGGTCTTTTCACTGGCAATCGCTAGCGCGCGCATTCGTTCGTGAGGAGGTGTCGCGTGCGTGCTCGCGAGGTGTTCGCGGCGCGGTGTGTGGTGCGGCGGGGTGGGGCGGGGCGCGGCGGGGTGGGTCAGATGGCGTGCGAGGGTGTGCAACAACAACCAGGACAGCCTGCTGGGCACCAGCTATGCTACTTATGGTCCAGGATCACTGCCGTGCTCGCCATCGGTCGGGTTTGCTCCAACAGCCAGCGTTGGGAAGAGTGGCGCGCGGTGATAGTCGCCCCCGGGCCCGGGGCGGAGCTAGGCTGGGCTCCGCGGGGGCGCAGCGCGCTGGGCGGGGCGGGGCGGGGCGGGGCGGGGCGGGGCGGGGCGGGGCGGGGCGGGGCGGGGCGGGGCGGAGGCCCGCGGCAGGTAGCGGGCCGCGCTGCGCTGGGCTGGGCGCTGGTCCCCGCGGAGCCTGGCGGAGCCCCAGCAGAGCCCCACACCCACACTGCCAGGACAGCGATGTGCTGCTCGTTCAGGAAATGGGTAACCTTTTGAGCGTGCGGGAGCAGGGGGTGGGGTGGGGGTGGGGGTGATGCAGATGATGACGGCGATGCCCCCGTGCCACAAACTGCGCCGCCGTAGGGGAGAATGAAATTTTCCTTCGGCGGTCATTTTTCGAAGAAAGTTACTCCATTTAACTGGGTTGACGTTCTACCCACCTCCTGCCTCGCACAATGTATCCATGTCGCTCACTTGCAAATGACTCAATTTTTTCGCACACTTTTGAGCACACACAGGTGTGCGCTTGCAAACTGCGACAAGTTTTTACTTGTCGAAATAACAGTGTGACCCAATTACAAATGGTTAATTCCATTTTTTTTTTTGTTAAAAATTGATTTTTGTAGTTGAATCCCGATTAGCGGCCAGCAGTGTACCAATGCAAACAGCCATCATCAGCATCAGCCAGGTCTGTCCGGTTCGGTTTCCCTCCCGCAGTAATGAGGGCGACGCGGATGTGATCGGCGGATGAGCCACACGGAATTTCATTCCACTCGTCGATGATTGGTCATACACAACACAACACGACCATCCCGCACGGCCAATCAAGGGAGGAGGAGGGGCAGCAGACGTGCCTCTAACCATGTCTGGTCAATCGGCACACTCACACACACACACTCACACACACACACACGGGCACACACACATACGCACTCCTACACACGTGCGGCTCAGAAAGGTGACAGGGTGCAACGAGCACACGTCTCAAACTGCTGCAGTCCGTGATGAGGAAACGGATTACACTTGCTTTTTCTTTCCGTTGTGTTGGTATTGCTGTGTTCGGCGGACCGTATGCTTGAGGAGGGGCACCACTGGTACCACGCAGTACTGCAATCTATTTCCGGTGGGCGCAACGCGGCGGCGGCGGCGGCGGCCCGAGAGAGAATGAGTTGGAATTATGTTCCCTCTAACGACCCCGCTAGCCCGGGCCGTGCCGGGACCGTCCGAATCTAGTCTGTAGAGCGGGTGAGGGACCCCGGCCCGCCGGCCCGCCGGGCGGAGCTCGACCACAGTACGCGCCAGGGCACGCACTTGCACGCATCGGGTGATCATTTGTTTTCGATTAGAATCCGAGTCGATATATGTTGACTCAATAGGGACGGAGACCACTTCCTGTGGGCCAAAACCTAATTTATTCAAGCGCCGTGGCGGCTGCTAGCGGCAGTCAGCATCCTGCTCGGGTGCTCGGCTCCGCACCGCACCGATGCGAGTGTGTGAGTGAGTGTGTGAGTGAGGGAGGGAGGGAGAGACCGGCAAGCAAAGCAGTGCTACACACATCGCCTGGGTTAACTTTGACTTGAGAGAACCAGGCCACAAATGACCCAAGGTTGTTCACCGACCGGTGCCCACGTTATTAAGATGAGATACACAATTTGAAAAGGAATGTTTATGTTGCCACACTTTGACGACCAACAAGTTCAGTATTAAAATGTGTCTAATATTGTGTAAGGTCCTATGTATCAGCCGCAACCCCCACTGTGCTGGCCAGTCGTGTTCTCTATCCCCGTGCCCCCGCTTTTCTCTGCTCTTTGCTCTCTGCTCTCTCTCTCTCTCTCTCTCTCTCTCTCTCTCTCCCTCTCCCTTTTACTAGATTTCCCACTCACGCCACGCACACGCCTACAGTCACGCCGGCGCCCTTCCTCACCAGCGGCAGCAACCGGTGAATGAGTCATCGACCTGAACATTTTTTTTCCGCTGGGAGACTTTTCCTACGGCGCCGCCAAGACGTCTCAACCCCCTCCGGCCCCCCTACCGGCCCCAGACTTACACGCGGGGCGTGCGGGTGAATAAGCCCCCGCCCCCGCCCTTCCCCCTCCTGCCCGTCTCCTCCCACAATCCATTCATTCATCCCCGTATTCATTCATTCATTCAGCCGGGCGCTCCACTGCATCCGGTCCGCTCACTACGGACATATACTCATGTCCTCATTACCAGCGGATGGCAGCAGCAGGCTCAAGTAGTTCAGCCCGGGCCTGCCCCCTCCCCCCTCCCCCCGCAGGTAGGAGATAGGGCGCGGGGGGGCAGGAAGGGTGCACCGCGGCTCGCGAGGCCCGCGTGGCGTAGCGCCGGACCCTACCGGACCGCGGACGCATCAGCGTGGTTAGGATGCTCCTCGCCCCGCCCCGCCCCGCCCCGCCCCGCCCCGCCCCGCCCCGCCCCGCCCCGCCCTGCCCCGCTCCGCCCCGCCCCGCCCCGCCCTGCCCCGCTCCGCCCTGCCCCGCCAAGCCCCGCCGGACCCGACTGGACTGACCAGAGTGAATTGAACAGAAATAATGGCCGCTCTGACTGATCGGGAAATCACTCTGCGGCGGGCGGCGCGGCGGCGACGACCATTTTGGCAGGAGGTCATACACCGGTCAGCGGTCAGCGTCGTGTTCGCGGGGGTTGGGTGGGGCGGGGTGGGGCGGGGCGGGGCGGGGTGAGGTGGGGCGGGGTGGGTGGGGCGGGGTGAGGTGGGGCGGGGTGAGGTGGGGCGGGGTGAGGTGGGGCGGGGTGAGGTGGGGCGGGGTGGGGCGGGGTGGGGCGGGCGGGTGGGGTCAGCGGGATGGGGTGGGGTGGGGGCACACGCAGCTAGCACCGTGTCCATACCCCCCGCCCCCATAATGCTGCAGCAGCGCGTTCGGACTCATCCTCAACAACATAATAACGATTCGCGCGTCCCAAAACGCGCGTGTCGTCCTGGCCGCGCCGCCGCGCGCCGCGCGCCGCGTTGTCCGACTTTCGCCGAGAGCCGTTTGTTGCTGGTATTGTGTCTGCTGTTGCTGTTGTTGTTGTTGTTGTTGTTGTTGATGTTGTAGATGATGGCTATCGCGCTGTATGGCAGTACGGAGACCGACCACTCCACTCCATGCGGCGCCACCGCGCTACGCGCCGCCACGTCACACTCTGAATGAACTCACCCCCCGCGCCCCGCCCCGCCCCGCCCCGCCCCGCCCCGCCCCGCCCCGTCCTGCACTAATGCCCCACTCGACGGCACGGCCGCTACTCATTGTGCCCGACGCGCCGGCCCGGCCCGGCCCGGCCCGTCCCGGACAGGACAGCGCAGCGCATAGCTCCTGCGGCCGAAGGACTTCCCCGCGTCTCGCCCCGCCGGGGAGAATAGCGTCCACTCGAGAGGGATGAATGGTTGCAGCGCGGCTTCTCCTCCTCACGCTGCCCCCCTCCCCCCCTCCCCCCTCTCCGCCCTTTTCCCTTGCCATCGTTCCCTTCATCTCCCATTGCCCCACAAGCGAGGGGTAAATAACTCCGAATTTTGATGTACACCACTAATTCAAAATTCACGCTAATTCAAACTAATTCACGCGAATTCAAAACGAATTCAAAACAAATTCAAGCGAATTTAAGGAATGACCTCAGAAAATACACGCACATCTGATCCAAATTATTCTCTCAATTACATGATTAAATAGGATTTTTAGTAAATTATTGTGAATGAATTCTATTTATTCCAAATTATTGGAAATTAACTTGCAATAATGCAAAATAATCACAATTATTTCAATTATTTTTTAAAACTTTTCAGAAACACATTTTGCTCTGCAATTGAAAGGGTGGCGTGAAAACATGGAAAATTTTTGCGGCAGTAAACCTCCCGAAGGAGGTTGCGGTTCCCGCCAGGCACAGGGCTTTTACCCCCTGTGGCAGCCAACTGCTTCGGTGTTCCATGGGAACCGGCGCTTTGCTGACTGCGATCCTATCGCGCAATTCGACAGATTTGATCCCCGTACCACCATTGGCCTACCCCTAGAGGTACGAGCGGTGTCAAGAGCGTTAGACTTCCTGATCCCAGTTTCAGAGGCCTTACCTCAGAGGGGTACGCGGGATTCGAACCCACAACCCCGAGTGCCGACACGTAGCCAGAACAGGAAGCGACCCAACGCCCAGAGCCACCGAGCCAACGGCGGTGAGACGTGTTTAACTTCTATTTGACCTGCCATCCAGCTGCGGCCAAAGGGAATGTCAAGCGCGAAAAACACTTTCCCGAGTGGGAGTCGAACTTCGGACCACTCGGTTCGGTGTTGCGCGCTCTACCAACTGAGCCACGACGCCACGATGACTGTACAGTGCGACGGGTTCGAGTTGTATTTGCCCTGTCCTCCTGGCTGGAGGCTGCAGGATACGCGGCAAATACGGCTCGAACCCGCGTATCCTGCAGCCTCCAGCCAGGAGGACAGGGCAAATACAACTCGAACCCGTCGCACTGTACAGTCATCGTGGCGTCGTGGCTCAGTTGGTAGAGCGCGCAACACCGAACCGAGTGGTCCGAAGTTCGACTCCCACTCGGGAAAGTGTTTTTCGCGCTTGACATTCCCTTTGGCCGCAGCTGGATGGCAGGTCAAATAGAAGTTAAACACGTCTCACCGCCGTTGGCTCGGTGGCTCTGGGCGTTGGGTCGCTTCCTGTTCTGGCTACGTGTCGGCACTCGGGGTTGTGGGTTCGAATCCCGCGTACCCCTCTGAGGTAAGGCCTCTGAAACTGGGATCAGGAAGTCTAACGCTCTTGACACCGCTCGTACCTCTAGGGGTAGGCCAATGGTGGTACGGGGATCAAATCTGTCGAATTGCGCGATAGGATCGCAGTCAGCAAAGCGCCGGTTCCCATGGAACACCGAAGCAGTTGGCTGCCACAGGGGGTAAAAGCCCTGTGCCTGGCGGGAACCGCAACCTCCTTCGGGAGGTTTACTGCCGCAAAAATTTTCCATGTTTTCACGCCACCCTTTCAATTGCAGAGCAAAATGTGTTTCTGAAAAGTTTTAAAAAATAATTGAAATAATTGTGATTATTTTGCATTATTGCAAGTTAATTTCCAATAATTTGGAATAAATAGAATTCATTCACAATAATTTACTAAAAATCCTATTTAATCATGTAATTGAGAGAATAATTTGGATCAGATGTGCGTGTATTTTCTGGGGCATCCCCGAATTTAAAACGAATTCAAGTAAATTCACAAAAAGATCACAATAATTTCAAAAAAAACTTTGCAATAAATTCAAAAAATTCAAAGCTTATTCAAAACGAATTCAATTAAATTTAGACAAATTCAATTCAAATTCACGCAATTTGTACACCGAATTCAGAGTTGTTTACCCCTCGCCCACAAGCCGAACTCGCTCTTCTGATTGCCCACCATGTAAATCAAGTCACGGGAAAGGGAATTTCACTCCTTTACCGGTTTACAACCAACCGCAACCAACAACGACCCGCACGTGTTAATTGTTTTATGCAAGATAACCAAGAGTAAATGTTCAACCGACACACTCGGTGCTGAGCTCTTTCAGATGACGAGCTGTAAGAGGCCAGCAGTGGGGAGGGCAAATTCTCCCTCAGTGTAAAATACATAGCATTCCTAATTTTTTTTTTTAAACTTTGATGGTTTCTGGTACCTAATGAAGCGAACTTCCATCGACATATTCTTGTTGATGCCAGTGACTTTGAATGATTTTCATACTGAGGACTCCTAAGCCGGCCATGATTCCCGAAGGGATTGTCCTATTTGGTGGATTTCTTCTTCACTAATTACACACTTTGAAGTGTGAACTTCGAAACATTTCTGTTGCAAACAAATTCTGGAAGCTCAATGCAATTCAATTCAACGCAAAACTTGCCATTTTGCCATGCCCTGCCAAAATACGAAAAAAACAAAACATGGGTTATTGAACGGAAAATGTGTCAAACCCTCTCACTGGTAAAACTAAGGCGTAACTGTACGCTTGAATGAAGCATACAGTTACGCTTGAAGACGTTACGCTTGAAATCAAGCGTACGAAAGAAATTCTCCCATACATTTAGGTGAGCGGATAGACCCATTACGCTTGATTTCAAGCGTAATCTCAGTACGCTTGTAAACGGGGCGTAAGGCTACGCCTTAGTTTTACCAGTGCTGTTCTTCGTTCAGTAATACTTATGAAAGTGCGCCTTAGATGAATACTTCAGACGATGCCACCGTAATGGCATAGACGGGTGCAGAGATCATAATTTCAACGCAGGCAAATGTGAGTGTTATTGGAACTCAGCCGGTCTGGGCGCCGTGTGTGCAATGTGCAGGCCGGTCTGGTGCGGTCGCGGGTTCGTGACCCCTCGCCTCGCCTCGCCTCGCCCCGCCCCGCCCCGCCCCTCGCCTGCTCGCTCATTTAGGTTCGGATGAGGAACGATTTCTCTCCTCCGCGCCGCGCTAAGGCCGCGCTACGCCGCGCTACGCCTACTGTGCAGCTACCGGTAGCGCCGCGCTGCTGCAGCTGCGCTCCGCGGGGGGCGCGGCTTATTAGGCGAGGCGCAGCGGGGCGGTGGGGCCCCGGCGGGCCCTGGCGGGGCCCTGGCCGGACCAGACCGGAGCTGCCGGCCGGGAGGGCGATACGTCGATATATAGGGTTCGGCGGAGCTCACACGGCGGAGGCCAGCAGCGCCTTAGTCACCTCACGCTGGGAAAACATAAGAGGTCTAACTTACACAGGTTGAATTTTGGACAACGGAGTTGCCATCTAAAGTCGCTGGGAAACCTACGTCAATTGTTTTACAATGGCCCTTTACGGGAAGGAAACATCTGCCTAAGGCATTTTGATAATACATTTACTACAGTTATAGTGTTTCAGTTTGTAAATTCACTTTGAACGTTTCATTGAAATTTAAACTACAGTTTTTCTTTAATTTTGAATTGAAATTTAAAGTATAAGTGTGTCCTAGTATTAACGTAGATAAGTTATCGAATGGAAGAGGCAATTTTCAAGTTTGCATACTTCAACGGTTTTGGGACCTAGGAGAGAACCTGCTAGTATTACCCTGATTCCAGAGAAAGAGCGGCGAGTGCAAGGGGTTTGAGCTTTCTAAAGAAAAATACAAGTTTTTCTTTCAGTTTTACGACACCCTCACAATAATTTTAATTTTACCGCAGTTTCAAAAAACCCTATAACTACCAGTATTTCGTCTGATAGTAGGCCTATTTTCTTTTTTTTTCTAAATTGTTTGCTAAGGATTTTTTTATGATGCTCTTTGGGGCTTTTACCCTGATTCTGAAGATAAGGTTTTCACGACGGTAATTACCTGATGATTCGCCAGAAACTTATCGATGATTCATGCATAGGCATGCCAACAGAAGCATCGTCGCTTTCTGACGGCCCTGGTCGGCCCGCCCCGCCCCACGCGGCGTATGTGATGGATACGCGGCCACCGGGGCGCCAGAGTTTTGAGGAGCAATAAGTGGAACATAACTAATGTCGATCCTAGACTGCCTTCATTTGTTTTGCAGGAGCCCCGGACGGACAAGTAGTGCATTAGCTCTGATCAGACGCGATATTTTTCACTCCCGCCAGGATTTTCCCGATATGATTTAAGATGTCTTTTTTTTAGCTTTGTTCCGTATCGTTCCAACATGTAGATTTTACTGTTTCCTTCAACAATCCTCTGTTCCTGGACCCTCTTGTCGAGCAGTGCGTCTCCTAGATTTATCGTACTCCCCTCACACGGAAAAAAATACATAAGTTGCCGTAGCTAATATGTTAGCTGATATCGTGACAAGCAACTTATAAGCTACCATAGCTAAAAATTGTCTCTGGTAGGCAAAAATTAGCTACTACAACTAACGCTTAGCTGGATTTAGCAAAGGCTTAGTTAGGGTAGAGAACATCCCATTCACTGAATCAAACATTGCGTTTTCTCCTGCAGATGACGCATTAGCTCTCATAGCTGCCGTGTCGCTATGGCAGCAAACATATCGCTGTGGTAGCTAAAAAACTTGCTTGTCACGATATCAGCAAACATATTAGCTATGACAGCTAACATTTAGTTAACACAGCTTAACTTTTTTTTTCCGTGCACACGGTAAAAGCAACGTCTGATTTTTTGAAGGAAAAAGGAAAATTTTGAGGAGCACCCGTACTTTAAGGAAAATTCCTCAGATTTTGAGGAGGTCTCCTCAAAAAATGAGGTATTTTTTCTTGAATTTTGGGGAGACTTCCTCAAAATCTGAGGACTTTTCCTCAAAGTGCGCTCTGGAAATCCAAGTGTACGAACGTCGCACACTTGTAGGTGTGCGAGGATTCATTCGTACACTTGGCCACTCAAACGTGTGAATATCCTAGGAAAATTCGCACGTTTAAGTGGCCAAGTGTACGAATGAATCCTCGCACACCTACAAGTGTGCGACATTCACACACTTGGGTTTCCAGTGCGGGTGCTCCTCAAATTTTTCCCCTTTCCCTCAAAATATCAGACATCGTTTTTACCGTGCATACGCCGCGCGGCCGCCCGCCCCGCCCGTCCCGCGGCTGCACGCTCGGCTCGGCCGGTGCGCCACGCAGCGTATGTCAGTGTCGGCCGGCTTCTAATCACCGAGGCTGGGTTAATGAAAGGTTGATGAGACGGGATTCCTGACGCAGTTTACCCCAAAGCGCCATCCCGCGGCCGTGCAGGGCAGGGCAGGGCCCGGGCGTTGCGTGGTCCGGCGCGGCGCGGCGGCGTCCGCAGCAGTGATCGCCGATCGGGAATTAGTGTGGAGATAATCGGCCCCGTGTTCGCCCAGAGCCACGTCGGGTGCGGCGCGGGGCCGGCGGAGGGGGCGGGGGGGATAGGCCGTAGCCCGCGGGGCCAATTCGATAAGTATGATGGTAAGGCCCGCTCCGGCCCCGGCCCCGGCCCCGGCCCGGCCCGGCCCGCTGGGGCTCTCCTGCAGGGGCTTGCACGGGCCGGGCCCGGCCGCTCCGGTCCAGCGTGGGGTAGCCGGGGTAACGTCCGGGCCGGGCCGCCGGGACCCGCGGGGAGCGCACCATACGCGAATGTCATCAAGGGTGAGAATGCTTTATTGACTTCAGGTATAAGGCAAATGCTCCATTTGCAAAATTTTATCTGCCTCTTATATGCCTCCGATCGCCAGTTTTAATGCATATGAAGACACTCTGAAAAATATCCTCGTAAATTTACGACATTTTTTTGTAATTTTTATTTACAAAATATGTCGTAAATTTACGACAGCCCATTCCAGCTCGTCGGTCAATTCCAAGACGATAGGGAGTGCTTGTAAATTTACAATTTCAAATTGTAATTTTACGACTTTTATCATGGAAAATTTTCTCGTAACCCTTACTCGTATTTTTCACAGTATAAGGCGTGATATGTGCTCACAATTAAATTCTGACGTTAAATTTCACTGTAAGCATCAGTGAACCGTGCAGGACTATACGGTGAATTTTCTTCGAAGACAATGTTGTAATGTCATTTAAGATACGGCTTAGTTCACCCTGCGTAATAGTAGCTGACGGTGTCATTCATAATAGTTTACGGTGGAAAGTCACTAGAAGATACAGCGCTGCAGGGCTTATAGCCTACTGCGAAATTCACCGTCAGGCTTCAGCAGTGCTTTGAACACTGTTGTTTGCACTCATGTCTTTTCGAACCCCCACATGCGAAAAATGTTCTAGTAGCATATAACAGTATATTTAGTAAATTGTTTTTATCGAAAAATATTTAGTAAATTTTTGACAGTTAATTCTGATTTTCTCTTGGATTCCAAGTCAAGACGGTTGGCTCGCATCAGTGTAATTTTGAGTTTCAACTTTAGGAACCAAGATGCTTCACTGAAAATTCATCCCGGCCAAAACCGACGCACTTTTTTGCGCAGAGAGCGGTTACAGGCTCACTGGCATGTCATTTCATTTTGTTCTGCTGGACTCATCTAAAGGAGGCTCAGGGCCGTGGTGCGACACCGGTCGGTGGGGAGCCTCGAGCCGGAGCCGGGGCCCCGGCCCCACCTACGGCACATGGGGCATGGCGAGGAATGGACCGGACTGGACGCGGAAACTTGGCACCTGCGCCCAATAATTGGTCCAGATTCTTATTGGAGAGCTCGAGCCCGGGCCGCTACGCCGAGCCACGCCGAGCCGGGCCGCACACCCCGCCGCAGGACACGGCCGGAGATGCAAATTAGTTTGTTGTGAGTCGTGGAGTATAATTAGCGTGGAGCAGCGTGGCCGCGCGCGGCCCCAAGCAGTATGGCGCCTCCCTCTCTCTCTCTCTCTCTCTCTCTCTCTCTCTCTCTCTCTCTCTCTCTCCCCTCTCTCTCTCTCTCTCTCTCTCGCTCTCTCTCTATCTCTCTCACAGCCTCTTCTATCATGCGGCCGAAGTAGAGAGAGTGAACAAGAAAGAGAGATGGGGGTATAACTATCGAGACTCTTAAACGTTCAGTCACGGACGCTCTCCAAACGCTCGTTTTGTCATCATTCTATCTCGTCTTGAAGACCGATAGACCACAGAGTGGGCCGGGCCGGGCTGGGCCCGGCCGCTGGCCGATTGAAAACGGTCCGGGCCGCAAGGGGCCTCCTGCCTGGCCTGCTGGGTGCTGCGGGCCGCTCGGCTCGGCTCGGCTCGGACCGCCTGTAGGGTAGGCCGTCCCGCTGCGCGCTCGTGCCGGCCGGCGTTGCCTACCCTGCCCCTGCGAGCGCCCCGCCGCGCCGCCGCACAGTGGGGCGAAAACTGAAAAAGGTGGTCATAAAGGGGATTTCGCCAAAATGCCCTTACAATGTTCTTCGTAGTGCCGTTGTGTTTAGAAAGGTCCAAAGTACACACCCCGGAACGTTTTAGAACCTTCTCGACCCAATCCTGCTAGTATTTGAGTGTCAAAGTTGGCTAACATGACCCGAAATAGAGTGCAATGTGCAGGGGGTCCGAAAAACTTCTATTTGTACTTCTGTTTGCGAAGATAACATACCCAACACACACATTTTTGGAAAGAGGACAGTCTGAGGAATCCACCAAGCATCGAGATTTTGAGTCTACCTCATTTGTTTACATTTAATCACCTAAAAGAAATAAGTGAAAATCGGCGATTGGGCCATTTAAAAAAAGGAATAAGTAAAGTTGCCTGTATTTGCCCAGAGTTCCGACAGCTGGTTTAGCTAGTGTTTTTAGTCTACTTTAACGGGCACTGTACCCGGGGTAGCGAAACGTAGCGATTTTCTGTAAAAATGGCCCTAAATATGAGGGAAATCGCAATTATGACACTGGCGCTAAGGAATTCTATTCCAATTCCCGGAGATTAAGCGACAGTGAGCTGGTTTCAGGAATCTCAAGGTTTTCGGGGGCGCTGAGTCCATTTCCGGTGTCCGTTTGCACCTCCCGGGTCATCCTGGGGGCGTCATCGGGGACCTAACCAGGTCGCCGACGACGTCCTCAACGAAAACTCGTACTCAGGGGTTTTCGGGGGCGCTGAGTCCATTCCCGGTGTCCGTTTGCACCTCCCGGGTCATCCTGGGGGCGTCATCGGGGACCTCACAAGGTCGCCGACGACGTCCTCAACGAAAACTCGTACTCAGGGGTTTTCGGGGGCGCTGATGCCATTCCCGGGGTTGTGATTGCAAGTCGAGTTCAAGTCACCCTCTTGCGCTCATCGACGTTTGTAGGCCGGAGCGCAGGTCTTGACTTGTTCGGTTCGGCCGGCGCCCTCGAAAACCCCTGAGTACGAGTTTTCGTTGAGGACGTCGTCGGCGACCTGGTGAGGTCCCCGATGACGCCCCCAGGATGACCCGGGAGGTGCAAACGGACACCGGGAATGGACTCAGCGCCCTCGAAAACCCCTGAGTACAAGTTTTCGTTGAGGACGTCGTCGGCGACCTGGTGAGGTCCCCGATGACGCCCCCAGGATGACCCGGGAGGTGCAAACGGACACCGGGAATGGACTCAGCGCCCCTGAAAACCCCGGTATACGAAATTTGGTGTCTTTCAGAGTGTTCTAGAATTATGACCACATTTTTCAGTTTTCGCCCCACTGTGCGCCGCCCGCCGCAGCAGCTTCACGCCTCGCGCTGCGCGCTGCGCCGCTCGCCGCGTACGTGCCTCGTTACCGTTTTACGGATTTCGTTCTCGTTTTCAGCGAGCAGCAGATCATCGCAGGCGTGGCGGACGCTGATGGGGATAATCGAGAGGGAGGAGGAGGAGGAAGAGGAGGAGCAGGAGGAGAAGGATGTGGAGCAGGAGAAGAAGGAGCGGGAAGAGGAAGAGGAGCAGGAGAATAAGGAGCAGAAGCAGAAGCAAGAGGAGCAGCAGGAGGAGGTGGAGAAGAAGCAGGAGGAGCAGGAGCAGGAGCAGTAGGAGCAGCAGGAGCAGAAGCAGGAGGAGTAGGAGGAGCAATAGCAGGAGCAAGAGGAGGAGCAGCAGGAGCAGCAGGAGCAGAAGCAGGAGGAGTAGGAGGAGCAATAGCAGGAGCAAGAGGAGGTGGAGCAGGAGCAGCAGGAGCAGGAGGAGCAGGAGCAGGTGGAGCTTGTCGCTCTCACCCCCTGTGGTAATAGACCATGTGCGTGGTGCTGTAGTAAGACGAGACTCTGAAGTTGTTGGAGGTTCTCTATTATGAGTCTTTTTGAACGGGCCCATAAATGTGTGTGTCCACAGAAAAAAAAAAAAAAGAAAAAAATCGGACCGTTGCTGGCCGCTTTAGCCGACCCAATCTACTACGCGTACAATTTATTGAGTTGCCATGCAAAGGGAGCTAGTTAAACAGCTGATATTGCATTTACTGTGCAGCTAAAAATTTAGCTCTAAAGCAATTGTTTTCAGCACAGGAATGTTTAGCTATAGGCGCGATCTAAAAACTTAGCTCCAGAGCTGGACAAATAGATCAGCAGCCATCTCTCTTTGGGGCTGTCGCACACTTATTGTGGGTGCGTGAGAGTTTCCATTCGAACTACTTTTCCTTCTAGTGCGTTGTCACTGAGAACATTTTTGCGTGCAAGGAGGTCCACACGTCGACTCTATAAGAACAACACTGCAAACCGAAGTGTGTACTTAGTACACACATATTGGCGTGTACTTGCAAGCATACTCGTGTAGGTGTGCACTTGCCATAGTACACTCTTATTTGCCGTGTGCTTGCCATAGTACACACTTATTTGCCGTGTACTTACCATAGTACATGGCAAATAAGTGAGAACTCTGATAATGAAAGAGTTTTGGAAAGAGTGAGTGGATGCTCACTGATTAATCAGTGTACATTGCACACTCTTTCATTATCAGAATACTATGGCAAGTACACACCTATACGTGTGTGCTTGCAAGTACACGCCAATATCTTCTGTGAAGCGGAACAAGGGGTTAAGTCCAAAACCCATACGTTTCAGGAAATTCGTGAAATCGTATTTTTTTCGTCTGATATTTTACAAAACATCTATCTTTTGACAAGAAAAAAAACTTCGCCCAGCACACACTAAACCCTCATGTATTTTATTCGTGCATAAACATGCAGAATCATAAACAACCATCAGTATGCATGAAATTGTGCATACTCTTATGGTTGTTTATGATACTGCATATTATGCCGTATTATGCACAACAAAATGCAGAAAGATTTACTGTGCAGGCAGAGGCAGTGTTCTAGATCTTGTGGGACGATTAAGTTTTTCCTGTAAATGTCACTCTCATCCAGTGATGAACGTATTTGTGCAAAGATAACTTGCACTTTTTTTTGGTAGAAATTGGATGAAGTTTTCTTTTGTCAATTATTTTGTCAAGTACAAAGCCTCGTCGTCAAGCGACCGGACAGCTTCTGTGTACAGGCCGGAACGTCCTCCGGGGGTACTCCGGGTGCAGTCCGTGTAGTACTCCGTCTGTTTTGGACCCATGGACATTCACCCTGACTTACCGTGTCCAGAGAAGCGTGTACTTGAATCCCTCCAGTACATTTGGCGCTGTATCCCTAAGCCCAATTCAACCTAACATCATGAACATGAGCGCGTGATTCACGCGCACTTGGGAACGATTTGAGAGCGAATTGGAGTTAATGAAGTGTTTTCCGAATTAGAAGAACCAAACTGGCCAACCAATTCGTCCCCCGGTACCTCGGCCTTGCCCATCCTGCCCATAACGGCCCCGTCAAGCGTGCCGCCGATGGAGCTGCTCAGTCTGAGGAGGAGGGTAAGGCCAAGCCTAGCGGCTCCAAGATCCACCACAAGAAGCACAGTAAGCATAGTAAGCACAAGAAGCACAATAAGCTGGGCAAGCATGCCAAACTTGCCTAGGCTGCCTATAACGGCCCCGTCAAGCGTTCCGTCCTTGACCCTCCTGTGCCTTGTCCTGCGGATAACGATACTTGATAACTTGGATAACTGATACTTGTTGAAAAATGTTTTGTCTTTACTGTGTGACAAAGAAATTGTCTGCCTCTGATTATTTTTATGTCTGATATTTGAAAAAAAAAAAAAACAAATATCTTTTGACAAGAAAATTGTCAAAATCGATTGATTTTAGACGAGTGTACCGTTCTTGGCAAATGACAAATAAATTTCAAGCTCATTGTGACAAATTTATCAAGTTCCACTTTTATCCAGACCATAACTGTCAAATGACATTCAACAATTTTACAGTGCAGTAAAATTCATCGTAAGCCACAGTGCTGCAGGGCTCGTTTGTATAGCTTACTTTGAAAATCGTAAGCTTTCAAGAGTGCGTTGTAATATTTGTTTGTCATGACGTCGTGTTTAGCTCGGACGGACTGCATGTCATGGGAAGTACTGCAGCGGAGCGGCGGTGGAAGGGCGCGCAGGCGGGAGAGGGCGTGAGTACGAACATTCTGCAATAATTGTATGCAATTTTTTCATCCCTGAATAAGTTTGGGCTCGATTATTGCCGGCGATGATGATCCGTTTGGAGTATATAATTGCCGGTGCAGTCTCCGCTGGCCGGACGGCCGAGGCCTGTATTATGCATATGGTACCGACCCTGCCGGACCATTTGTCTATCTCTTTCCCTCCCTCGGCCAGCCCTGCTCTCTCGCCGGCCGTCTCTCTCACTCCGTCTCACGCCGGCATGGTAATGAGAGCGGAGGGGCGTACACCACCCGGTGCGTGCGGCCGGGGGAGCGCAGGGCCATGAAAAAGAAACGACAACTCTAAAAAGATATGGAATCCACGCAGCTTATTCGCACTGTGACAGCATCCCGTTTCGAAAATTGTGTGCATGGCCCGAATGCCATGTCGTGGTCGGATCTATACAGAGGTCTCTGCGGAAACAGAGATCTCATGAGAAAGAGAGATCTGCCATCACTTTGTGAAAAATGTGTTAAAGTTCTTAAATCAATTAGCAAAGGCGCTTTTTTAACTTCCAGAGACACTATGCTCCAATAATTGTTGGCACTAAGAATATGTTAAAAGTCATATATCTTTGTTTCTATGGTGTTAAGCAGTTCTTCAAGTCGAAGCTCACTTGTCACCAGATTGGCCACGCCTTTGCGCGTCACATGATCACACACTCACACATACATGAAATTTGCATTGCAAAAGCGCATCGTGCTAGAACAATAACGAGGGCTCGTCCTCATTGCAGGGCGCGATGCAGCAGGGCAGGGGGGGGGGGGGACAAAGCCAGACCTTCATCTGGAGCTGGAATGACGAACTCTCTAATGATTGAGATCGCCCCGCCCTGCTATGCCCCGCCCCGACCGCGTACACACAAACCGATTATCAGCGCGTGCGCCGTGCGAAAGGCAAGTCTGACGCGACGCACGCGAGACGCTCTCTCTCTCTCTCTCTCTCTCTCTCTCTCTCTCTCTCTCTCTCTCTCTCTCTCTCTCTCTCTCCCTGATTCTCCCCCCGCTCTCGCTCTAACCACTCTAACCCCGGTGAGATTGAGCGAGACGCGTTGATGTGGTCCTTGTCTCGCACCGACACTCGTTGCGTCGGAGCAAAGGCGCGTCACTCATCGAAAAAATCGAAAAATAATAATTACGGTCGGCGGGGGGCGTGGCGTGGCGTGGCGCGGCGCACCGCAGCGCGCTCCATCGGCCAGAATCGTACTTATTTGTAAACCGTCGCCTCAATTATTGAATATTTCAGGGCTGTCATTACATCCGCCAGGGCTCCTCTCTGGAGGCAGTGATTTTCGTTTAAGCCGATCGGAAAGCGTTTTACCCGGTGCGTGGAGTGGCGTGGAGTGGCGTGGAGTGGCGTGTAGGCCCGGGCTGGGCTGGGCTGGGCTGGGCTGGGCTGCCGCTGCAGTGTCATTGGCTGCCGGACCGGACCGAGTCGCCGCCATTGACCGGCGCGGCCCGGCCAGTCAGCAGCAGCAAAGCAACACCTCTGGTAGACGTCATCAAGTGCGTTATGAAGGCAACACTGGCGCCAATGACGTCGCCTTTGGTTTGCTTAAAGTACTTTAAAAAGTGGATGTTTCTGGACAAAATCCTTCCCACCCCCCCCCAATTTCACTGCCCCTCCCCTCACCGTAGGCGACGCCATTAGGAGCCGTGCGCCGGAACAGAGTGACTGCAGCGACTGCAGCAGACAGCAAGCAGCGCGGCCGCTGCAAAACCGCGGAGAATCGGACGGGGCCGAGGATATAAGACAGAGTGAGGCAGAAAAGTAAAGTGAGAGAGGGAGGAAGAGGAAGGGAGGGAGAGAGAGGGAGAGAGAGAGAGAGAGAGGGAGAGAGAGAGAGAGAGAGAGAGACAGAGACAGAGAGAGAGAGAGACTGGGCTGAGGGGAGGGCTTCATAAATGTAACCTCAACGAGTCGGGCCCGCGCCGGGCCCCATAGTAATGGGGTCCACTGGACTGTGACACGCCCGCATCACGGCCCCGCCACCCGCCCCGCTCCGCCCCACCCCACCTCACCCCACCCCACCCCACCTCACCCCACCTTGCCCCACCTTGCCCCACCCCGACGTGCCCCGCCCCTCCCGGGCCAGGCACCCGCGACGACGCGTTTATATTGGAGTTGAAATCGAGTCGAATGGGTTGGCGCGATGGATTGACGGGGATCCCCGATCCGTCTCAGTTGCATCAGGCGGGGTGGGGTGGGGCGGGGTGGGGCGAGGTGATGTGGGGTGGGGCGGGGCGCGGCCGGCTTATCTTGTCGCCCTGCTCTGCACAGCCTGGGTCCCCGCGCTGCATTACGTGCATATATCGCCCTGCTCGGTGAGGTTCCCGAGCGGGCGTGGCCCAACAGCGCGGAGGTGCTACAGACTGCGTTCACCCCGCAAGCTAAAACGCCTGGTTATTCACCAAAGGAAAACAAAGGCGCTTTCAAGTCCCACCTTTTTGTAATGTGCGATTGACGTATATCAACTTTTCATAAGGGACGACTAAAACCGCCAAAGTCAAGACTCTAACGTGTAGCTTGTAGCATCTTTATAGGGCACTTTAGTATGTTTTTCGTGGCTCTAAACTGAAAATTTCTTTTGCACCGCTCGAAAGGCACGACTCAGCACCTTTGTTTTGCGAGTGTTCATTTGGTTTTGGTTTCACTTGTCGTTTCGCGCGACCCGCTCGCGTGCTCGCGTTAACCATCCCACCTCCCCTTCTCACGTTTTCCACCGTGGAGTTATTTCGAAACAAATATTATCTTGACGGCTACAAATTGTTCGCCCGCAGAAGTAAGAATAACGAAATCTGTCAAAAATCGGTAGTATTCGCCGCGGCTCCTCTTCTGTCCGCCGCACAATGGGTGGCGCCCCGCCACGCCTCGCTGTGATAGGTCGATAGGCCACGCAGCGAGTAACCGGAGGCGAAGGGGGGCTTCCTCTCCATCCAGCCCGCCCCCGCCCCCGCCCCCGCCCCCGCCCCACCCCCGCCTCGGCCCCATCTGCTCTCACGACAGGTGAGAGTGGGAGCGCCTCCCGGACGCCTGCGTGGCTGTTTCCATCAACATTTTCATTGTAGTGATTCCGGTGCACGGGGGCCGGGCCAGGCAGGCCGAGCGCCGGCCCCGGCCCTGCGGGCCCAGCGGGAGAGGGCGGCGCTTCGCTGCGGGTTGGACTCCTGCGCCAAAGTGCAGGGCGCGGGAGAGAGAGAGAGAGAGAGAGAGAGAGAGAGAGAGAGAGAGAGAGAGAGAGGAGAGGAGAGAGAGAGAGAGAGAGAGAGAGAGAGAGAGAGAGAGAGAGAGAGAGAGAGAGGAGAGGAGAGAGAGAGAGAGAGAGAGAGAGAGAGAGAGAGAGAGAGAGAGAGAAGGGCCCCTCAGTCGAGAGCAGAGGAGAAGACGGTTGTTTCATCACTTTCCATAAGCGCCCACATTCTATGCCTGCATTTCGCACTTTCCGAGCGCGCCGGTCAGCGTTCAGCGCTTTACAGTTGTTGCGGCGTGGGCGGGGCGGGGCGGGGCGGGCTCGTGCATCTCATCATCTGCCGTGATGAGTTTCCAATCGCACGGTGCGATGCCGCACCCGCTGCACTGCCCTGTCTGTCCTTGTCTGCTGCCCAGGAGCTGTCTCTGTCTGGGGGTGAGCAGAGCAGGCGGGCTGGGTAGCGCTCGCCTCGTTACCCCTCGGCTCTCACAGCAGAGCCGGCCTGAGCTGAGAGGTCAGGTCAGCCCGGGCGGCGCGGGGCGGGGCGGGGCGCATCTCTAGAGCTAGAGCCATCACCAGCGCCAGCCAAATCGTAACGACGGCATGGTCTCATTGCGCACTCTCAGCCCACTTACGTACATTTTGTAAGTAACCACAAAAAAATTTGTGCAGCAGTAATACCGAGGGGGAAAGCACTCGCGTAATCACTCGTACACCCTGGCCCGTAATCAGTGCGTAATCACTTGTAATCTAGACGTAATAACCTATTACTAAGGGTTATTATTATAGATAAAATATGAATTGTAATAACCTTACTATGTATGTTACCCAGTAAAATAACCAAAATAACAGAAAATAAGGAGTAAACATGCGTAATAACGCACATAATCGCGTAATCACTCGTACACCATTTTCGAGACTGCTTTCCCCCTCGAGTAATACTTAGGAAATTACTAAGTAATAAGCACAATTTCTTAGTTATTTATTTAGCAATTACCAATAATATTAATTAATTAATTACTTAGAAAAAAAAGTTCGTAAAATACTTAAGAATTTGTAAGGAATACTTAGAAATTACTAAATATTTTCCAAAGTTTAAAATTTTTAGTCGTCTACGAAAGAAAAAGTCATTAGTGGGCTGAGAGTGTACGCCCCTGCACTAATCCCTCATGTATTTGATTCGTGCATAAACATGCAGAATCATAAACAACCATCAGTATGCATTAAATTGAGCATCCTCTTATGGTTGTTTATGATATTGCATATTGTGCACAACAAAATGCAGAAAGATTTAGTGTGCAGGCAGAGTCAGTGTTCTAGATTTTGTGGGACGATTAATTTTTCCTGTAAATATCACTCTCATCCAGTGATGAATCTATTTGTGCAAAGATAACTTGTACATTTTTTCTAGGCAACAGAGTTGCCTTCTAAAATCGCTGGAAAACGTGAGTGTTTTTTTTTCATATTGCCCCTTACGACAGAAAAAAAACTGACGAAGGGAATTTGATAATATTAAGCATACCTTTAGAATGTAATCTAGTACATTCGAGTCTGAAGTCTACTTGAAATCTGTATTGCAGAAATTTTGTAAATTTGAATTGAAATTTGAGTTTCTATGGTAATGCTCGACTCGTCAGGCAAAATGAACAGGGGAAGGGGATATTTTTTCGTGGAGGGGGTAGGCCGAGCCGAGCCAAAACGGAGCGAAAGGGAAGCCTCTAAAGTCTGCGTTCAAACAAAGCCAACGCCTGCACACAGACCGAGTACGCCAATCCGCCTATTGCATAGGTGCATTGCAGGCCGGTCGCCCCCCCAGGCGGTCGAAAAGGTATCTAGCGTTTGTGGGTCGTAAGCAACGTTTGTTGTACTTGAGCGCCCTTTGCTCACGGACGCTGTGCACTGAAGTTACGTATGCATGCTTAATAGTATTAGTGCATCAGAAACATTTACTACCAGCCGGTAAACTGAGGATAGTTTGTTACTACGGTCGAGGGACATGAAGACGTGCAAAACCGCGCATTGGCGCAACGTTTGTTGTACGCAAACAACATATGTTGTTTCAGAACAACAAAGTCAAATATTCAACATGCAGGGGCGTTAGGCACTGATTTTAGAGATAAGATTCTTGAATGTTCCCCAATATGCATTTTACCGAGGGGTAAACAACTCTGAATTCGGTGTACAAATTGCGTGAATTTGAATTGAATTTGTCTAAATTGAATTGAATTCATTTTGAATTAGCTTTGAATTTTTTGAATTTATTGCAAAGTTTTGAAATTATTGTGATCTTTTTGTGAATTTACTTGAATTCGTTTTAAATTCGGGGTTGCCCCAGAAAATACACGCACATCTGATCCAAATTATTCTCTCAATTTCATGATTAAATAGGATTTTTAGTAAATTATTGTAAATGATTTCTATTTATTCCAAATTATTGGAAATTAACATGCAACTGCGCAAAATAATCACAATTATTTCAATTATTTTTTAAAACTTTTCAGAAACAAATTTTTCTCTGCAATTGAAAGGGTGGCGTGAAAACATGGAAAATTTTTGCGGCAGTAAACCTCCCGAAGGAGGTTGCGGTTCCCGCCAGGCACAGGGCTTTTACCCCCTGTGGCAGCCAACTGCTTCGGTGTTCCATGGGAACCGGCGCTTTGCTGACTGCGATCCTATCGCGCAATTCGACAGATTTGATCCCCGTACCACCATTGGCCTACCCCTAGAGGTACGAGCGGTGTCAAGAGCGTTAGACTTCCTGATCCCAGTTTCAGAGGCCTTACCTCAGAGGGGTACGCGGGATTCGAACCCACAACCCCGAGTGCCGACACGTAGCCAGAACAGGAAGCGACCCAACGCCCAGAGCCACCGAGCCAACGGCGGTGAGTCGTGTTTAACTTCTATTTGACCTGCCATCCAGCTGCGGCCAAAGGGAATGTCAAGCGCGAAAAACACTTTCCCGAGTGGGAGTCGAACTTCGGACCACTCGGTTCGGTGTTGCGCGCTCTACCAACTGAGCCACGACGCCACGATGACTGTACAGTGCGACGGGTTCGAGTCGTATTTGCCGTATCCTGCAGCCTCCAGCCAGGAGGACAGGGCAAATACAACTCGAACCCGTCGTTGTGTACAGTCATCGTGGCGTCGTGGCTCAGTTGGTAGAGCGCGCAACACCGAACCGAGTGGTCCGAAGTTCGACTCCCACTTGGGAAAGTGTTTTTCGCGCTTGACATTCCCTTTGGCCGCAGCTGGATGGCAGGTCAAATAGAAGTTAAACACGACTCACCGCCGTTGGCTCGGTGGCTCTGGGCGTTGGGTCGCTTCCTGTTCTGGCTACGTGTCGGCACTCGGGGTTGTGGGTTCGAATCCCGCGTACCCCTCTGAGGTAAGGCCTCTGAAACTGGGATCAGGAAGTCTAACGCTCTTGACACCGCTCGTACCTCTAGGGGTAGGCCAATGGTGGTACGGGGATCAAATCTGTCGAATTGCGCGATAGGATCGCAGTCAGCAAAGCGCCGGTTCCCATGGAACACCGAAGCAGTTGGCTGCCACAGGGGGTAAAAGCCCTGTGCCTGGCGGGAACCGCAACCTCCTTCGGGAGGTTTACTGCCGCAAAAATTTTCCATGTTTTCACGCCACCCTTTCAATTGCAGAGCAAAATTTGTTTCTGAAAAGTTTAAAAAAATAATTGAAATAATTGTGATTATTTTGCGCAGTTGCAAGTTAATTTCCAATAATTTGGAATAAATAGAAATCATTCACAATAATTTACTAAAAATCCTATTTAATCATGTAATTGAGAGAATAATTTGGATCAGATGTGCGTGTATTTTTTGAGGTCATTCCTTAAAATTTGCTTGAATTTGTTTTGAATTCGTTTTGAATTCGCGTGAATTCGTTTTGAATTCGCGTGAATTAATTTTGAATTCGCGTGAATTAGTTTGAATTAGTGTGAATTTTGAATTAGTGGTGTACATCAAAATTCGGAGTTATTTACCCCTCGCATTTTACACAAGATGCTGATACTGATAGAAACCTTGACAGTACGTTTAATTATTGAAAAAATCACATTTTCATTAATACTTACTTGGGGAAGGCATGGTATGGTGTTGTTTTAAAACAACACTCACTTTTCGCAGCCCGAGGGCCGTTGTCATTGAGAAATTTGATGCTTTGTTCTCAGGATGTCATTCCTTAGACTTTTTTGCATAAGAATCGAGAGATTTACCTACGTTTTTCTTAAAGACTTTCCGTCTACACAGCGTCATTTACAAGCACCCCTCAAAATTGACCGAAAAATACGTGTTTTGGGGGCAAAGTGGCCACTTGATTTTTCAAATATGATCATTTTTTAAATTATTTTTTTTTTCAGAAATGTGAACATGCTTACCACTCAGAAGTGTCATAAAAATTTCATTTACTTTGAAAAAAAAAAAAAATACGATTTCATGAAATCCTGGTAGGCACGAAGTTCGTTTATGTTTTTGTTTCACAAAATACTTCGGTGGATGATGGTTTATGTAGAAATTTAATTAAAAATTTCTAGCCTTATGAATCATGTTATTGAATTTGCTTTATCTCAGAGTCACTAGTACAGCGAGTCACATGCCAAATTTTAGATTTCTAGCTCAAACGATTTAGAAGTTAGTCTAGTCTTTCAGCAAAAATTGTCCGTTCAGCTTGATTTTTGAACTGTAGGCTCGTTGTGCAATGGGCATTCGAACATTGCTTTAACATTTTTATTCTAACGTGTCGTTCGAAATTTTATTTTTGAACTACCGTCCATGAGTTGAATCAACAGCCCCTCCCCCTCCCCCTTCCACCCAGCTACGTTTCTCCTCCCGTGCGCGCCGGGCAGGGCAGAGGGGCCGCGCGGGCCGAGGGGCCGAGCGGCTGAGCACCAGCGACAATGCCGATTCGGCTTGGCTCGCCATCGGAACTGGCACTATTCGCAGTCGGCTGGAGGAGGCGTCGCCGCCTTATAGACAGAACGGGGAACGTTTGAGGTGGGAGTGCCCAGACCTCCCTTCTATAGTTCTAGGCTGGGACCTCCACTCAACAAAAGAAGGCTGGGGGAGGCGCCGCCGCCTTAAACAGAAAGGGGCGCTTTTGAGGTGGGAGTGCCCAGTCCTATCCCTTTCGTGGTTCTAGGCTGGGCTGGGACCTCGCTCCACTCAACAAAAGAAGGCCGGTGGCTCGGCGGCTCGCTCACGCGTCCTCCTCGCGACTTAACTCGCGTCCACTACCGAGAGATGGCGCCACTAGCGCACGAAGCGAATTTAACTATCTATTTTACCCGAACGAAATGTTATACAGCCGAAATGACTGTGAAAACAGGAGTTTCAGACCCACGAAAATCGTTTCCCAAAGAAGTTCAATGGATTCGTAAAATTATTCACGTAAATGTACACCATTTCAAGAATTCTGCTCACTAGATTAAAGTCAAACTTCCCAAACAGTTTTCTGCAGGTGCAAAACCACTGTAAACGCATTCAGTTCGCCATGTCAACATTCCGATAACTTTACACAATGATTTAAAGTCGCGAGGTGGGACCCTCAGCCCCGGGCCGTGGCGGCCATGGTTGAAAGAGGGCCGGCGGGGCCGGCGACACGGCGCCTCACGCGTCCGCCTCAAACCAACCTAGAATATATTTGGCAAGTTTTTAATTTAGTGACGACGTTAAGTTATGTTGCAGGCCTTTAGCACACAGGTATGGGAGGCACTACACATTCACAAGGAACGCAGAGGCAGACTTGGTGAGAGCCAGCCCCCCAGCGGGCCAGCTATCAACAACCCGCCTTGACAACCACTAAATCGAACCACCAGCCAAGAATTAAAGGGTCCTAGTTTCACATTTGCCACACACTTACCATTAAATGAAATAGAAATTAAAAATATTTGGTCAAATCGCTCTGTGAGAGGCCAAATCGTGAATTTTATCCGCCTCATATTTAAGACACAAACATGGCGCCGAGCGGGCCAGCTATAAACAACGCCGCCTTGGTGTCCACTCAAACCAACTCAAAATATATTTTGCTAGTTTTAGATTTAGTAACAACGTAAAATGATGTTGCAGGCCTTTAGCAAAGAACTGTGGAAGCATCCACGCAATACCACGTAACACAAGAGTAGACTTATTTGTATCTTTTAATGAAAACATGAGCTGAGGATTCACTCTGAGGTTGGCGGTATTGTCACAAGCCCCGCCCAAGGCCAAATTACAGTCCCAGCCAACAATCAGGAGCCACGGCGGCCAGCTAGTGGTCACGTTTGAAAGTCTCCTGGTGGTGAACCCTTTAACATGGCGTGAATCTGCAACGATTCTGACGTGACCACTCCTTGCGTTGACACTTTTGGATATCGAGGTACAAAGCAACAGGCGACCGTTTTCATTGGCTGGATTTTCGCGCGAAATAATATTATTGGTCAAAGCCGACTCGGCTCCATGACGAGTCGAGTATTACCATAGAAACGGAGATTTTAGATCGAAATTTCTCAAAATTGGCCACTAAGTTTGGGCTGGCATTTCAGCAGTGAACTAAGGAGATTGAGTTCTACCTCTCTGCCAAGTCTTATGAAAATCGTATAGAAAAATCAGGATTTAGGTAAGGGGCCACACTGATAAAAAAAAATAATCGGATCCGCCGACAAAACCATAAGGCTACTTCGTGCCTAAAAAAAAAAGAAGAAATCATGTTGGTTGACCCCAAAGGCATGACGTTGTTGGTGTACAACATTCAGATATCCTAAACCGTACATGCTAGAACACTCCACGTGGGCTCAAAATGCTTCTTAGACATAATCTAGGGCGGCACAAGTCCAATATTCAGCTTTTGTTCACTTGGACCAGCTCATGCCTTAAAGGGTTAAAACGGAGCATCGCGGCTCTCCTCAGCACTTCAGCAGTTGTTGTTCAGTCGACAACATGGTCCGCGTCCTTTGCATCGTCTCCGTGGTTGCCCTAGCGGTACTGACCTTCCGAGGGACATTCACATTCACTGTTAAAAATTTATTGTGATTTCCCAGCACTTCCTCGATACGGAACGATTGTGAAATCCCAACACTTCTCTGTAATCAGAAAGGGACACTTTTGCTGCCTCAAAGTGAAACATTTTGTCGGACAGTCGGCCATATTTCTGAAGCCATAGTCTATTTTAAATACAGAGGACAGTTGTAATCTCCCGAAAAGTTGTGTTTAAAATACAGAGGCCAGTTGTAATTTCCCGAAGAGTTCTGGTTTAAATACAGAGGACAGTTGCAATGTCCCGAAGAGTTCTTGTTTAAATACAGAGGACTGTTGTTATTTAACCAAGAGTTCTGGCAACTTTTTTCACAACAGAGTTGCTGTGAATTTTCCATCATTTTTTTTAACAGTGTTCAATAGACGGTAAAACAGCTTCTCCTGCCAAGTATACGGTTGCTTGTTTTTTTTTCCAAAACTGCTTGGAAACCAAGACGCCGTTTTCTCCGTGTTTTAGGACTGTATCTGCACGGTCTCGAAGTTCACGAGGGAATGAGTTATATTTTTTTTTACTATCACCCTATCGCAGAAGCTCGCCCAAGCAGGGCATGTGCGCACATACTAGTCACGACATTTTTCGTTTAAAACGGAGCATCGCGGACCTCCTCAGCACTTCAGCAGTTGTTGCTCAGTCGACAACATGGTCCGCGTCCTCTGCATCGTCTCCGTGGTTGCCCTAGCGGTACGGATCTTCACACTCAATAGACGGTAAAACAGCTTCTCCTGCCAAGTATACGGTTGCATTGTACTTTCTGTCAATCAGGCTGTCGCCGCCTTGGCTGACCATCCCCACGAAGGCCCTCACCAGCACAACGGACAGGGACATCCTCACCCTGATGGTGCTCGCCTGAAGCACCACCCGCAAGCCGACGGAGGTGAGCACGATGGCCGCGAGGGACACCACAACCCCGCTGGCCACCACGACCACCACGGCCCCCACGGACATCACCACGGCCAGAACGACCATGACGCTGCTCTCCTGAAGCAGGTCGCCGATGAAACTGGCCAACCAATTCGTCCCCCGGTACCTCCCAAAAACGGCGTCCTCGGCCTTGCCCATCCTGCCCATAACGGCCCCGTCAAGCGTGCCGCCGATGAAGCTGCTCAGTCTGAGGAGGAGGGTAAGGCCAAGCCTAGCGGCTCCAAGATCCACCACAAGAAGCACAGTAAGCATAGTAAGCACAAGAAGCACAATAAGCTGGGCAAGCATGCCAAACTTGCCAAGTCTGAACACCACGAGGCGGCTGCCGCCGCGCACTCCGTTGAAAAGCGCGATGGTTCTCATCAACCGTATCCTCATAAATTCTAGAGGGCAAGATAACTGATTATCCTACCTGATACCTTATGTGGGAAATCAATAAATAATATCTTTAACACAAAATGCAATATGTACTTTTTGAACTGCCGGTTCGTCGAAATTCCAATGCCAGGCCCCAGAAAATGTCTCATTATTTCGCGGGAAGCCTCACCGCACCTCCGGCCCAGTATCAGTTCGTGGGGTTCCCTGTTTAACCCGCCCACTCAAGCACTACTCTCTATGCTCTGCTCTGGCGCGTTTGTCTACAGGCGTAGAGTGGACGGAACGGGTGGCATACGCGAGCCGAGCTGGCCCGCTGAGCAGCACATGATTTATAAGTTTCAACGAGCACTGCACCGCTTATTCGCACCACAGCGGATTGATTATTGGCAGATGCGGTGCGGTCTAGGTGAGAAGGCATTCCCCGGCGCGGCCGCCACCTGCGCGCGCAGTGCAAGGCGCAGTGCCCCGCCCGACAAACCGCAGGCCAGGCCGCCTAAACGGTTCACGCCTTCGAGGCGTATGAAAAATCGCGAGGCTGCTGTTCACTGTGAGATGGAATGATGGACTTAAATGAACGGCGCGAAATGTAGCGATAATCCTTTGAAAGAGGGATGAAAAATCATGTTGAAAAGAGAAGGGTGAAAAAGGTTTAGTGAACCGTTGAAAATCGACACGTGATCGAAATGCTCTCCGCGCATTACGATGAGAACGTAAAGGGGGGCTTTGGTGCGCTGCACGTCCAGCCCGTCACGTGCGATATAAACGGTACTGGCCACAACTTTTTCTCACACTTCAATCATATCATTGGAGGTGAGGCGTCGCGGGATGGGGGAGGGGGTAGGGGGGGGGCAGGGCGGGCCGTTACCACAGCGCGCACACAGCTCAACCCAGCATTTACGTCGCGTCCTCCTCCCACCGTAAGCGCCTTTGCACTGAGTGAGAAAGCGAGTACGCACTCTCTCTCTACTTCTCTATCTCTCCTCCCTCTCGGTAGAGTCTTATAGCCATGGGCCGTAGCCAAAAAGACCTTACTCTGTGCCAAACTCGCGTCAGTCATTAGAGGCCATGGATGTTCCCTCTCTCTCTCTCTCTCTCTCTCTCTCTCTCTCTCTCTCTCTCTCTCTCTCTCTCTCTCTCTCTCTCTCTCTCTCAGCTCCCTAAGCTGCTCAAAAAGCTCCCTGTTGATATGCCTGGTGTCTGTGTAAATGGTATTTGCCTACCCTATAGTAGCACTGTAGTTAATCTTGGAGTCACTTTAGACAACCACTTGACGTGGGAGCCCTATGCAAACCAAAATCTGCCGGAAAAGTATGGCTGTACTCCGACAAATACGCGGGCAAAATTTTTTAATACTACCAGCTGTGAGAAAGCGTCTTATTGAATCTCTTGTTTTTCCAGTCTTTGATTGGCTCTTCTGTTACCGAAGGGTATGCTTGTAGTCTGTATAAACCGCATTCATTGCATTCAAAATGCTTGTGTAAGATTCGTCCTCGACCTGCCAAAGTACTGTCACATCTCGGAATATTACCCAAAATTAGGTTGGCTAAAAATATCTCAACGGCGCAAATATCTAGCTGTAACTCTGCAAAAAACAATGTTTTGTTTTATAAAACTCCACTGTATATTTTTGATAAATTAATTACCACTTCCACCCACGATAGGTTGCTCGGGACCACAAATTCTCTCCGCGTTCCACAACACCGCACCGACAAAAGAACGAGGTGCTTTTTGGATTTTTGCTGTTTTACTGTAGAACACTGGACCTTCGGATATCACGGGAATTACTTCAATCAATGTATTTAAATCTAAAGCTCGCTATTACTACCAGTCCTGTGCAAAAATGGAATTTTCTACTTATATTGTTAATCTCTCATTTTATGTCTACGACGGTGCCTTATTATTGTTTCATATTATCACTGCCTAATTTCAAACTGTACATATTGCATTCTCGTGGGACTTTTTAGTCCTTTTTTGCAATAAATATTTAATCTCTCTCTCTCTCTCTCTCTCTCTCTCTCTCTCTCTCTCTCTCTCTCTCTCTCTCTCTCTCTCTCCCCCCACCCCCCTTTGTCCCTCTCCGGGCCGCAAGCCTGTGCCGGCGCAGAGCACAGCGTCTATCGTCTCCAAGATGATCGACGGTTTATTGTTCTTCCGAGGTACAGGGCGCTGCATCGTACACTGTACACGTCTCTGTTTCAGCAAAGCGAGTAAAGGAGAGATTATCATTCTTGCCAGACATCGTAACAAGAATCGAAAAGAATCGGCCGAGGGGAGGGGTCGACAACTCGTACATTACTCCTAACGCTCTGGCCGTATCACCTGTGTATTACCATATTTTACTTGCATGTTACCACAATTTTGCCTCCACATTACCCAAATCACCTCTATATTGTAGGGAATCGCGAATATCCCTCGTACGCTCCGATACCGTACCCACTGTCGCGGTCCCCCACCACTATCCTTGTTCTAACCCTTGACGACCGCCCTGGTGGGGGCCCTTGTTGATCACTCATTCCTGTGCTGACCCTCTGACCCTTGCCTGGAATACACGTGCTGTCCTGCTCCCTGAGTCCCTGCCTCATTCCTAGTAGACATCCCGTACTTGCTCTCGGCCCGACTACGCGGATCTTTACAATATTACCATGTATTACTTTATACTATTTTATATTATATACATATTACTTATATTACTGGTATACTCCCTCGTATTCAGCGTAATCGGCTGCACAACGAGCGCTATGAACACAAAGAATTTTATGAATAAGTTTCTTATCACCTCTTGTAATCTATGCGCATGCATAGCTTACATACACACTGTTTAATTATGTTTAATGAGTACAAATTTCATGATCATATAATTTCTGTAAGAAATTTTGTTGTAAGTTATGTAGGCACACGAGCGGAACGTCCGTAAAATAAGAAGCTAAAAAGCTTTTCGTCTCAAACCCGGGCGTCGGTTTAAGCCTCACGCTTTCAAGAAATACTGTTTTCTTAAGGTGACCCGAAATTAATGAGCTTTTCGCGCTTGATCCGGTCGGGGCCGGGACGGGGCGGGGCGGCGCGTGTTTGTGATACGCCCGACCTGGCGCCCATTTGGCACAAACTCACTCTCTCACACACATCCACTCACTCTCGCACGCGCACGCACGCACACACACACACACACACACACACACACACACACACACACACACGGGGGCGGGCGCGCGCACACACACACACACACACACACACACACACACACACACACACACAGACAGACCTGGCCGGGGCTGACGCACGGATTGATATTATGCAAATGCATGCAAACGGGCGGGGCTGCGTTCGAACACGTGTTCGGCCGGACTAAACGCGACGCCTGTGGCTCGGCACGCGAGTATATGTAGCTGTCCGGTACCGGCCGGGCCGGGGAGGTACCCGCCCGGTACCCGCCCGGTACCCGACGCGCTGGGGCCGGACCGGCAGCGCGAAACCGTCCATGTCGGGTCACACTCTCTAACTCGCAGGCTCGGCAAACATCATTTATATTCGATATGTGCACGGGGCGTGCATGCATGCGCGCTCCGTATACGAGCGAATGGCGTGTCCACTGCGAGAAGTGTAATTAGAATGGAGGCGGGTCGTGCCACCTTTTCTTTTTGTTTCGGGTCAGGCAAGAACAGGACGTAAGCGTAAAGGTCCCTAGCAGTGCGTCCTCGGGTGCAGACCAACTGCGTCATCAAACATCGCTTCTTCTTCTTCTTCTTCTTCTTCTTCTTCTTCTTCTTCTTCTTCTTCTTCTTCTTCTTCTTCTTCTTCTTCTTCATTTTTTCTTTTCTTTCTAGTCGCGTATTTATAAGACTGTGTAAAATTGAGCGACATTAGAAAATAATTTTAACATATTTAGTTATTAAACGATTTTATTTAAATGAGTGCAAATGAGTGCACGAAACAACCAAAAGAGTTGTGAGAAGTAAAATTTATGTATATGCTTTTTGGGGATGACCAGGTAATTCGCCGAAGTCAGAGACAGTTTTTGATCGCTATAGCTGCTAGAGCGAACCTATGCTATGATAGGGTATGGGTACCACGCCCCGCCCCGCCCCGCCCCGCCCCGCCTGGACTGACCTCGCGGACGACGCCCAAGCCTTATTATTTTTTTCATTATTCTTCCCTCAGTGCTCGTAGCCGTACCGGTACGTCCCGGGCCGGTGATGGGAGAGCGCAGTGCAGCGGCTATCGATACTTGAGCCGACCGCAAACACGCGCGTTACTGTAATTATTGATCTCTTCTCCAATTGCGACCGGACCGATCACTCAGCGCAGCTCTCCTCTTTTTTTATTGCTTTCGTGGCGCTGCTGCTGCCTGCTCCATATTCTCCTCTCTCCTCCTCTCCGTACGCTGGGCTGGCCTGGGCTGGGCTGGAGGGTCAGACGCCGGTAAGGGCAGTAGGGAGAAAAGTTTTTTATTTTAATTTTTTTTTTCCTTTAATAATGTTGTGAAGTCAATTCCACTTTGTTTTGTGGCGTTCGTTGGGCCTCGCGAGACTGCTGCGCGCGTTCAATAAGCATTTTCCTCGGACGAGTATTGGCGGTCATTATTATGCACACGGCTGCAGCGTGTGGTGCTGCTGAGAAACTGAGAGAAAAAACCTGGAAGGGCAGTGGAAATCAGAAACGGCACTATAGTCTAGGCAAGTACACTGACAAACTATAAGTGTGTGAATGAACAGGTGAAGGTTGAAAATTAGCTTCACATTTTGAGAGAAAAGTGCACGAACGGAAAGTCACACACCGAAAAGTGTGTGAGATTCCTTTAGCTTATTGCTTTTCGTGGCTTCTGATACACTGAGCACGACAAAGTGCTCAATCGTAGATTGATTTGTCAAATCCTCCCGGAGCACTGTAAAAAAAAATTTTCGTTAGGGTTACGGGAAACTTTTCAATGATAAATGTCGTAAAGTTACAATTCCCAGTTGCACGCAAATGCAAGGAAAGTAAAAAGTGGAAAGTCTTATCGAGGCGCAACATATCGGTATGGTGCGGGGCTTGGCGGGGCGTGGCGGGGCGTGGCGGGGCGTGGCGGGCGGTTGGCCTGACCCCGGCGCGGCTGTGGCGGGCCCCACCCCGCCCCACAGTGGAGACGAGAGGGTCAGCCACCCTTCAAACGAGATGTCTAGATCGGAGAGGCTCTCGAGCGGCGGGCGGGCGGGCCGGGCCGGGCCGGGCCGGGACCCACCGTCCTGCTACCCCACCAAATAGGACTTACCCCTTAGCCCTCCCCACCCCCCACCCCCTCCGCCCGCCCGCCGCGACCGTTCTCTTCTTTCCATGTCACTGTCGGCCGCGATCACATCAAAGACCTGAGTGCGTCTTTAGCGGGCTTTGCATGGGTATAAGGGAGAGCGGGCAGGGGGAGTTGGGGGTGGAGGGAGGGTAGGGGTGGGGGTGGGGGGTGAGGAGGGGTTGAGGCGCCGCCAGCCCCTGCGTGTGTGGGCAGCGCAGCCCGCCCAGCCGCACCGCGTGCTCAGTAACTTACCGCCCCTTCTCTCTGCCTGCTAGCTGAGAGACGTGGTGAACTACTCTCTTCAACCCGAGCGTGTGTAAATGTTAGCGCACTGAAAGCTGCGTCTGCTCCGATTTTAAAGATTACCTTCAAGTTTGTGAAATTTCTTGCACTGAAATCCAAAGTGTTCACTCACACACTTTCATATGTTCAACACAGTGTGGAAAATTTTTGGATGCCTAGTTAAAAAGCCTAAGTATTTCATTTGGGACACAATCTGATGGCTAACATATCTGCGAAACACTTCATGCCTCATAAAGTAGATGGGCCTCGTAAGCAGGCATCTAAAAGTCTACAACTAGGCGTTCATCTCTTTCTAGTTTGTGTCAGTAGAACACTTTTGGTTTCAGTTTGGAAACGACCCTCTAGTGTGCAACATCCACTTCTCACGCATGTATTTCTGGTGTGATAATTTCCACCAGTCTTTTTACTATATGTATTTTCAATGACAAAATCTAGAAAAATAATTATCGTTCAAAACAGCGCATTCCAAAAATTAAGCATACCACAATGACAGTCA
This sequence comes from Frankliniella fusca, assembly GCA_029379305.1. Lineage (NCBI taxonomy): Eukaryota > Metazoa > Arthropoda > Insecta > Thysanoptera > Thripidae > Frankliniella > Frankliniella fusca. Next base: position 29,092 of record JAHWGI010000850.1, on the reverse strand, counting down.
CTTGTTTCTCGTCGCAGACGGCCCTTCACGTCGTATTGCCTCTCTTCTGACAAGACCTCCTTCCATTTCCCTATGATAATTGGTCGTCTTGTTGCAGAAGATATTGGTTTTTCGCTGATGGTCGTTGAGGGAGTTGGGGGGGGGGAGGGGGAGGGCGTGTTGGATTGGGAAACAAGGTGGGGCGGAGCGGTACGGATTGAGGCGGTGGGGAGGCGATCTGGTTTAAGAGCCGTGGAATGACGAATCAGGCAGTAATGGCATCGGTTTTATTATTTCCCTCGGGTAAGCAGAGCACTTTTGTTGTTGCTGTTTGCCTCATTGCAGCACACAGCAAAGGGATTACGCCCCGCGGGCCCGCGGGTGCAGCCAGGGCGCTGCAGCTCGCCTCTCCCGACCCGACCCCAGCTGACCCGACGCCGACCTGCAGGGTGATTCCGCGCACCCTGGTTTCGTCGCTCTCTCCTTGTCGCACTCACGGGGCACGGCCATAAGGTGCAAGAGAGAGGGCACTACAAAACGGTGTTCGGAATCGTCTTTCTGGAGGCGAAAACGTCATGCACCTCCCGGCCCGGCGCCCCCGCCGCGGTACTGCCTCTGCGTGATCGGAGGCCGTAGGCGACCAGCGCCGGCCCGGCGCGGGGCGGCGCGGGGCGGGGCGGGGCGGGGCGGGGCGGGGCGGGGCAGGGCTGGGCGGGGCGGGGCGGGGCGGGGCGAGGCGGGGCGAGGTGGGGCGGGGCGGGGCGGGGCGGGGCGGGACGGGACGGAGCGGGGCGCTGCCTTGGCCAAAATATATCCGTGTCTAATTTATAAGCAGAGAACGGTGGAGCGGCGCGGGCGAGCCGTCCCCGTGTGCGGGACGTACCGTAGTTTAGCTGTTACCGATGGTAAATCGATACACATGCGCCTCATCGCGCCGACTTGGCGCCCCCGGCCCCGGCCCCGGCCCCGGCCCCGGCCCCGGCCCCGGCCCCGGCCCCGGCCCCGGCCCCGGCCCCGGCCCCGGCCCCGGCCCCGGCCCCGGCCCCGGCCCCAACCCCCAACCGCTGCTACTACCCCCCTATCTCTACTGGTTCCTTCTTACTGAAGGAAACAGATTGCCTATCGTGAGTGAGTGTGAGTGCGCGCGCGCTTTGAATACTGGGCATACGTCACTTGAAATTGCTCATGGATTCACGATAGCACTAGGTAATTTTGTACGCGCACCAGTTAGTGAGAAAATCTGACGAAATATCGCGAAGCCCGTTGAAATGCAATGTTGCCGAACGCTTTTTCAGCTCTTAACTGACCGTTCCCTCTTTGTTTCTGGTTTTCTTCTTCTTTTAAAAATCTGACGAGCGGCTAGATTGCGGAGACTAAACAGATACACCGGACTCCAGTCCCTCCCGTCTTGATGCGTCCGGGCTTTTCAAATGTTGGCGCGTCTTGGCCAGTGCGCCTCGCGGGCGCTGCTTCCCCGGGCCGCCGCTAGGGGCGCGGCGGTCGACGTCACGTCAACATGGCGTCGATGTTGTGATCCGAATTGTTTTTATTGCGGGTTTATTATCTTTGCCCACGCGCCGCACGTGAGATTACCGTCGCGCACGGGGTGGGAAACCATTCCAAGCCCGCGTGTCCACCTGCTCTCTGTGATGTCATAGTGCCTAAATACCTTTGTGCTCCTGGGTGCGTCTTTGAAATCTGCCAGAGACGGTCCCTTAACCTCTGAAACAGTGCTTTGAAACCAAGTATTACAATCTCTTTGTGCTCTGTGCCCTTCATCTCTGAGTGACTGTGATGTAATTGTTTTCACAATGGAAGAAATTTGTAGTCCTGAAGTGCCTTTGAGAGTTGGTTCTGGTCCTGGATCAGAAACTTTTGGTACATCAAGTCGCACTGACATTGCACCAAACTGTGATTGTGTGTTTACATCAGTTCATCAGAACAATCTTGTAAATATGCCACTCCGAATGCGCCATGGAGGTACCTTAGCACGGACTCTTTACCGCAAGACTATGGTTGACCAAGAATTGCGGCAAATGGACAAGCAAGCGGTAAGTATATTCCAAAGCCGTTTGAACCTGTTTTTCAAACTGCCTATATTTTTTTCTGTTATTCTTTTATAATTTGAAGAATTATAGATATTATCATTGACTTTTCACTATTGAATAGAGATAGGATTTGAATCAATGAAAAGGAAGAATTACCTGTAATTTCTTGCAAAATCCAAATGGCTGCATTTTGAAGAACTAATATTAGTATTTAGCTAAAACCATGGCTTTTTATGGAAGCCACCTAAATATACATTCATATTAAAGAAAAGGTATCAATATGATACTACGTAAATTTCAATGACTGCGTAGTCATTGTTGATTATGGATTCATGTATATCTAATAAGATGTGTGCGTGAAAGATAATGCAATACAGACATTCTTAGGGTTAAATACCCAACAGGTTTAAAATTCACTACCAAGTGTAAAGAGCTTTGCAAATGAGTTAATGATGAAAATGAAAAATAATGATCCTGGATTGGCTGTTTGTTTAAACCTAAAAGTTGTGAATTAGAGGCGGAAAATGGAGAATGAAATAATAGAAGTCAATCATGCCAAATTAGCTGATGACCGATTTGATTTTGGCCGTATCTTGTTGGGGGACAATAATTTCAGCAGATGTTTTCATGTCAAATCAACCTTTCATTTGTCACGGTTCGTTTAGCGTAGGGTCATTTACATTTTATAAGGTAATGCGTTGTGTGCCTACTACTGATTTCGGCTGGCGTTTTGGTGGTGGTGTTTGCCATGGCGTCTGGCACAGGCTATGGCTATGGCTTGGCTACGTGGCCGGGTCGGGTCGGGTCGGGGCATTGGCATAGACCGCCCGGCCCGGCCTCGCCTCGCCTCCGCCGTAATGGCAATGGCGAGGCAAGCCATGTGATTCCTCGGAATCGAAATGAGAAAGTAAATTAGATAACCACGCGCCCAGCCCTGCCAAGCCTATTGCGGGACACTGTGGATGATGTATTGGCAGCCGTCCCCCGCGCCCCGCCCCCTCCTCCCGGGTACAGACTCCCCCCCCCCCCTTTCCCGGTCCCCATGGAGGCAAAACACGCTCCCCCGTGCCTTACCCGCTCTCTGACCGGGACGGGTCGCGCCGCGCCGCGCCGCGCCGGGGCACATAGGGGGAGCAATTGCAACTCCAATCAGAAGTTGAACTGACATCCGCGCTGACCATTTGCATCCTCGTGTCAAAGCCGGGCCACAGGCCACGGACGCCTCGGGCGCCTCGCGCTATACGTAGGCACGCCTGTAGCGAAAGCTGGAATGCAATGCTACCGCGGACCGGGGGAATATTTCAATTTGCGCGCGATTCGGAGCCCGCGAGAATGCCTTGCTGTCCGGATGGCCCCCTCCCTTGCCCCCCCCCCCCCTCCCCCTTTCTGCCGAGCCAAGGACCCCCACGGAGAATGCCTATTTCGTGGCTCGATTTGGACATAGGCCTATGAGTTTAGCGGTAGTCGAAAGAGGGGCGTAAGTGGTCGGGATTTTAACGGCAGTTGCGGCGGGCACGTGCTGCTGCGGGGGGCGCCCAGTCAAATGAGGAACCAAATCATGCGCGGAGCAGGCTAAGTGAAATGCCAGGCGAGAGGGGGGAGGAGAAGGGGAAGGGGGCGTCCGAACTGTCGGGATGGCGTCGCGGTCAGTCCTGGGGCCGTCCGGGACCCCGTGCCGCGCATCTCGGACGCAACGCGGGCTGCTGGATGTGCCTCGGCCTGTCGACTCGACGAGATCCGTGACTGGCGGGGCGGGGCGGGGCGGAGATATGGCAGCCGCAGTCATCGGGTTGGGCTCCGTCCGGCCGCTGTAGCTGCTCAGGCCGGTAATTGGAATCCAATTCTAATCTATTACGGCTGATTATCGGAGAAGGAGCAGATGGGGAGAAAGAGAAAATGAGAAAATGACGAATTCATCGCCGCTGGATGCTAATCAATATCAGAGTACATCTATCATTATCTATTATTTAAATAAAATAAAACTATTTTCTTTTTTTTTCTTCTTTTTATTTTATTTTATTTCTTCTCTAACTTCCTTTCCAAAACCCATCAATTATTCTCCTTTTTCCTTTAATAAATTTTCAAAAAATAAATTAACCCTTAATATTCTTTTCACAACCTCAACTACTCACAACTCATCTCAAAAACAACCAATAAAAAATAATAATAAAAATATCTAAAAACACCCACAAACAAAAAAACACAAAACCCCACCTAAAAAACAAAACCCACTACCATCACAAAACACAATACCCCTTCTAATAAAAAAAATCTAAAAAATCAAAAATACAAAAAATCCTTATCCCTAACACCAACAACTAACATTAATTAATAAAAAAACATTCTTAATATAATTCAACAAATACAAAAAACAATAGATAATTATAATCACACTCACTCCATATCAATCTCAATTATATACAGAGAGTGATATTATATGGATAAACGTGTTTTCAGTCTACATGCAGGCTGATCTATAATGAAGAGTTTTAGTATAGATATCAGCATACGCCCCTGTGCCGGCGTGTAAATACTGAGTAAGCTCTCAGAGGAGCTTTCATACTATGCAATCAAACTAACCATGCAGAATAAATCTACATTGCTCATCTGAAATATCTCTTCTATCTCTGCATATATGATAGTCACGCTCGACACGCACTCCCTATACGAGACTAGCTGACTTCACGCGCTGCAGCGGAGTGTGATGAGCGAATGTGTAATGGTGGACGCTTCAATGCTATTCTCTGAGACCGTGTGGTACTACTGAGACGAGAGAAAGAGAGAAGAGAGCGATTTTTAGAGTGATAGAGAAAGATAGACCCATAAGGCCAGTCTGTGTGTGGCGCGGTCCAGGGGCGAGCTGCGAGTGCGGGCCAGTGGGCTTGTGTGGTGGTAGTGCGGCTCATGGTGACGAGCATGCGCGCTGAAGCGGTAGAGAGAGAGACTCGGATCTGGGGCTGTGTGTGCGGGGAGGGCACAGCTAGGCCGGCATCGCCGCGTCCCGAGCGAGCGTCGCTCTAAAAGCCAAACGCCGTAGGGTTAATGGAGCGGAGCGCGTTGGGGTGAGAGAGTGAGCGGGACAGCGAGTGAGAGAGGGAGAGAGCAGGCGCGCGCGCGCGTGAGAGAGAGAGAGAAGGCGCGAGAGAGTTGGCGAGAAATGGGTAAAGAGAGAGAGAGAGGGGAGAGGCTCAAGTCATATCGGCAGAGCGGGGTAGTCTCCTGCGCTCGCTAACCTATTCCATCCCCTTCATTCCAACTCACCCCTCACAAGTAGGTCGCCCCTCCCCCCTCACTCCTCCCTGCTCCCCCTCACTCCTCCCCCCCTCGCCTCCCCCGCTCCCCGCCTCGCCCCGCGGCGCCTGCCGGGCGACGGCGCCACCTAACCCCCCGTGAATTGGATCCTTCTTCTTTATCAATACACAACATACATCCCGAGTCTTTCCAACCGTGTGCGATTGTGTAAGTGTGTGTTTGTGTGTGTGTGTGTGTGAGCGTGTGTGTGTTTGCGCGTCTGTGTGAGGTGCCATGTGGCAGGGACGTTGACGCGATATACGACGCACATAATACTGATTTTCGGCGTGCTTTCATTCTCCGCAGTTGTTTTCTGTTGACGAAAAATTGAAAAAGTCCTTTGAAAACCGCGGGTTTTTGGTTTTGAACTTCTGCCCGCGGCAGTGCACTTGATCAAACGAATGAAACGCGACGATAAGTTCAGTGAAAACCAGAAGTCCACACAGGAAAAACAAAGGTAGGTCGGAAAGGGTTTTAATGCCTTTACCAAAGGCATTAAAAATTAGCACCCCTGCAAAGGCATTGAAACTGCCCAAAGGTGTTAAATTTTAATGCCTGTGGACAATTTCGTGCCTTTTGCAAAGGCATTAAAATTTCACACCCCTAGAAAGGCATTAAGTCATACCTTTGTTTTTCCAGTGCACTCTTAACTTCTCACAAACAAAATTCTTTGTATTCAGTGGCGCCCACACGTTTTCCGGTGTACCTGGGCAAAATCCTTTGTGTACCCACCTTTATAAGGGTTTTGAGGCGTTTTGAGGTATATTTTCTCCCTCTTTCTCCTTTTCCTTTCCACTCTCTTTATATCTTCCTATTTTCCTCATCTTCTTATCCCCTTCTCTGTACCGGTATAGTCTCGGAATGTAGCTGTATATAGCTCAATGTACCTGGGAAAGTGCCCTACCTAGAGTATCATACGGGCGCCACTGCTTGTCATACAAAGAATTCTGTGCAACCGTAATACAAAGCCAAATTTTCTTTGTAATTAAAAAACAAAATCTTTGTAATACGAAATTCCTTGTAGTCCGAAGGAAAACTCTTTGAAATAAGAAAATTTCTTGTATATTACGGTTGCACATAGTTCTTTGTATTCTGCGAAAAATTTCATTGCAGAAAGTTCATAGTGTCCTTTCTTCCCGTTGTCTCGTACGCCGCCGAGGTAGATAGGTGTGTGTAGAAGGAGGGAGTTTTTGCCAACTAGTGCGGTGGGGGACCTGCTACGCGATTTTCGTTAACGGAAGCCGTGTCCAGCGCTCGACCCGCTAGTTTGCGGCCTCTGCCACTGCCTTAGGCACCCAGCGCACCCTCGCGCCACGCTACGCCACGCCACCAGCAGCGATTCATTCATTCAGTACGTCATTCATTCATTCATTGGGAGGCCGTATGGTCATCTGATGACGGCGAGATGAGAAGGGGCTCCACCACCATGGGGCCGGGAGGAGCGGGGCGGGGCGGGGCGGGGCGGGGTCGTACGGGCGTTCTGGGGCCGGAAATAACACATTTGTCCATTGACTAGCCGCGCCACGCCACGCCACGCCGCGCCAGTTGTGGGGGGACACGGCCAGATGAGTGTGATACACGTTGGCTTATGAGCGTCTCGGTCAGGGAGGGGGGAGGGGGAGCGGGGCGACGCCTCTCGCTCCTATGGGTGTCCTCATCATGTGGGTCGCGCCGGGCCTGTGTGTGTCCCTCAGCTCATTCGGACTGCAGCGCCCGGCAGCGCCCCCACCATGGAGCACCTTTTTAGCAGATGATACCTTTAGTTTCTTTACTTTCAGAACAGTACAAGACACTAAGGTGTCAGCTAGCTTGTACTCTCGAGTCCAGAAACCAATCGCAACTATACAATAATATAGGGTGGCGCTGCTAGGGGGGGCCCAAATGGCCGCCTGACGCGCAGTCTGCGCGGAACAATGACACCTTCTCCCGGCGCGCAGCTCCTCCCTGCCAGCGACCGCTTAGGTCCGCCACGCCGCCGGCGGACCCCTCCCACCCCTTTCCCTCCCAACCCCGCAGGCACGCGGCGCGGCGCTGCTGGCGTCGTTCGTCGTTTACATCGTGTGCGTTCACACACAAATTGTCGCACCCCATAGCAATTTCTCTTGCGGTGCGGGTATCATCTGCTATCAATACCAATCTTGATTGATATTTAAAATATCTAGACGTTTCTCTCCAGAAGGCAGGCAGGCCAGCTAGGCCAGCCAGGCAGACAGCCGGTCTAGCCCCTGGCTGGGTAGGCAACGCGCTCCGTATGGGTGCGCCACGGGCCTGTCGCCACGCAGGGGCTCGGGGGCTCCCACCGTCTCTCTCCTGCAATCGTCTTTCTCGTCCCCTCTCTCTCTCTCTCTCTCTCTCTCTCTCTCTCTCTCTCTCTCTCTCTCTCTCTCTCTCTCTCTCTCTCTCTCTCTCTCAACTCGCAATCACTCCATGTCACTCACCGTATTCCAATTGCATCTGCTGCACCTCTTCTGGCGACTGTTCGCATAGACACAGCGTCGATGTTTAGTGGTACTTTTACGCCATGTCTTGTCCCGCTCCTTATGATGGGCTGGGTCGGCGGCCGACCTCTGCCGAGGGAGAGGTAGGTGTGTGTGTGTGTGTGTGTGTGTGTGTGTGTGTGAGAGAGAGAGAGAGAGAGAGAGATACTGAGAGAGAGAGAGAGAGAGAGAGAGAGAGAGAGAGAGAGAGAGAGAGAGAGAGAGACTCCGAAGCAGGCGTGCCGTAACATAGTGTATTGACGAGTCGGTTTATGGACCTCCGCGTCAGCTGGCCATTTTGCCAATTGCCTGACGTGGAAGGGCCAGGCCGGGAGGCAGACGGGAACGCGGCGATCATCTGACGTGGTCATCAGCCTCTTTTAAGCCCCCCTGTACGTCCTGTAATGCCACGCGCGTAAATTTGAGAGCTGCCCCGATGGTGTCTCCTATGTCTCTCTCTCTCCCTATCTCTCATCATGTTAGAGGGATAGGCTGCTGCGACAAGCCGGCAACGTCATACGCGTCCGACAGAATGCATGTGCACTATGTCATTACAGCCCCCGCCCTGCCCCGCCCCGCTCTGCCACACCCCTAACGGTATGTGTGTGCGAGTGCGCTCGAAAGCGCTGGCCTGCGCTCTGGCGGGCCGTCTTATAGGCCTCCACAAGTGTCGAGTTGTAAATCAAATCGCGGCACACACAACAGCACGCTCACGGGAGACAAAGAGAGAGGGAGAGGTGATCGGGCACCCCGGGGAGAGCGAGCGAGTGAGACAGGACGAGCAGCCCCGAAACAAAGGGAGCAAATATTTTTGTTTTTTAAGGAGGTGTGCAGGGAGGTGCGGACATGTTCGGCTCGGCGGTCGGCGCGCTCGCTGGGCCGCCGGGCAGGAGGAGGAGGCGGTAGGTTAGGTGTCTGGCCGCTTTACGATCTTCAGGGCAAGATACGCAAATGCAGGCGTGCGGGGCGGGGTGGGGGGGGTGGGGGGGCTGTCCCTCGCCCCGCCCCGCCCCACCCCGCTCAGCGGTTGGTCCCGCTCGTCCAAATGCACTGGGGCAGGGCCGGCAGGGCGGTATACTCTTGGGCGCCCGCTGCTGGGCGGGGGGTAGCCGTGCACGGCCGGGGACCATGCGCTGCTCAAGGTGTGCGCGGTGACGACGGCGGTGCAGACGCGGACGCCACAACGGGACTTTTAACCGAAAACTCATCTCCGGCCGCTCCTGTCGCCGCCCAGCCCGGACCGGACCGGCACCATTCATAGAGGACAAGGCGCTGCGACGGGGCGCGGGCAGTGGGTATAAATCGACCACCTTTCAAAAATTTCCTTTCTCTTCTTTTGATGGCCGTCAATGGCTCGGCCGTGCTTCGCTCGCCCCCTGCCCCGCCCCGCCCCGCCCCGCCCTGTCTATCCGAGAACTTGTCGCCGAGGCTTTTCTTTCCCGCATCATTGTGAGCGGTGGCGGCGCGGCGGGCCAGTTATGAAGGATAGCTAGCTAGCAGGCTTTTATTTTTATCTCATTTTTCCCTCCTCTGTCCATCTCTCTCCCACTCTCTATCGCTTTGGGACATTTTTGTCCCCTCCGCCGCGGCCGCGCGGGAGACGGCACGGCGCGGCGGCCGTGCGGGGCGGGCAAGGGGGAGAGAGGGTCGAGGGGAAAAAAAAAAAGTAATATAAAGAGAGCCACATAAAGGAGAGAGGAGAGAAGGTGTCGTTGAGTGGCGCGGCGCATCGCGAAACCACAAAACAGAGCGCGGCGCCGCCGCTTTTAGGTGATTGGCCGCGTTACAATAACCCAACTACATCATAACGATGCTTACAGGCGTCGGCGCCGCGGGGCGGGGCGGGGCGGGGCGGGGCGGGGCGGGGCGGGGCGGGGCGGGGCGGGGCGGGGCGGGGCGGGGCGGGGCGGGGCGGGGCGGGACGTTGGCAATGTCGCCATCTCGGCAATGAGGCGGAACCTACTGATGGGGATGACACCCAGGGCCGCGCCCAAGTGCGATGCGCTTCGATTGATACCCAAAGATGACGGGGTGATGGGTTGATTGGAACCCATCATTGCGTCGTTTTCTGTCACCGGCCGAGAGAGGTGCGGTGGTGGCAGGAGATGAGACGCTGCAAAAGTGTCGCAGGTGTAATGACAGTTGTAAACTCGTTTTTTTCTTTTTATATTACGAAGACATAATTTAGGTTTGTACTGAAAATCCGTGTTTTTTTTCTGTTTTCTTCTTTTCTCGTCTTGGATGCGACAGACGGAGGAATTTAGTAGCCTTGTGGGTGGGTGGCTGAACCCGGACCTTCTCGCAGCCAGCATGCCGACTCGCGGAAAGAGCTGAAAGGATTCCACAAAACATATAAACTGAACCGGGTCGTCTCTAAGTATTGCTTTGGTCGAGTTGTACAACCGCCACTAAGCCCACGGCGCAGGCTGTAAAAATTATTGTACGCGGGTGCTTCCGTCTTGTATCATTTTTTTTTCTGTCTCCCTTCAAAAGCCTTTTGCCACGCCGGCTTTCCGGACCGGCGATCAGATGCGCTCGCTTGGCGGGGTGACGGGGGCCCCGGGCCCTGCGGGGCTCAGAGGGAAGACCAGGAGCAGTTGCCCAGTCCTTCCGGCAGTAGTATGTTCTCAAATAAGAGGGCGAGCCCGGGGGCCCTGCTTTTTTAATATTAGTGCACTATATTACAATTTTTATAATGCCAATTTCTGAGCTGATATATCTTGTGCACAGTTATAACCTTGCAATTCAATTCTGTGCGATTACAAGGCAAATACTTTGTGCACTATATTACAACTTTTATAATTCCAATTTCTGAGCCCAAATAAAGTGAGAATTCGTGCTCAAATTAAGTTAGGTTAAAAAATCCTTACTCAAATAGAGCGAGGCTCAGAAAAATCTCGCTCGAAATGAGTGAGGTTAAAAATTCTTACTCTAATTTAGTATGGAAAAGTGTCCTCTCCCATTTTGGGTGAGAAATTAGATTTCAGGATTTGCAGTGTACCCTGTTTTGCGCATTGTTTCCTTTACGGTGGTCCCGTACATTGCGATCTGTCATAGAAATGTGACATTAAAGGTACGGCATTGCCGTCTTTTCTTAGGACGGGCGTTGCCGGAAAATAATAAGCGGTTGATACCGTCACTTTGATCGTCATTATTTTTTGCAGTTTAGTACATTTTTTAACAGTTTGGGCTTGGGCCTATGGCGCCCCTCTTACAGAGAGAAGGTAGCCCGCAGCACAGCACTACTGGCTGTTGTGCAGTTTTCGGTGCGTAAAAGCCGTGGTAAAAGTGCGTTTTACCGGTGCGGAACGCAGTAGTAGTGCCCCGCGAATGCAACCGCCCTAATTACAGAGCAGAGCAGGTGCCGGAACCGCTCCCGGAACCTCCGCGGCCATTTCCTCCGCGGCGGGGCAGCGGACTGACGGAGAGGCACTCCTAGAGACCTATGCAAAATCTGTTTGGGTGTCCTCTCGTTGCTATGCAGAAACGCGGGTTCTTTGCATGGGGTCCAACGTACGCGGTTCGCAGGAACGTACACACGATTACTGATCACCAGTAATTACCAACATTTTTTGGTAAAAAATTTCGAAGATAATTGGAAATTTTTATAATTTTTTGCATGGGGGAAATGAGGGGAAACCCAAAACAGCATGAAAAATTCTAACGCTAACGCTTTAAACGGCCTCCTAGGTTTTAAAACTTGCCACGAAATGAGAAAGAACTGAAGTCAGAACTATCAAGAGTATTGAGAACTTGCAATAAACACAGGAGATACCTTTACATGATACCTCAAATCGCACTCATGGAGTATTATCAAACTCCTAAAACTCACCTTTAATTTGTTGAGAGAATTTTAGACATTACAGAAAAATAGACACAAGGTCATGCTTAGGTCATTGTTTAAAGTAAATGCTTTTCAAAGCTTTGAGTTGAGAAATGAGCGAACCAAAATAATACTGGATATATGAAGCGGGGAGCATGGCCGCTGCTGCTAGTTCCGCCCACGCGGCATGGGTATGGGTATTGTTGCCTTAGGAACTGATTTTACACATTGGAATTGAAATTACTCGGATCTGGTAAGACAGTTTGCAATCAGACATAGTTTCCAAATTTTCTAATTTTACAAACTATTTTCTATTGCAACTTTGTTAGAGTCTGTACGACTGAAATTGCTGTGGTCTTAATAATCCATTGTCGAGACTCTTTACATTTACGAAGTGTATAGGTGTTAAACACATTGCCATGTTTAGTTCCTTCTATACATCATGTCATGTATAGAATTACCAACTACACTGTTAAAAATAATCGTAAATTTACGACATTTTTGAGAACAATAATGTCGTTTTCAAACAACACTTTCGAGTTACGACTTGTGTCGTTCATGAACGACGAATTACCGCTAATTCTTATAGCGAAACAGTTCGTCTTCAAACGAATAAAGTCGTAAATTTATGACTTTGATCCTAAGTGTACGATTGATCGTAAATTTCTTGCGCAGGATGTCACACAGATACCACTCCATTCGTAAATTTACAACTTCGGTCGTAAATGTGTGACTTCGGCATTACTAGAGGGGGGCAAAAAAAAACCGAGATTGAAAAAGTTAGGGGGGGTGCTCGGATCGAGGTGAGGTTTGGAAAATAAAAAATTTTGACATTTTTATCAACTTGATCGGAAAACGAAAATACCAAGTGTGGCACATCACTGAGTGTGTTTTGGCGTGTAGATTTCATTTCTAGAAACAAAATTCAAAATTTTTGCAAAAACAAGCCCATTTTGGAGAAAGGTTACTTTTCAGGGCATTTTCCCATAAGAGATCTATGTTAAACTTTGACGATGTGGTGCGACCTTTTCCCGATGTCCGATCAAGTAGAAAAAAATGTCAAAAATTTTTATTTTCCAAACCTCACCTCGATCCGAGCACCTAACTTTTTCAACCTCGGTGTTTTTTGCCCCCCTCTACGGCATTACTTGAACGATTTTGATCTTACAGTTACGACACAAATCGTAAGTAAACGACTAAAATCGTCACATTTTACGAACTTTTTAGGCCTTCAATGCTAAAAAAGTTAACGACAATGTCGTAGAGGAATGATTTTTTAGTCGTTAGGTTACAACCAAATCGTTCCAAAACGATTGCAGTTGCTATAAAAATTAGCGACTTATTTGTCGTTAATTTACGACAAAATTTCTAACAGTTACACCATGATGTATATAGAAACTAAACATTTGTTTTACCAGTGTCGGTTATTTGACCTGGCGTCGTTTGATCCTGCAGTGGTACCTGCCGGACCTGACGCGGGTGCCGGCCGACCTGCGTGCCGCCTTCGTGCAGATGGACTGCGACGCGGCCACGGAGGCCTTCCTGGAGCAGGCTGAGGAGAAGTCCGAGAGCATCCTGCTGCAGCTCTGGCACTCGCTGGTGAAGCTTTTGCTGGGCTGGTTCTTCACCCAGACGTCCCTTAACGGGTGAGTGCTCCAGTGTTGGTGTCAGCGCAGGGCTGCTGCCCCACCTGCACCCAGAAAAGCGTGTTCTTGATTTTGCAGTGGTTTTGGTTTACACGAGAACATATTGTGCTTGTTCTGAGAAAATTATTCTTGTAACAAATATAGTTGCACTTGTTAAATGTACAATGTTCTCGAGTAAATCAAGAACACTGCAAAATCAAGAACATGCTTTTCTGGGTATGTTGGGAGTTTAAAATTCTGTGAGTGAAATCAAGAGAATGTCAGGGATTAGGCATCTATATGTCTGGCAAAGTTCCAGAAAAATTTCCAGAAAAATTTCATTTTAGTGTCTAGCAAGCCCATTTGGCATTCATGGACGGAAAACCCATTTTTCTGCTGATGGTTGATTTGTTTACATTATTGTCGGTATAAAAAAAATCAAAAATACGTCAAGTTTTTGCTATAAGAAAATAATAAAACTGTGGCAGTGGCAACCCTGGATTTTTTTGTTTGTTTGCTGGAGGCCGCTTGCTGGTCAGCTGGTCAGTGTCAGCGAGGTTGTTTCCAGCCGATAGTGAGCGTGACGATGAAGAGGTCGCCCCCGGGGCCGTCCATAGCCCCGGCACAGCGCGCCCGTAATGAGAGCAAAGTCATTCATTCAACCGCCCCCATTCAAGGGCCCGTCCCTAAATGCCACAAATTTTATGGGAGGCGAAGGGGAAGGAGGGGGGGGGGGGCGAGGAAAGTACATTGTATGGACGGCCCTGCGGAGCACTTTCTATATAAAGTTTCGTTTTGGCCGCCTGTGAAGTTCTCCCAGGCTCCTCCGCGTCCGGCGCCGGACCCGGCCGGACCCGGCAGCCAACTGGCCGGACCGAACCGGGCGTAATAGTGCATTGCAGTTGGAAACTTTATAAAAGAGCTTGTGTGCAAGCGGGGCGGGGCGGGGCGGGACGGGACGGGGCGGGGCGGACGGAGGAGAACGCCGCGGCGCGGCGGCGAAATTGCGGAACCCCCATTATGTATAAAATGACGATCTTTCTTTAACAGAGGATGAGCTGTCGGCTTCCGAGTGACGCTATTCAGCGCACAACGAATCTGGAAGGCAGGGATGGGCGGCGCGGGGGGAGGCGGGGTGGGGGGGGGAGGGAGGTGGCGCGCGGCGGAGCGGTCACGGCTCAACTGCGCTGTTATTTGTGATCGAAATATGAATGACGCGCCGCGGCCCAAACGCATTGAAGGAGGCGGCGGCGCGGCGCTGCTGGGAACCTGCGAGCAAGGCGGAGTGGAGGAGGCGCAGCGGAGGAGAGGGGGGGGGGTAGGCGGGGGGGGGGACCGAAATGAGCGGGGAGCCATAGTGAGGCAGGGCCGCAGCCCAGCCGCACACTCTCCTTACTGTGGGAAATGTTTTGTAATTCGTGTACTGTGTGACCAGTAGGCAATAGAACTAGGGCGCCGGGCAGAGTCGGACCAGCCATCCACCAAGCACCTCCCTTCCAGCGCCGCCTCCGCCCCGCCCCTCCCCTCACTGAAAAGGTACTAGTCACATTTCTCTCCCGTAATGAGCGGGGTATTTCTTCATCGCTCAGTAAAAGTTACTTTCGCTAAAACGACTCAAATCGAGTATTTTCTGGAATTTTAAAAATCGCTCCGGAAGAGTGACATTTGATGATTTGACTCAGAAAGGGTCATCAAAGTGACTCTAATAGAGCGATGTTAATACATGTCGCTCTCCCAGGAGCATGAAAATTTGGTACAGAAAAGTCGCTCTTCCAAGATCGAAAAAGGCGACTCCTCCGTTTTCAGTGCTCTCCTTGTTCGCCCCACCCCACCACCCCGACCTGCAGAGACTTTCGCACCTTCGCTCGGCGCCTTCCATTTCTCATCCTGGTATCGCCTCGGTGTGGACCGGCGCGGCCCGGACTAAACTGCTCCTCCCGGCCCCGTGCAATCGTGACTAAATGACATGATAACGCGTAGCCTACTCCCTCCTCGCGCTCGGTCCTTTCCCGCGACAAACTCCCTCACTCCTCCCCGTGCTGTGGCTGGCTCTACTCCCTCCTCGCGCTCGGTCCTCTCCCGCGACAAACTCCCTCACTCCTCCCCGTCCTGTGGCTGGCTCTACTCCCTCCTCGCGCTCGGTCCTCTCCCGCGACAAACTCCCTCACTCCTCCCCGTGCTGTGGCTGGCTCTACTCCGAGGGGGCCTCAACTCACCCAAAATTTGTACACATGATTTCAAGATTTCATATGATTTCACATGATTACACCTCTCATAATTGAAAGAAATAATTCGTCAAGTAAATAGAAGCGTATTTTGAGCTTTATGAGCCCAAAATACGCACTCAAATCAATTTTTTTCGGCAATTGATCCACATTTTTTGACAATGATTTCGAAGATATCAGCGATTATGTACACATGATTTCAGGAGTTGAGGCCCCCTCGCTCTACTCCCCCTTTGGCCCCTCTCCCTCTCTGTCTCGCTCACACTCTCTCTCGCTCACATTCTCTCTCTCTCTCACTCTCTCCCGCGTGGTCAGCTAATGGCGCCGCGCGGTGCGGCTCGGTGTCACAGGGCCGCCCCATTATGTCGGACATGTGTCCGTCATTAGACCTGCAGTGTCAGTCCCGCTCCCGCTGCAGGTCCTGCATGCCCTGCTGCCGGCCGCGCCGCACACCGCGCCACATCCAGCAGGAGACAGACGCGTTCGCGCCTAGGAATTGAGTTATTGCGGGTCGGGTGCCCAATCTATGTTTATGTACATTTTCTGTACTTGATATCGGAGAGAATACGACACATCCAGAAGTATGTGAAAAGTTTTATGCAAATATGAGCAAAATGTAAACGTAATTTTTTCTTCTCACATTTTTATTTTCGGCATCACGTATTCGCATAGATATTTTTTCCCCTCTTTATTTTTTTTTGTCCGTATTTTTCCTACAATTTACGCATATGTGAGTCCATTAGGTTTTGCAAACGGCAAGGTCACGCGGACGTGCCGGTGCCGCCAGCGACCCGCGCTGTGCCGGGCGTCTGCCCAGCCCAGCCCTGTAGGCCTACAGCAGCAGCAGGCCAGGAGGCAGCGTACATGCTGGACCCCGGAGTGAACCGCGCTCTCGTGAATGAACGGGACGAGTTCGTGGGTCCTCCGGGACCTCGCCGGGGCCGGGACCTCCGGGGCCCCGAACCTCCAGGCGCCCATCCCATAGGGGCGGGGCGGGGCGGGGCGGGGCGGGGCGGGGCGGGGCGGGGCGGGGTGGGGCGGGGTAGGGTGGGCCCCCGCGCCGCCGCTGCTGCCTCATGGCGGTGACTAGGCGTAACGCCGCGCTGGCCTGCATGACTGCCTGGCTGGCCGCACAGCTCCATACTTCTCAATCAGCTTTACACTTGCGACTCCCCCCCCCCCCCCTCCCCTTCGCGCAGCTATATGGCTTGAAACTATAGGATAAAAAATGGATTTTGCGACTATTGTCGGGTGAAGTCGAGTTTTCGAATGGGTGATACTCGTGCCGCGGCACTGTCCGTTTGAAGCGCCCGA
The DNA here is from genome assembly GCA_029379305.1 of Frankliniella fusca. NCBI lineage: Eukaryota > Metazoa > Arthropoda > Insecta > Thysanoptera > Thripidae > Frankliniella > Frankliniella fusca. The sequence goes on along the minus strand of JAHWGI010000850.1, from coordinate 12,310 downwards.
ACCGCTGTGGGCCCTCCTTCCTTAGGCCAAATAATTATTTATACCCCCTCCGGCTAAAAGACATTGTCTTCGAAAGAATTCGCCGTTTTACCCGTCTCGTTTTAGTCTTGCTTTTTGAGAGCGCAAGGCAGGCTGTTTGTGTTGCTGTTTAAATTATGCTAATATGGCGCAGCGCAACCCGCCGGTCCTAAAAGGGCCAAAGGGTCGCCAACTCCTCTTGACCGTGTACGCAGGAATATGGAATATTACAGGTATTATTGGTAATATTACACCAATCTTACAGTACTGACGTCATAATCCTGGGAAAATGGGTAATATCAACGTAATATTACCTGTAAAATGGGTAATATCAATGTAATATTTGAGGTAATATCATCTCGTGTACGGAGGAATATCGGAGTTGACAACCCTTGAAGAGGGCTTAAGTCCCAAAAAGGGTGCCAATGGCGAAACCACTGGCTGCTGCTGCTGCTGCTGATTTTGGTCGCGAGGCAGTTCAATGCGTTTAGTCTGTGGGCTAACACACGCGCCGCTAGCGCGCCTCGCAGGAGAGTTATGGTCCCCCCGGTAAAGCTGCAGAGCGCGGGGCGGGGCGGGGCAGGGCGGGGGTACCGCGCTGCCAGATGCAGAGCGAGATGGCGGCGGTCTTGGTCCGGAGCGGCACGCAGCGCGCCGCCGGGGAGGCCGAGGGACCGAGGGGCCGAGGCCGGGAGGCGACAAAGAGGAGGCAAAAAGGACAACCAGGGCCACCTGCACCACAGCAGCGCGCAACGCGCAGCCCAGCCGCCTGGGCAATTAGCATACGGTGCACAGTCTCATTATGGGACGGCCCTTGTGTGTGTCCGCGCTTGTCGCCAGAGCGAGAAGAAAGGGAGGGAGAGAGAGGGAGAGAGAGAGAGAGAGAGAGAGAGAGAGGGGGGGGGACGGAGGCTGCGGGTCCCCACAGTTCAGCAGGCAGGCAGGAGCGGAGGTGCCCTGCGCGGCGCGGCACAGGCGTGCTGGGAGTGTAGAACAGAGCATAGTGTGGAAGAACATCTTGTGCGACTTTCCTCGAAATGCCGCCGCTGCCGCCGCCGCAGTTGTGGCGGTGGTGCTGAAGATTTCTAATCAGGTTCTGCTTAGGTCGTGCGATTAAGTTTATGGCTCCAACCATGGCTGTGTGCTTGCGGCTTGGTGTGGCCGGGCCCCCGGGCCGAGCGTCGCGGTGGGCTGCTTCTGTTCCGACCTCGCACCGCGCCGCGGCGTCGAAGCCTGAGCCCTTATCCTCGCGGTCCCGCGTGTGAGCTGTCCTTGGGGCCCCGCCCCACCCCGCCCCGCCCCACCCCGCTCCGTCCCGCCCCGCCCCGCAACGCCCCGCGCGCGTTAGTTGCTCCATGAATTAGTCATTGGCTCTCGTCGCAGCTTCGGTTCGTACGCCCGGCCCTGTCGTGCCCCACCTCACCCTTCTCCGTCCGGCCGCACCCGCCCCGCCCCGCCCCGCCCCGCCCCGCCCCGCCTCGCGCCGGGGGCACGCGGGACGGATGGACGGACAGACCGCCGCTGACGGAGGGCTCCGGCCCGGCCGGGCCCCGTCCGAGGGCTGCGAATCGTTTAACCTTGATTACCCATGCGGTCCATCGTGATGGGCTGCCAGTATGCGCGCGCGCGCGCCGGCCTTCAAGCCCCAAAGGAAGGGCTGCAACAGTGAACTTAACACGTGCAGGGCAGCTTGTAATAGGCCTATAGAGTTGTGCAAGCTTAGCTCGTCGAGTAAGTTCCGTGCTCAACATAACTCAATGCATCTGCAAAGTTTGACATGTAAATACTTTTAAAAGTACATAAGAATAGGGCTGTGAAAAAATTAGCGCAAAGTATGGCCTAAAAAGGCAGTTTTTTTTCCCCTTAAGCCCCTGTTAGGGTTGCCTATTGCTGACGTCCGTGTCCTCTCGGGAAAAAACGTATTAGCTGATAGAGGTGAAATGTTATCTGCCTTAGCTATTGTTTTGCTGTAGTGGAAAACGCCCGATCTGGTATAGCAAACGCTAGTAGCTTAATCAGGCAAAAATTAGCTGAAAGAGGTAATATTTTCAGCTTGAGCCATATTAACTGATATATTTGCTCTTATTGCGAATTTCTTTTGGTGCTGTTGGACTATTTTACGCCAAATTTCAATCAAAAATCTCGCGAAAAATTAGTTTTTTTGTTTGTTTGTTTTTTTAAATAGGTATGTCCTATGTCAAACTGTAAGTACATTTTTGCATTTTTCTATAAAATGAGCGTGCGCCCCGTGTTCCTAATGACAATGACAGTCCGCTTCGAGCCGTTGGGAGACTAACAATGCCAAGCAAATATTTATGCACTTTAATTCATTCCCCATGATTTCCAAAAATGCCGTATTTTAGTTTTCTCATCTGTCTAAAGTAAATGAGAAGTCAGCTCTAAACATTTTGAAGAAAATGCTAGAACGTCCGCGTTCAATTCGTTTTCAAATGTGAAACTAGCACGTATTTGTTTTGTGTGGTATGGTGTCGTTGACACTTTTTGTTGCAGTGGCAGATGTGTGGCGAAAAGAAATTCTTGGTTTGGCCCCCTTTTTTAAGTGCAGGAGAAATCACTGATGCCCCCTATACCGCTGCGGGGAAACATTTGTATTTTTTCTTGTAAACATTTTAATGCCAGCCACGATATTTGCTAAGGGTATAGTCGTGTCGCGCTAACAGAATGCGGCATTATTTCAAACGCAGACGTAGCAGAATGCGCGGGACGCCCTGTGTAGGCGCAGGCAGGCAGGCGGGCCGGCGCGCCCCGGGCCGGCCGGGACCGAGAGGTGGTTTGTCCTATTCCGTAAAGATGACGCCTTTTTCTGCCTCCGTGCGGCGCGTCCCGGTCCGTCCCGGTCCGTCCCGGCCGCGACACGACGTGAGGCGTTTTTCTCCCGTGCCGCAGGGTTATAAAGTCGGGCTCCTCAAGCCTAGGGTCTCTCTCTCTCTGTCTCTCTCTCTCTCTCTCTCTCTCTCTCTCTCTCTCTCTCTCTCTCTCTCGCTCTGTGTGTGTGTGTGCCGGGGTGCGCAACGCATTCCATACGCCAGATTTATCCTTTCATTTTGGACCGCTCGGGCGTGACTCTGCAGTAGCCAGCCCCGCGTCACAGCAAATAAAGGGCGGAGAGGAGAGGAGAGAGGCGACCGGGACGGAACGGGGAAACTCGTTTTAATTTATTATTCCATTCTTCATTCCCTTTTCGTTAATTCCACTTGTCCTCTCTGTTTCCGAGGGTTCAATAAATTGCGGGCCACTGCCGGGCCAGTGCCGGACAGCGCGGGGTACAGGGTAGAGGGGCGTGCGCGGTGGGCGCAGCGCGGCAGCGCGGCGCAGGGACCTGCAGTTTTGTTTGTTTGCCATAAATTAGCGGGCCCTTTTAATCTTTTGCCGAATGTACGTCATCCTTTGTCGACTGTCTCTCTGACCTCCGGCCCAGCCGGGCCCGGCTGCGCCCCAATTGGAATAAACGATGAATTTGGCGCTGCTTAGGGCAAGGGCGCGCTGATGCTGCCGCTGCCGGGGATCAGCGCGGGGATGATGTAAATAAGGCAGGCTTTGAGATAGGGGTAGGTCTCGAGAATCCGACAGCGCATCTCGATTTTGTTTCAGCGCTGTCTTTTTCAGAGGTGTGCTCTCAAATGCCGAGATTTTTGTTTACCGTGCGGACAGGTGGACCCGGCGCACACCGCACCCCGCGGCCAGGCCGCCCGCGTGGATGAACTCGTTGCGTGGAAGGGGCACACGGGTGTTACTAATCGGGGTTTCTTCTGCGTGACGAGTGATTAGAGATCTAGAGGTGAAGGCAGATCGACTGCGGGTTTTATCTATGGAAGTTTAGTTTTTTTTTGACAAAGTTTTGGCTGCTCATATTATGAGCCTTTTGCATGAAACTGATCTGTTCATGGCGCTGCGAAAGAACTACGAAACATTCTTCCGCAACCGCAAGGTCGCCTGGCAGACGGGGCGCGCATAACCGCGTTATTGAGTGTAAATTGTTGCCTATTATTATACTGTTTTATGGCTGCTCTGCCGTGCGCGGATTTTGTTGCAATACTGTGAGCTGGCCGGTGCGGCACTGCGGCACCTCGAACTGCAGCGCGCTTTGCGCCCCGCTCCACTTTATGTAAACACACACCACGCCACCGGGCCCCCCTCAGCATAATCGAACGAGCAAAAAAGATGAGCGGCGACGTAATAAAACAAGAGGGAAAATAACGCTGCAGAGAGAGAGGGAGGGGACAGAGAGAGAGAGAGAGAGAGAGAGAGAGAGAGAGAGAGAGAGAGAGAGAGAGAGAGAGAGGGGGGGGAGGCTGTGACTGTACGCGGAGAGGCTGATAATTACAGGCGGAACACCGGTAGCGGCAACAATCGTAGACAACAATGGCGGCAGCTGTATGGAATGTTAATTAACTATATTCAATAGAAGCGACTTGCGCGTTCTCTTTTTAATTTCACTGTCAGAGAGAGAGAGAGAGAGACAGAGAGGGGGAGTGAGAGAGCGAACGCCGCTGAAAATTGGGGAGGGGGCGAGAGGAGGAGGAAGAGGTAAAAAAAGTACGGGGAAAGGGGGATATTCTCGGACACCTTTGTAATTAACGCGGCTCCTAAAGTCGATATTGTTTTGTGTTTCTTTTTTTAAATTTTATTTCTTGGGGGAATGGGGGGGGGGTGTCCTTTGCGCTCTCTGGCTTCGTTCGGATCGGTACAAGATCAGCTTTATGGAGCCGCACGACCAGCAGCAACACCCTGTGTGTGTGTGTGTGAATAGTACCGCGCGTGCAAGTCTCCAATTAGCCTCACTGCTCCAGCTTTTCAATCAGTGTTCGTTCATGTCAAAACTAAATCGCGGCTCGGTGCCCCTTTGCTTAAATTTTTCTTCTTCTTTTGTAATGGGGCTTTGCTTGGCGCGCACGCACGCACGCTTGCACTCGGTGGGTATACGGTCCGCGCCGCGCCGTCCAGTCTGCCGTCGTCCAGCCGGGCCGGGCTGAGGAGGGGCCTGCAGCTGGGCTTAGGACTCCCGGGGAGTTTTTTTGCGTCTCTCTCTCTCTCTCTCTCTCTCTCTCTCTCTCTCTCTCTCTCTCTCTCTCTCTCTCTCTCTCTCTCTCTCTCTCTCACACACATAAACGACCTTCATTTGTGTCCATGAGAATGTTTGCCCTGTCGCAGGGGGGCAGATGGACCGGTGCGGTGCGGCCGAGGGTTTTGAGAATCGGGCGGGCAGCTGCTGGAAGAGGCTGAGAGTCATTTGGATGTGAGCTAAGCCACAGGGAAATAACTCTGAATTTTAGTTAACAAAAATGTCGTGAACTTCTATCGATTTTTAACAATTTTCATCAGCTTATATAAATTTTTCTTTTGCAACACAGACCTCAAATTTTCTTAAATTCTTTGAGTTTTTTCTTCCTCGGTTTTCCCTCGGGGCTAAAGATCGAGGGTAAGAGAGCGAGGAGGGCCAAAGCCTCGATGAAAACTGTACTACAGCGTGTGAAAGACCCAACTCCAGTCTTTATTCTCCTCGGCGCATACCTGCGGCGCGCGAAATTCCCGCAGTGCGAGGGTGGGGTAGAGTGAGGAGAAGGCGCGCGTCATACTCGCCCGGCCCAGAACCGGAAGCCTCCTGACACGTAGCGGTAGCGGAGCCGAAGCACTCGACGTTTCGCACCTTTGTTGTGTCCAGTACCGGCGGGGCGGGGCGGGGCGGGGCGGGGCGGGGCGGGGCGGGGCGGGGCGGGGCGGGGCGGGGCGGGGCGGCATCAAGTAGACCCTTCCCTTCGCGAGCTGGCACAGATGGGACTGCTGCGCCGCTGATGCGCGCGGGCGCGGGGCTATAGGCGCAGGGAAACTACTGCAACCTGCTCTTCCTTATTTTTTCTCATTTTTTCCTATTTCTCTCTCTCTCTCTCTCTCTCTCTCTCTCTCTCTCTCTCTCTCTCTCTCTCTCTCTCTCTCATATACTCTTGCACTCGTTACAGTGGTAGTGGTGGTAGTCATTAGCGGTAGTCATTACATGACTCATTACGCTGTGGGTGAGGTGTAAAAAGAACGCCTAAGAGAGAGAGGCGAAGAGTGTGGAATCGAATTAATCAAAACTTATTTCACCGTGGTGCTAGCCTGCCTCACGGTGCGTTTAATAAACTTTAGAAAACTGTATTATATTTTTCTTTATTGTGGTGGTGAGGAGGGTGGTCGTTTCGATAACTCTTTAATCGCATAGACTTTCCCAGGTGCGTATTTGCCAGCGCAGGAGCAGTGTGTCCGCTCGCTCGCTCGGGACGGGACGTCCCCGGGACGTCCCTCCAGCTCAGCGGGCCGATCTGCGTGCGCGGCGCGTCGCAATCGCGACCGGAAAAGGAAAGCGGGGCTCTGATGCGGCGAGGACATAGCTCTCTGAGGTAGCCAACACACTACAAACTCAAGTGTGCAGTGTGTGACGGGACCGTCGCCTACATGCACTGTGAAAAATATTCGGTAGGGTTACGGGAAAATTTCCAGTGACATATATACATGTCCGTGAAGTTACAATTTCCCAGTTGTATTTTTATGATAATCTTTTTGACACCATGTGTCGACTTAGTTTTCTTTGACGAGTAAAAATTAGCTGTCGTAAAACTACAACTGCATTCGTACATTTACGACTTTGTGTCGTAATCAAAAATTACGAAAAAAAGTAGTCATTTTTTCGAATATTTTTCTCACAGTATTGTAGGTGCACTCATTTCCATTCGTGCACCTCAACCAATAATAAAGGCGTAAAGTTTTTAACACGTAGAAAAATGAATTCTTGATTGAAGCCAAATTTAACCTTGTTCTCGCTATTCTAGGTTTTTGGAAGCCAATTTTCTTGGGCCAAGAAAAAATTTATTCTAATTCTAAAAGAAAAATTGAATTGAGGAAATCGGCTTTAAAAAACCAAACCGAGAATTCTGTTTTCTGGGTGAAGGTATTTCTGTTGTAATTTAACGAAGAGTTCTGGCAGCTCTTTTTTACAGCAGTTGTGCTGTGAATTTTTAACATTATTTTACAGTGGAATCCAGCGAAAGATTATATTAGAGCTTATAACTGAAGGGACTAAGTGTATGATTGTAAAAGTTACACATCTACAACACGCGTGCGATATTCACACGCTTGCTTTTGGTTCTGAAGTGCAGGCTGATACGGGGTCCGTCGACCACCCTGTATGAGGCTGATGATCCGTTTCGCTCTGCTCTGCCTGCTCGAGGGGGTGACGGTGGTTGCCGTCCAGCCCCCCAACGCCCCGGGGCAGGGGCGAGGCTGCTTCTGCACTGGACACTCGACTTATTGTTCCACTCCAACGCGGTAATCAGGACGCGTCCGTCAAGGCGCCCATGGCGAAGGGAAACGTCGTATTAAATGCGCAGGCCCTTGGCTGCACTGTGCAGGAGGGATGCCTACCCGGCAGCGCTCTCAGGCGCAGACCCAAGCGCGGATCCGCAGCAAAGGGTCAATTGCCCCCCCCCTCGGGCTCAGCCGCCCTGTCAAAAATTGGGGGAAAAAGGGAGAAAGGGGAAAAGGAGAGAGGGAAAAGGGGGAAGGGGAAAGGGAAATTATGTCATTTATACGCATTTCCTATTACGCATCGGTCGAAATTATAAACAAAAACAAATTTTAGATCGAATTCCCCTGAAAGTAGGCAACCCGCTACATTTGCCCCCTCCTCCGGGCCGTGCTGGATCCGCCACTGCGCAGACCCGCGCAGCATGGGCAGAGACGGGTGCGAAGAAGTCAGGGAACTCTGTGCGATGTGTCTGCGGGAGCGCGGTGCGTGGAGACTTGTCACTTCTATGAATTTCGACTAAATTTGAAGAAGTAAAAGATAGGGAAATGATTCGGAGGCACGCTACTCGCGGTTAGCGCATTCGCTGCAAACAGCTCATACGAAAGAAAGAAACCAAAATAAGTGATGCAAATAGACTGGTGCGGTAGGGACGTGCTACAGCTGCGGGCTCCAGGTCGGACACCCGCGGTGCAGGGCGTAATTACTCGGACGCATTAGTGACGGCCCCCAAAAGGGTAACGAAAGGAGCCGGGGCGTAGCGCGGTGCGGCGGGGCGGGGCGGGGCGGGGTGGGGCCTAATGAATGAACCATCGCCGTGTGTCTGCCGGTCCGGCCCGGTCATTCATTCCCTCGCGCTCCCATTGACTAGTCCATCAGACACGGTCAACGTACTACCGTTCGAACAGGCCGAGGGGCCGCCGGGCCGAGCAGGTGAGGCGAGACCGTGTTAACTTGATGACTCCTTTCTCTAAAGCGGAGCAAGACAAGTGAGAGAGACAGACAGAGAGAGACAGAGAAAGAAATAGAGAATACGAAAAAAAAACGTTTTGCTCTAAAACTTGTCACTATGCGCTTTTATTTTCCTGCAAAATTGTGCACGGCCGCTTTTCGTTTTACTCCGATTTCAGATATCACTGTCCGCCTCCTCCAACCTCCAAGCAAAGCCCCTCCCCCCTCCTCCTCTCGAATTGGCCGCGGCAGTCTCTACTTTATTGCGTTTTATCGAGTCCGATGGCGGAGATCCATCACACGCCCCTCACTCATCGCCTCGGTCTTACTGCCCCCCCTCTCTTTCTCCCCCACCCCCTCCTCTCCCGCTCTCTCTCTCTCTCTCTCTCTCTCTCTCTCTCTCTCTCTCTCTCTCTCTCTCACTCTCTCTCTCTCTCTCTCTTGCTGACTCAGAAGTCTCCTCCTCGTTCTTCTCCTCTGTCGTATCTTTCTGTGCGTGCTGCGACCAGTGAGCCTATTATGTTAACTCGCTGTTTAAAAAGCGGACCTTCCTTGTTAGCGTTTGTCAAAGGTTGTTTTTCCCTCTTTTTGCCCGGCATCGCTTTGGGCTTCTGGTTTTGCGCCGTGGTGCTTCGGCATGTGTGTGTATGTGTGCGTGCGTGCGAGTGTTGGCTGTGTGCTTGTGAAGCATGTGTATCTCTGCGCTCGTACGTGTGTGTGCCTGTGTGAGTGTGTCTGTGTGTGTGTGTGTGTGTGTGAGGGAGAGTGAGAGAGAAGGAAGAGAGACGAGGAGCAGAACATGAGTTTCGGTAGCGGTGGCCCGGCCCGAAACGCCCTCGTTTTGCCATAGAAGGGATGTGGCAGGTTACACTACGTCCTGTACCTCTCGGTATTGTATACTTCTCAATGAAATCTCCGTTAGCGTGTCCTCGATCGCTCAAACGTTTTAGTGGAGTGTACCGACCAGCGCAGTTCCACCCTGCGTTAATGAAGTGCCACATGTGCGTGCGTGTGTGTGCCTCAGTGTGTGTGTGCGCGCGCATTCGTGTCTGGTCTGCCGATTTGTTGGACACCTCCGTGCGACCGGCCGCTGCGCTGGCCGGGTTTGTCTCCAGGAAAGGCAAGGCCGGTGGGGCTCGCGGTGGCCCCGCCGGCCCCACCCCCCGTCGAGTACCGCGCGGCTGCAGGCTCGGCCTGATCCTGGTGGTCACTGGTGGTCACTGCGAGAGCTGGTAGCCACCGATGTTGGGCACGACGATGACCAGTCCGACTTGACCAACGTCCACAACAACCACGAGGCGACCGGGGTACGGGGTATCACACTGCGTGCAAGCAGGCCTTTATTCCAACGATTTCCGATGTTGATAGTGAGTAGCTACCGCTCGCTCAGCACCGAGTGAAGCAGGCACGTAATAAAGAGCGATCGCCCCTCCTGTCAGCTCATGGATCCGCCTGAAGGTAGGCAATTTGAGCTACAGACCCCCTGAATGTAGGCAACTTTCGATACCCTATTACGTGCCTGGGGTGAAGCGGGTGCTGCGGGGTTGCAGGGGTTGCCTACTCTTACGGTGACCCTGCCGTCTCGCTGTTTTTTCTCCTTCGCCCCGCGCCGCGCCGTCTGGCCTGGCCTGGCCGGTGTCTCGTCTGGTGACATGGCATCGCTCCCCGCCCCGCCCCGCCCCGCGGAGTCCACGACTCGCCGACTGCGGGAAATCGACGCTCGGTTCCGAGAAGCATTCGGTGGGCTGCTGGGCGCGCCGGGCGGGTCCGGGCCGGGCCGAGGCAGCGGCGGCGGAGAGTTGTCTGGCGTGCGGTCCGCGGCAGAGGCAGACTGCACGGCAGCACGGCGGGAACGTGCGGCGCGGTGCCTAATACCAACCAGGGCGGCGCGGAGTATGCCTTATTCCTCTTCCTTCCACCGGGACTATAGCAGCAGCGCAGAGATGCAGCATTTTGACCGATTCTGACCGACCGCTCCGAGTGCCCAGCGCGGTCAGTCACTGACAGCCTGCAAGGTGAGAGGTGAGGAGCAGGGACGCCATATTGGAGGGTGAGTCACCTCCCGGCGTCCGCAAGCGGTCATAGTCACTGACCGCCTGGCGGTCGGGGTATGGTCGGTCAGAATCGGGCAAAATGGTCATCTCTGCAACAGGGTGATTTTGAAACAGCGTATTGTGCACGGAGAAAAGGATTTTGTTCTCACAAACAAACAATTTGTTAGAGGAGCCCTAACAATTTTTTTTGTTAAAGCGACTAAAAGTCTGTTGGCAGAGCAAAGCGTCTGTTACTACAGCAGTACTCTAACAAAATTTCTGTTTTAGTAGCAGATGCTTTGCTCAGCCAACAGATTTTTAGTTGCTGGAACAAAAAAAAATATTGTTAAGGCTACACTGGAAAAACAAAGGCGTGACTTAAGACCTTCAAAGGGGTGTTAAGGGTTTAATGCCTTTGGAAAGGCATTAAAATGTTGTAAAGGTATTAAAATTGATGCCTTTGGGTGGTTTTAATTTTTTTCTAAAGGCATTAAACTTTAACACCTCTGTAAAGGTGTTAAGTCACACCTTTGTTTTTCCAGTGTATATTAACAAAATCCTTTTCTCAGTGTAATGTCCTCCTGTCCCGTTCTCCCTATGGCCATACTGCATGAGTGCGAGAAGTACAGAGAGACGAAACCTCTGAGCGGAAACAGCTTACGACAGCAAAATTTCTACCTGTCGGGAGTGTCGGGGGTGCGCGATGGCGCCTGCCGTAGCGGCGCAGGGGCGCGTGTACTCGTCTCGTCCCCGGATGGGCTAGGATGGCTGCGAAACTGAAACAGAAGGCGTATCTTCCGGTCGCGCCCGGCTCCCCGCCCCGGCCCAGCCCGGTGGGCGCGCGAGGAGGAGGTTTCTGCCACCCCATATTCTTGTCGGCCTTCGCCGTTTACCCCCGCATTTTATTTGCGCGCGCCCTAAATCATGGTGGGGCGCGGCGGGGCCCGGCGGGGCCCGGCGAGTACCGCTCTTATTCGCAGAAGCTGTGCCCGCCCTGCAGGCGGCGAGGGGAATTACAGCGCGGCCCTCGGGCCTGCACGCCACGCCGGCAACGCCTATTACTCGCACTTTAAGTCTGAGCGCACACAATGCGTCAAGCAAACGGCGAAATGAGGCGTTCCATGAGGAATGTGTGTCTACACTGTGGTTAAACACAGGAGCACTCTTCCTCCTCCTTTTTGCCCACTTTTTCTCTGTTGTCTGCCGCGATGCCGCGCGCTGCTGGGCATAAGGAGTCGAGGTTGGCGCAGCCTCCCCCCCCCCTCTCCCCGGTCCCTCCAGCAGGGTGGGGAGCGGGAGCGGCGGGCGGTGCTGGTTCTCCGCGGAGGAATGGGTCGCGCCGTATGCCGCTTTTCGTTCGACAATAATAAATTTTTATTTGAAATCTCGCGGCGTCCGCAACACGCTGCCCGGCCGTGAGTCACTGCCTGCTGCGGGCCGCATAGCTCGCCGCGCCGCACAGCGCTACCGCCGTTCCGCGAAAACAAATAACCGTGCTGATGGTCCACCTGGGGGCCCCGGCCCTGGCCACGGGGGCTGAACGGACGGTCTGTAAGCGGGGGTCTTTGCCTCCGTGCTTGAGGGAGCGACGATGTTCTGTCACTTTCTTTCAACTTTCTTTCATTATTTAGACGCGCCGGCGTGGTAGCGACAACGATATCGCGGATGCACTGGAACGATGTGCAACTTTTTCTCACTTACATGTCGAATATGTGACTTTGCACGTTACATGGTGTCGAGTTATATCAGGCATTACAATAACGTCTATACACTGTGAAACCAAGTGTGCAACTGCTAAACACTTTTAAGTGTTCAACTCCCAGTTTTACATGTACAGGTGTTCATCCCGGAGTTGAGCAATTGCGAGCGTTTAACTCGCTAATTTTACACTTGTAAGTGTTCAACTCGACAATTATACACTTTGAAGTGTTCAACAACGAAAATGTTGTCCGGCGCGGTTGAATACCTAAAAGTGCACAACTGCCGTGTCGAACATTAACAAGTACAC
>JAHWGI010000849.1:0-11800 GCA_029379305.1 Frankliniella fusca | reverse complement strand
CGTGTGAGCATGAATGCGGCGGTAGTCTGCAGCTGCAGGTGGACGGATTGGGAGGCACGGAGCAGGGAGCAGGGGCCCGACCGACCCGGGATGCGGTGCGAGGAGGAGGAGGAGGAGGGCCCAGGCCAGGCCATTCAGCTCCATCAGTCCTCGAGCCAAAGTCGGACTCACAGAAGAAAGTCCCAGCGGCGAGATGTGGTCCGCCGAGGGCAAGAGCGGAGGGCAGGGGCAAGAGGAGGTGTCTCGTCGTCGAGCTTCGGGCCCACATCGATGGGTCCTGTACAATAAATTCGAGCGTACACCGATTTTTCTGATTTTTCTGGTTTTTCGAGATTTTTCTTGATTTTCACATTCTAATTTTTTCTTGAATTTACAGATTTCTTTCTTGATTTATCTGATTTTTTCCTGATTTTTTCTAGATTGTTTTTTCTGATTATGTTTTAGGGTACACACTGATGAGTAAAGGACCCCTCGGCCCACACCCCACCCGGCCCCGCCCCGCCAAGAGTGCCGTTCTGGTCCGGAAGTCTGTGGGACACAGACAGACACGCGCCCGGCTCGGGGACACGTTGTTGCGCCGTTGTCCCGCCCCAGAGAGGTGCTGCAAGGAAGGCGTCATCTTCATTCATTCATTCGTGTCGTGAGAAGGGGTGGTGGCACGGCGCAACAGGCGGGGGCCCGACTGGAAGCAGACGGCGTGGTTGGGCGGGGCGGGGCGGGGCGGGGCGGGGCGGGGCGGGGCGGGGCGCAGTCGGAAGGTGGGCCTCCGACACTGTCTACGATCTATAGGCAAGTCCTCCTAGCCCCTCAGTCTCGGCCCAGACTAGACCTTTGCCTTTGTCGCACTGGCACCCAAGGCACCTCTGCCTACCGATCACTATTCTACACCCCCCCCCCTTTCCCTTCGCTCTCTATCTCGTCGATTCATGAATATAGGGCCCTTCGAGGGTCCCTTGGTCCGGTCCCGCGGTGGCAGCGACAGCCCCTACCCTGCCCAGGGCACTCTGTGTGGAAGGGCTAAGGGCTGCTGGGCTGGTGCAAGCGGTCGCCCACGGTCTGAGCCCGGCTGGGCTGGGCTGGCCGCTGAATTGGCAAGTCCAAGCCGTCTGCCCGACCGCGACAACTCCGATTTCGGCAAAACTTGGGTTGGCTGCGGCGGGGCGGACGGAGGACGGACGTCTGACGGTACGGGGACTGGGCCCGGGCTGGGCTGGGCCATGCCCGCCCGCAACTTGGGAGTCAAGTTGGCCATCGGTATGGCCACGTCGGCGCAAAGGCGGGGCGGGCGGCGTAGGACGGAAGCGAGTCCAATGCCATGCCACGCCGGACCGCTGAAGGGGAATACCGTCCCGTCAGCGGTCGCTGACGTGGCCGCGAACCGCTTTCAAAACCGCGCTACGTGACTCGTGAAAGCCAAACGGACAACGGGGCTGCTAAATAAATGAAGCGACAAAAAGGGACGCACGGCACCCTAAAAGGCAAATCCCAAAAGACAAAGGGTGACTCACTCCCATTATTCTGACGTTGTCTGTCTGTCTGTCCGTCTGTATCCTCGGCTGCAAACGCAAAAGTAGAAAAAAAAAGGTTAAAGCGAAATAATGTCTTTCCATGTGTCTATATCGTCACTCCCCTGCCCTCCACTTAGATTACGCACGTCGCCGCTCCGGCAACCCCCGCCCCGCCCCGGCGGCGCTGTCTGCCGCGGTCACCTCGTAAGGAGTTGGATTTTACCCACGGCCGAGCCTGCTCGGTCGCCCTAGCAACTTGGCGATCGATCAAAACGAGATTCCACCCCGGACGGGAGGTGGGGAAGCGGATCTAATAAACGGACACACCTCGGACTTGAAATTCGATTTCACTGAAGCGCAGTCAGCCCAGCCCAATACAGCGCTCGCTGGGTCCGGGACGCGAGCCGGGGATGGATGTGCGGGCTGACGATATGGCTACAGGCAATTCGCACGCTATTTCGTAAAATTTTTAGAGGAAAAAAAAAAGGCTACACGAAATGGGACTCAGCAGAGAAAAGTGCCAACGTCAGGGGGCTACTTCGCGGTTTTGACAAGCGCGAAAGTGGGCCACGGCGGGCGTAGCTCTACTCTGGCCTCTTTCTTTCTCGTCCAGGGCCGGGCCCGGCCGGACTGAGACCATGGCAAAAGTGGAGCATTGTGAGCCGCTTTCCCCTACCGCTGCTTAGATGACTGACAGATTAATTTGACAAGAGCTCTCAATGGGACAGCTGGGTGGGGTGGGGGTGGGGGGTGCTGACGCAACTGACTGGACGGGACTGAGGCACATCGCGATGGTATCCGCGCCGTTTGTACGGACAGGACGGCTGCCGGGGGTGTCGAAATGTAAGGGTCCCGGCGCCCAGTCCCGCCCCGCCACTGTGTCTAGAGGGCTTTACTGCCACAGCGGCAGCCTGCTCAAACCGGATAAGAATCCGCGCGGAGCTCTCTGGTTTCTTCGCGCGTTTTATGGCGGCAACATTGTTTACAAGGGGAGCCCGTCAGGCTAAGGTCGACACGGCGGCAGCCGCCCTTCCCACCCCCCTCCCCCTGCCCCGTATTGGAGTGCAAATGGCACACACGCACTTGCGCTTCACACAACAGTTCCCTGAAAGCTCTTTCCTCGCCCACGTGACATTACCAGCTTCTGGTGGACCTTCCGTGGCGCTCACAAGTCTTCTTTTTTTCTCTCCTTTTTTCCTTATTCTTTTCACATTTTAAGAAAGACAATTGGATTAAGACCAGATTATTTTGGAGCCGCGTAAAAATAGACTATACTCTATTTGGTGCCGAGATACTAGAATCGACAGCATTTAGCAGAGTGTAGAGTCCCCGGCAGGAAAATGTTGGCTCAGTGCGTGGGCGTGCGTGCGGGAGGCCCCCCAGGACCACGACACAGGGCGTGGCGGGGAGAGGCGGGGGCGGTCCATGTGGTGCTGAGGACGGAGCGAACTGGGAATGGAATGGCTGGAATGCACGACGAGTCCACATAGCCACCGCCCCGCCCGGAGGCCCGCGCTGCGCATTCCGCACATTAGCACACCACGGCCAAAAATTTCCGCCTGCCAAATAAAAAGGTAAGGAAATATTTACCGGCGCCCGCCTCGTACCGGCCCCGCGGCCATCGCAGATCGCTTTATGATGCCGATATAACCATCATATCTTTCTCACTGCCAGGGCCAGGAGCTGCCTAGCCCCGCTCCGCTCCACTCCGCCCCGCCCCGATGCCACCCGACTCTGACCTCGTTAAAAGCCCGGGGGTATGTGGCCTGGCGTGGCGGGGCGTGGCGGGTCCCGGCCGGGAGGAGAAGTGCGCAGAGCTCGCGTCGAGAGGAAAGCGTTGGACAGTCCCGATAGCAGGGCTGAGCTTCATACATTGTGCAGTCTCGTTGTACGGCCACTGGCCCAGTAGAAGGGCGCAAAGCTGCGCGAGGGGTGCAGGCCAGGGCGGGTTGGGGTGGGGGAGCAGCACGCCAGGGTGCAGTCTGGCCCCGACAACGCCACCTCCTTTTACTGCGCTCCCGCATCTGGAGCGGTCGCCGACAAGCGATCCTTCACTCTAAAAAATCAGTGCACACCCTCAAACGAAGGAGGAAAGTCAGACAATCAAATCACTAACAAAATCAAGCTAAAACAAGGGCCAAATAGAACACAAAATGAATTTTGTGATAAGTATGGAACTCGTTCTTTACATAATTATGTGCTACAGAGGTAGGAGTGTAAAACGTTATGTGAGTCGATTGAAGACATTTTCATCTCAGATTTCATCACCGTTCGTGTGTGCAGGGGAAGTTTTTCACGGGACACTCGCCCTTGCTCGTCTCGTGTGCTCGGGCCTTCTTCGGCCCTCCCGCTCGGGTCCGATTGTTGGGGCGCATAAAGGAGCGCGAGCTGGCGCGAGCCGACTCGGTCTACGACTAGACTCGGGGACTTAGAATGAAAACTCGCACAAAATTTGTTAAGAGTTCTCAAAATAATACTATTAAACGTTAAAAAAGGTTCATTGCTGCAATGCAGAGGAAGGCTTCTAGCTGAGATCAGCGCAAGTTTCATGTCTGTGGGTATTGCACTTGCTGAGATTGAAAACTCCACTTATAAGTTGGGTTATGGACTTAGAATGAAAACATCCAAAATTTGTTAAGTGTTCTCAAAATAATACTATTAAACTTGAAAAATAGTTCGTTGTTGGAATAAAGACCGGCATTTCCAGTTTCGAATGGTATAACTATTATGCCTGTAGGTATTGTGAGATCTGAGATGAAAGTGTGGACAGTTAAGGGTTACACTCGACTGAGAACAATACTCGTTCTTTTCACCACTCAGGAGAGAGGTGGTGGTAAAGAACGAGTAAAAATAATTTTTAAAAAAAGTCGTAAGTAAAAAATTAATGAAAAACACGTTACAACCAGTGTGCGTTTGAAATTTTAGTGACGCACTTCTGTGGCTGCAGGCGTGCCCGAGCTCCGGTTCAGTTTGCGGTCCGGCCTCACGCCCCCGACCCCGCCCCGCCCCAGGAGAGCGGCACGCCCCCCGGGGCCGCGCCCCCGCCTCCCCCGCACTGTGTGCCTCCGGACGGGTAGGGGTCGCTATCGACGGGAGAGCTAATCAGGCCGCCTTATGGGAGAGCCCCGGCGATACGCCCCACCACGCGAGGTGCCGCGCCAGCATAGAGGCCAACGGCCCGCGGGCCCGGGCCGGGCCGGGCATCTCACGCTGGTCGGGCAAAGCGGCCGCCTCTGCCGACTTATTCTGAAGAGCGCTCTGCTCTCCTAGCTCTTTCTCTCTCGCACCTATATGGCGAAGCCCATGAGTGCGAGAGAGACAGGGCGACGAAAGCGCTCTGCGGAATAAGTCGGCAGACATGGTGAGGAGGAGGGGGACGATGAGTGAGAGATTCGGGAGGGCAGGGCGCGGCGGCACGAGCGGAGGAGGGTATCGAGCACAAGGAGAAATGCTCACAAACAATGCGGCCGCAAAAACGCGCCGAGCAGCGGATTCGACAAAAAGAAAACCAGTGGCGGGGTGCGGCGTGCGGCGGCGGGGCGTGGAGAGTCCCGACGCGTCGGCAGTAGGGCGGGTCGTGGTATACGTGGCGGGGAGGGGGGGGGGACCGGGCTAGAGCTGGAGACATAGCCGCAGCGATATGCATCTCCAAGACCCTCTCCTTTCCGGAACAAAAAGCAGAGATAGAGAAAAGTGAGGGAGAAAGAGCGTTACCGCTGCGACTAACGGCGCCTAGCGGGGCGGGACGGGGCGGGGCGGGGCGGGGGAGGCCCGGGCCGACGTTAACCCCAAGTGGCAATCGCTTCGTGCTCGATGTACGGATGAGGCACGAACCCCTTTCGCCTTCATAAATAACACCGATCCGACAAGAAGCCACTGCCGGTTAGGTTCGCTTTGCGCTTTCTCTGTTTTTCTCTCCCTTCCCCCCTCCTCTTTTGCCCCGCACTTTGCTCTGTGAGAATTTCATCAGGGCAGCAGCGGCAGAGCACACAGCAGAGCGCACCGGCAACAGCGGCCGGAGCGACGCGACGGTAGCAGCATCCCACTTCAGCAAATACATTTTCATTTCGGCATCCGAGCCTCTGGGCGGGCAGAGCAGAGGGCAGGACAGGGCAGCGCAGGGCAGCGCAGGGCAGCGCAGGGCAGAGTACGAGTATTGTTGTTAGGTCGCGGCGCATCCACACGGCCACCGAACGGGAAATGGAAAACGTCGCTGCCGCCGCACATGCGAGCCAACAACAGGCACGAAACAAACGCGGGCCGCGTTAGGACCCTGCGGACCGCGGAGGGACGAAAAGCAGAGTCACGCTCCGGCAGGCTGCGGCCAGCAGGAACAACTGCCCCCCACCCCACCCCACCTCATGGCAGAGAACAGTCCCCCTCCACTAGCGAGAGAAAAGAGACGCGTGCAGCGCGATTTTTTTTTATTTTCCCCTAAACGACATTTTAACGGTTCGCCTGCTTCTGGAGGAATCTGTGCCGAGGCGTGGCGGGGCGTGGCGGCGCATGGCAGCGCGTGGCGGCGGGGCAAAGCGCGCCGCGGCCAGGAGCCTGCTGGTCGGGCAGGGGAGCTAGGCCACGACGGCAACAGACACGACCCTGTTGCATATTCATCGACAGCGGACCAGGAGCGGACAAAGAGGGGCGTGACGGGGCGGGGCGGGGCGCGCTGAGCAAGACGGGTACCCAAAACAAGGCCCTCGCCCACCCCCCGCCGATATGCGCAGCACGGCTCATCAAGAATAAATGAATGACGAGGCAGGCAAGGTAAACTTGTGACCGTCCGTTGGGGTCACTCCCCATAGTACCGATAACACTAGGAAGGGGAGAGAGAGAGAGAGAGAGAGAGAGAGAGAGAGAGAGAGAGGAGAGAGAGAGAGAGAGAGAGAGAGAGAGAGAGAGAGAGAGAGAGAGATTTGATTTGATTTGATTTGATTTATTTTAAAACACCAAAGTATGGTTACATAGATAGGTAATGATTTACTTAAAAACTAGTAAAGTCAAAATTTAAGAATTCATCAGTACTGTAAAATACATTTTCAATCAAAAATTGATGCAGTTTAGAACAGAGAGAGAGAGAGAGAGAGAGAGAGAGAGAGAGAGAGAGAGAGAGAGAGAGAGAGAGAGAGAGAGAGAGAGAGAGAGAGAACAAACTGTCTGAGGGTACAAATAGAGTGCTCGCTCTTCTTCTTCCCAGGGCGTCTCGCACGGGCGGCGCCAACGGTCTTAGAGGCTGCAGAAATGAGCCGTAAAGCCTTTCTGCAGGCCGCCTCGTCAGCCTATTCGCTTCTCTGACTGTCCCTCCGTCCGGAGTACCCTTGAGCTTTTATTGACTCCAGCGGTAGCGGGGTGAGGTGGGGCGCTCGCCCGCGCCGCCCCTGACCCTCCCCTCCGGCCGGCCTTGCCTGCAGCGGTGACAGCCGATTAAGTAAAGGCGTATAAGTGCGGCCCTCATTGAACAGCCCCTTGTCCCCACATCAGCACCACGGCTGGTCGACTCCAGGCCCTCAGCGTCCTCGGCAATTACAGCCGGCTGCAGGAGCGAGCGGGGGCAAATTACACTAGGGTGAAAATTGAAGTAGGGGAGGGTAGAGAGGGGAGAGGGGGTAAAAAGTGAAGGGCACTCTCCGCAGAGAGAGAGAGAGAGAGAGAGAGAGAGAGAGAGAGAGAGAGAGAGAGGGGGAGAGAGAGAGAGAGAGAGAGAGAGAGAGAGAGAGAGAGAGAGAGAGAAGCGAGAAAGAAAGAGAGACACAGAGAGGGTTAAATTTGGCGCCAGCTGAGAGCGCAGCTAAGGCGGTGAATAGGGCAGGCCTCTCTCTCTCTCTTTTAAACTCGCCAATGGTGGTGGTGCACTGGCGAGGTAGGCAGCTCACATGGGTAGTGTTCTCTCTCATGCTCCTGAACTCCGCGCCTAATGAGTGCGACAAGGAAAGCGCGACGAAACCAGTGAGCGGAATCACCCTACAGGAGTAGAGGGCGTAAGGGGCGGCGCTTGACACGGGTGACATTCACGGCCGCCACGCACGCTGGCTCATCGTTAGGCGCGGGCGGGGAGTCACCTTCTCAAACTGCCGTCCAGGCCAGACCAGACCAGCGTGGTACCAGTGGTACTCCGCTACACACGACGACCCCACCCGGCAACAGGAGTCAATTTTGCGCAATTTTGCTTAAATTATTCCGATTTGGTCCATTTGGGTGCTATGTGAATGCGCACCACCCCCCGTCTCTACAGAGCAGATGTGAGAGCTATAGAGGGAGAGCGAGAGCGGGGGAGAGAGGAAGAGGGGAGAGAGAGAGAGAGAGAGAGAGAGAGAGAGAGAGAGAGAGAGAGAGAGAGAGAATTTGAATTGAATTGAATTTATTTATTTTTAAGGATTATGTACAGTAGAGCTAAAGAGCTCCGTTACGTAAACAATCCACAGTCCATTGGAACAGAAGTGTGAAAAACCACAAGAACAAAAAAGCAAGTATAAATCAAAAGAACAAAAGTGTTGATGGCACCAGCAGATTAACAATAGAATATCACATTAACATCAGTCGAGCTTTTAATTTATTTTTAAACACATGGTATGAAAAGGGGAGTAAGGTGTGCATTCCAACTTGATTAAATAATTTACTGCAACAGACAATAAATGATTTGCTAAATTTTACCGTTCTATGTTGCGGCACTACTAAGAGACAGTTTGATGATCTGTTTTGCCTGCTATGAGTTTGAGATACATATTTGAACCTATTAAATAAATAAAAAGGCGTTTTGTTTTTTAAGATGTTATACAGTAGTAGACCCTGCCCAAGTCTCCTCCGGTTCTCAAGTTTCAACCAACCAAGATTCTCATAGTGTGCAGTTACATGATCGGACTTTTTTAAGTTAAAAATAAATCTGATACAAGCATTCTGTAGTCGTTGGAGTTTGATTTTGGAGGTGACAAGCATATCCTCCATTAAAACTGAGCAGTAGTCTAAATGTGGGAGTACCACGCTATTAACAATGAGTTTCTTGATATGGATAGGGAGATATAAGGAGTTGCGCCTAAGTTGGCAAATGATCGATAGGACTTTTTTACACACAAGTTCAGCATGCTTGGCCCAGTTAAGAGCAGGATCGAAAATAACTCCAAGATTACAGACACTTTCACAGTAAGGCAGAGGGATCTTATTAATAACTATTTTGGGTACATCACTCCTCATAGCATTTATATATTTACTGCTTCCTAGAAACATAGGTTGGGTTTTCTCAATGTTAAGAGAGAGATTGTGCTTTTCGGAGTACATTATTAGGTGCTTTATATCATTTTCGGCGTCTCGAATGGCATCGCATTCGGAGCCAGGTTTGAAAGAAATTCTGTATTGCAGGTCATCCGCATACAGGTCAGCACTGCCGAATTTGAATACAGAGGGAAGGTCATTTACATAAAGCAGGTAAAGTAATGGACCAAGTACAGACCCTTGGGGAACACCCACAGAGATCTGAGACCACTCAGATACAACATCTTTGCCCAACACTACACGTTGCATTCTATTATGAAGATAAGATTTAAACCAGTGAACAGTCAGAGCAGAGAAACCAAGTGATTGAAGTTTGGTTAACAATAAGCTATGATGAACTTTATCAAACGCCTTGCTAAAATCAAACAGAATAAGTAATGACAATTCCCTTTTGTCAATGGCCTCTCTTATGTCATCCGAAACTTTGACAAGGGCAGTAGTAGTGTTGTGCCCTTTCCTGAAACCTGACTGGCAGTTAGTTATCAGATCGTATTTATTTAGATAATCAAAGACTTGTTTAAAAACAATTTTTTCCAACACTTTTGCCAGTACACATAGCATGGAGATAGGTCTGAAGTCTTTCGGAAGTAATGGTACTGCTAATTTAGGAATAGGGATAACTTGCGCCTTTTTCCAAGTGTCGGGAAAAACCCCATGCTGGAGAGCAAAATTGAAAATATTACACAATACAGGGATTAAATGCGAGAGACACATTTTTAACATTGTTACAGAAATTCCATCCACTCCTTGAGCATTAGAGGACATACTAGAGATAATGCTGATTACATCTTCAGGTGCAACATGTTTAAAGTCAAGCAACTCTCTATCAAATTTAACATTATTGATTTTGTAGCTAGAAATAGTTTCTTGGATCAGTTGCTCATTTGCTACAGTAGACACTGAGACATAATGTTCATTCAATACATTTGGAGGAATAGTACATGTTTGGTCGGTTCTTAGTTTACCTACGCCTAATTGCTTTAAGGATTTCCAAATCTCTTTTGAAGTATGTTTACCATCAAATAGCTTATAAGAGTATCTTAATTTAGCATTCCTTATTTCCTGTTTGCACTGGTTTCTGAGCTTTTTGAAAATTTGGCTATGTTAGAGAGAGAGAGAGAGAGAGAGAGAGAGAGAGAGGGTAGTGTTGTAGGAAACAATAAGAAGCGAACTAAACACGGCGGCGTAGAGAGCAGCATCACTGGAAAGACAAAGGTGCTATCTAATGCCTTTTTAGAGGCGTTAGTGAAACAGTGCCTTTCAAAAGGCTCTACTGGCCTCTAAAGGTGCTATTTTAGGCTGTTTCAGTGCCTCTCCACAGGCGCTATTGCAGTGGTACCTTTGAAAGGCATTATGTCGCACCTTTGTTTTTCTAGTGTGGTTTTCATTTGGCTGGGTCCAACTACCCGACCGGGGGGTGAGCGAGAAAGAGAGATAGAGGGGGCGTTTAACAAAAAGTGCGGAGAGCGGCCTTCAGCCTTCAGAACGTAAGGTGAATATCCGAGGGGGGAACCACTCAAAGAAAATGTCTACCATGCAATGATTTTTTTGACTTCTGATTTTTTAAAACTTTTTGTTTTGACTATTCAAGTACAATTTCTGTCACTTTTATTTAAAAAAATTACGATCTTTTCACCCTTTAATGTGACTTTTTTCATTCAATGGTATTTCGAAGTGCTCCGCCCCGCCTTCCCCCCTCGTGAATATCACCTTAAATTACAGTGACGCACGTACGTTCGCCGCTGCGAGCCTGTCGGACACGAGCTAGGCCACCCGCTCAGCTCGTTTGTGCGACGGGCTGGCCTACCCGCACCCCTGTCGGGCCGGACACCACCACGGGGGCTGCTCGAGCGAGAGGGAGAGGAGGCGGTTTTCATACGCCCCGCTGAGATCCCAAAGATGCCGGCCATGCCAAACTGGACCAGGGAGCGGCCCCCTACCAATACGGCAGCAGGGTGGAGCGGGGCGGGGGCCCCCGGTGGGGCTGCGTGCTACCCACAGGGGCCCCTCATCTCCCCCGTGTCAGAGTATAACGAGTCAGCGGTTCGATTTATGCCTTGAGCAAGGAGCCTCTTCCTCAGGTTCGCATGGCCTGACCTCCTGGCCAGAGGGGGGTATCGCTCATACACACTGTCTACTATGATGATTTTATATTTTTTTATTTTGCTTGATTTTGTTTTGATTTTTCAATGAATGTAAATTTCTGTCTTTTTCGATAAATTTTGATGTTTTACTCCAATTACCGATAATTCAATTTAATTTCGGTTTTACGATTATTTTTTCTTGATTTCTTCTTGACAATATACTGAATCTTTTCATTTTTTTTTATTGTTTAATTAATTGTTAAGGGGCCATGTAATGATTTTTCGAAGTGATCCCCCTTGGCCGAGGTGTTGACTACTATATTGGCTAGGCACAGATGCAGCCCGAGTTCTTCCATTCCTTTGGGTTATTCCATACTTTTAAAAGAAAAATTCCGATGCAGCAGAATAACGAGGGGCAAGGGCGACAACTTGCCTTTCATGAGGCTTATTTTTACAAATACGCGTTTCCGCCGTTCCCCGCGGCTGGCGCCAACTCCACAGTGTCGCAGCTGCAGCCGCGTGGAATACAAAATGGAAGAAAATAAGCGAGCAGCTGATTCGACGCGGCGAGGCGAAGCGGCGCGGCGGCGGCGCAAGTTTGAATGGTTGGCGGGAGCGCGGCGGGCGCCGCCGGGTCGGGTCGGGACGGGCCGTCGCTGAGCGGATTATTGGCAGGGTGTGCCTGCCCTGCCAAAACCTAACCTCGCCCCCGTCCCCCAAATCGAAAAGTAAACCCCGCGGGCACAATCATGGCTTGAGAGATGGCATTAGCGAGGAGAGGAGGAGTTTGGAAAAAAGCGGAAAGGAGGAAACTGGTTTAAGAGTGTGGGGGGTTACAGGGAAGAGGGGGAGGGAGAGATGCCGTCAAGGTCTCACTCGGCGGGAGAGCGGCTACAATCTCACCTGCCAAATAATCCGAATCGCGGAGGAGGCTGCGTGCCA
>JAHWGI010000846.1:0-35674 GCA_029379305.1 Frankliniella fusca | reverse complement strand
GTACCAAGGACTCATGTTTATCGGAAAAGTCACTTTGGATGAGGAAGTCCTACTCTCTGATAACAATTCTTGCTCTAAATCACTCAGACTCACTTCTACGTTTTGATTTCAAATAATATAATGAAGGGACGTCATCGTAAATGTTTAATTCTTACTTGTCAAACTTGGAGGAAAATTGAACCTACTTAGGTCCATTAAAGTGAAAGATATATGAGCAGCATTAAAATTTTCAACTGCAATGGATTCAGTGACACACCCTACTTGATTTAAGAAAGACTTTACTGATGCGAATACCTTAAAAGATTTTCTTGTCATTTGCACCAATGTCAACGTGTAAAGGATTCATGTTTATCAGCTGTACCTTCGGAAAAGTCAGTTTGGATGAGAACCTTTCAGTATCAGTATACGATTTCTTTGGTGAATCATTCAGACTCATGTCTCCTTTGTAATGTTGAAGTATCTCATAAGAAGATGTCCCTACCACTTATGAATTCATAATCGGTGAACCTTGTGTTATACTAAATCTGTTCCCGACAAGAAAATGAAACATATGTCAGAAATTTTAACATTTTCTTTTCCAATACATCCAGGTCTCTTTGCTCGTAGTGTTGTTTCACTGCTTTTAATGACTGATACCCATTTGCTGAGTGGCAAACCTATGGCTAGGTATAAGTGGAGCAATTTTACTCTGTGTTCACTTGGTCCCACACTGTGTTTTGCATGCCCCCTCCCCGAACCGTGACTCATCTCGGGGTGGGACCGTTCTGGACAGGTGGTGTCACTCACATCGCTTGGGTTAATCCCCTCTGCAGGCTCCTAGCTACCTGCCTGGTAGGCGGGGTCAGGGGAGGGCGCCCGGGGACCCTCCGGCTACCCGGGCGGGGACTGAGGCTAGTACTGACCCACATTGTCATAAAAATAATTTTTGAATTCGCGGCTCGCGAGTGACGTGTCGTCTGGTGCGTGGGAGTGTGAGCTGCCGTCGCCTCTGAGCGTGGGGTATAGCCGCGCTTCAGGCCGCGAGAGCGACACTAGCGCCGCGGCGCCTCACGTCGATTTTTTGTTCATCGTACATGGAACACTCGTCGTATGTGTTCAATTTTTAGTACACTTTATCGCTTCTCGGCCTTTTGGCTAAGATCAAAGTGTAGTATCTGTTCTTATCAGCTTAATATCTGGTACACTCCGCATTGCGGAGTCAGAATATTAAACTGATTTTTGTAATCCGATGGAGTGATGGGTGCTTGCACCACCTCTGTCACGGGTTGTCCGGGCATTGCAGTGCCGCCCGGTTCGGCCCACTATAAGTAAATCGTCCAGCCTCCCCTTAGGCCCCTCTAGGTGTGAACATTGAGTATCGCGTCGAGCGTGGTGTAAGACGGAAAATACGTGTTCCCGACCTTCGCGAAATATAACGCGCGCGCCCGCACATCGGCTATGTGCTGTATCGATACACCCGATATATCGATACTGTTGCATTCGATACCCATCTCTAAGGAAAACTGGCATGGGTTAGAATTGAGCACGGTCATGAAGGATCCCGCGAAAATCATGAAGTCCGTACGTGTGACTGGAAGTGAGTTCAACTATCACAAGTCCAAAATTAGACATGACTTTGCTAATTACGTTCTAGGGCACGGCGTGTGAGTAGGGGAATAGGGTAGAGTCTTTGTTGAAGTTATCCTCTCGGGAAACTTTTTGTGGTCCTGAAAAGGACCGTTTATGGAGCAAAGACGCTCGGAGGACCGAGTGAATTTACTTGGAGCTGGTGTACTTGGTCACAGCTTTGGTGCCTTCAGACACAGCGTGCTTGGCCAATTCACCGGGAAGGAGCAGACGGACAGCAGTCTGGATCTCCCGGGAGGTGATGGTGGAGCGCTTGTTGTAGTGCGCGAGACGGCTGGCCTCAGCAGCGATGCGCTCGAAGATGTCGTTCACGAACGAGTTCATGATGGACATGGCCTTGGAGGAGATGCCGGTGTCAGGGTGCACCTGTTTTAGCACTTTGTAAATGTAGATCGCATAGGACTCCTTCCTCTTGCGCTTCTTCTTCTTGTCTCCCTTGGAGATGTTTTTCTGAGCCTTTCCGGCCTTCTTCGCGGCTTTTCCTGAAGTCTTGGGCGGCATGGTGAAACGTAACGTACGGAGCGAACACACGGACGATAGTGAGGACGCTTGCTTGGCGTTCCTTTTTATATAAACACGGTGTGCAGGCGGCGCGCGCTCGCACGGGCTGCTTTCCCCCACCACGACGTACACAGCGAGTTTGTGGCCAGTGGAGGGGGAAACAGCTCAGCGCCGACTGCACACCACGATTCATATATAAGCTTAGGTCGAGCATTTTCGTGCATCTCTCTCTCGAGTACCGTTCTCGCCGGACTCCGTGTCGTTTTTCGCCGTTCGTCGTCTCCCCACCAACCTCTATCATGTCTGGACGCGGGAAGGGAGGCAAGGTTAAGGGAAAGTCCAAGTCCCGTTCATCCCGTGCCGGACTTCAGTTCCCTGTGGGAAGAATTCACCGTCTTCTCCGCAAGGGAAATTACGCTGAAAGAGTGGGTGCAGGAGCACCCGTCTATTTGGCAGCAGTGATGGTGAAACTAGAGCAGTAACAAGCCTATGGTCTGGGTGACGCGACCCTCTCTTGACGTCTCTAAAAACAATCGGTCCCATTTTTTTTGTCTCTCGTCCGGGCTCTTAGTTCTGGCGTGATTTACTTCGCCCTCCTACTACCAAGTATGACCAGCGAGTAAGCCTTAATTAGTCGAGTCACCCCTGGTTTGGCTCTTCTTTCCAAGTGTCTGCGTAGAAGCCCTTTAGAGTCGAGCCAATGCGGAGACTGGCTGTTGACAATTGAACTGCTAGAAAGTCCCCAGTCCGAGCCAGAGAGGGCTAGCAGTAGAGCCCACAGACAGTGACGTGCTTAAAAAGGCCTTTTAGTCGAGCCAGAACTAAGACGATAACCACAGTGTATGCGGCCCGATATCTGAATTGCTGATGAGCCCTTAGTTACCGCAGTCACAGGTACTGCGGTTCACAGCGATTCTTACATGACACACACAATCAAGGACCCAAAAGCTGAAATGTAACCTTTATAAGGCCTTTATTCGAGACAGTAGCTAACGTCCAGCTCGGAGTCGCATTGTAGCTATTCAAGAAGCCCTCAGTCGAGCCAGTCGATCAGCTAAAATCAACCACTGACTGCTTATACGGTTCGCTCGAGCCGTGTAGTTAAGCGCGTCGGGGCAATCGAGCCACCACCATCGTATGCGAGGCGTTGGTAATCGAGCCAGCACCATCAAAGTTGGTTAGAAGATATTCATACCTCACCACTGCCACTCCTCCCCCCCCGCCCCCCCATTCCCTATACCCCCAGCATTGTTCCACGAAGAGCGTGGTTAACACAACCTGAACATGTATACTTTAAGCAATGCGGGGTAATCGCCAGCCAACACAGCTGGGGAAGGATGGGGTAACGCGAGCACTCTCACCTAAGGCGATTGAGTTGAGGGAATCACAACCCCCAGCAGGCTCAGCTAGGATCACCCACTGACCGTGATTATAAGCTCTCGTCGAGCCTGTAGGCATAGCTGTGAGCCCCCAGTGTTGTGCTTTGGATCGACGCTACGTCGAGCCATGTAGTCTTTGAATGTAAGCCCAACTAGTGACCTGCTTAATGCGTTAGTCGCGACCACAGCAACAAGCCAGGTATGAGCCCTCCAATGCTGTGCTTACTAAGCCCCATCATTCAACAACAGTAGCTCTCTAGCTGGAATCACCCACACAAATACCCACTGCACAGTGATTATAAGCTTTAAAGTATCAAGCCTGCAGCGCTAGCTGTGAGCCCCAGTGTTGTGCTTTGTGAGCCCTTAGTCGAGACCAGCTAAGGCTTAGCCGTGAATCACCCGTGCGTTCTCATAAGATATTTACGCTAGGCACAGGGCCGTCACCACATCCAAATATCCCCCCTTTACAAATCAGTCACGACCATGTTCTGCTTGACTTCGCACAGGCAGATCCGAGCGCCTGTCAAACCACTCTGGGTTAGGACAAAAACCCGCAATGCTACCAAACGTTATATATTTTTAGGTCAAGTTCCAAGAGGAACTTCCTGCAAACAGCGGCAGTCCAACCACCACGCATTCGCTTAAGCCTAGTTTCCGCGCCGCCCAAGTTGCAGTACCGATAGAGGACCTACTCGCTAGGCCGGCGTTCACCCATCCCAATCTTGAAGTCTCACAGCGTCCATGCGCTGCATTGAACTTCACTGACGAGTCTAAAATCCCACCGCGCAACAAACCAGCGTGTAGGCCCCGCAATGCACTCTCGCAAAACATCGTTTAGAACCGCAAAAACTGTTGCTACCTAATTTGAGCAGAGGCCCTTTTTTTTGCATCTTGTAGCTCACGACGAGACGCAATAGTACAGCCTGCATTAACACAATATCGACTGTTTTCCAAAAATAACCAATAGTTAAATGAATTGAAACCGGTGTAAAATTTTTTGAACGCAATCTGAACATCCGCATTTACCGTTCGAAATGGTTATCACTAGAGATACGCGCGCAACCACTATGAGTGTGGATACCACTCAGGTGGGTCAAAATTTCCTCCCGTTTTGCCACCTCCGACGCACCCGTTTAGCCGCTATGTTCCAATTGAAACACTTTTTGACAACCTTAACATACTCCTGACGAATTGCAGCTAGAAGCGAAGTTAAAAAAAGGGAAAGATCGGCGCCATCCATGGCAACACAAGGGGTTCCTCAAAATCACTTGTGCCCCTATAAACAGTCCGGCCAAAAAATTCAAAAAACCATATTTTGAACGCGATTTTGAACCGCTAATGAGTTGTCTGAGACCCCTCAATGTATGAAGCGCCATCCCACCTGCTGGAAGGGTTAAAAACATCCGAAACGAAGCAAATATCAAAAGGGGGGCCCCCCCTACTCGCTGCGCCCCCTGCTGCTAAAATCAGTTAACTCGGGGCCCGTTAGAAGATGGTTATGAAGAGCACTCCACCCTCGGCGATGCCTGTATGCGAGTGGAGGGTGTCGGTGGCGACCCCCGACTATGGGGGGCTTCGGTGGAGCTCGGGTAGGGGTTTTGGGTTGTGTGCGGGTGTTCTGGACCTTCGCTCGGTCCCACGTGAGAAAGGGGACAAAGTGCTGGAGGTCCCCCATCACTCCCGTCCCCGGGGGAAGGGTTTCCGTACCCGCTGAACGAACAATGCGTGGTGTGTCCCCCCACTACGCAAGGGTCTCGCGCGCCAACCAACCAACCCACCGTACTCCTTAGCGTGCACTTCACAGCAACTCGGGATATCCTCTCACCACTAACGTGATTCGGCGGGGTGGCGTTGCTCTTGCTGAAGTTGTCTGAGGGGCTATGGTTGCCTCGCTAGCTTGTGCGGGTACGAACGGTGTCATGTGTTCTTCAGCAGACGGGAACGACCCGAATACGTTAACCCCCCCCCCCCCATTAGACTGTGTATGCCGGCTGAGTGCCGAGACGTAGGGAACTAGGGCCCGGAGGGTGTGATGTGGAGCTTCGGGCCAGCTTCTTGTGGGCAACAGGGGCGCGGGCGTCGTGTAGGGCGCGCGAGGATTTAGTGCGAATTCATCGAGAGCATAACGTGCGTGGCTAAGTGCCGAGTTCCGGAGCTGATTGGGGTTCTTATGTGCGCCGTGGTGAATGCGGGCGCGATGACCGTTGGGTGCGTGGTGTAGCAGCGAATGAACTCGTTGTAGGTATGGATGGCCAATGGACCTGCAAGTAGAGCAGGGGTCACGTGGGGTGCTGTTGTGTGTGCGTCGGCCGCAGTGTGCCTTCCCCCCACCGGAGTGAAAGTTGATTCCCTGCCCTGTTCCGCCCGTCCCAACATGGTCGATCGAAGCGCGGGGTATCCGCCAGAGAGACTTCGGATCGTTCGCCGCGCCAGGATGGCCCCCCTGCCCCCTTATCCCCCGACAACCGGCGGAGGGGAGCATACCACCCACCGCTGCCGCCGCCGCCCATTCCCCGACTCACATCTGCCGCTATAAATGGTGCCGTTGAAACTTGTGAACGGCAAACTTTTCACACAGCATCAGCAGTAGCAGCAGTGGCGGTAGCAGCAGTAGCGGTAGCAGCAGCAGCAATAGCAGTAGCAGCAAGCAGTGGTAGCAGCAGCAGCGGTATTATCAGCAGTGGTAGCAGCGGAATCGGTATCAGCAGCAGCGGTAGTATCAGCAGTGGTAGCAGCGGTAGCAGCGGCAGGGGTAGAGGTAGTTGTAGGACAAGTAGCCGCACCGATAGCACCGGCGGTAGCAGTGGCAGCGGTAGGATCCAGCAGCGGTAGCAGCAATGCTAGTATAGAAGAAAGATTTGGTCCTTATGAAGAGTGCGTGAGAAACATAAGAAGAGTGGCGAGAGTGCTCCACCGCGCCCCTGACGCGCCCTCTCTCTCTCTCCTCTCTCTCTCTCTCTCTCTCTCTCTCTCTCTCTCTCTACTCTCTCTCTCTCTCTCTCTCTCTCTCTCTCTTTCTCTCTCTCTCTCTCTCTCTCTCTCTCTACAATACTGTCACCGCCGAAGCTGAGCGGGTGGAATTATCTGTCGTGTCACCGTCTGCGCGCCGGTCGATGCTGTGTGTTGTTGTGGCGATGTTAACGCAGAGAGACAAAACAAACTGCTTCCGCCCGCGAGGTTCGCGTCACGCAGTGCGCGGCACGCACACTAACACTCTTCACTCTCTCGCTCTCTTTCTCTCACTCCCGCACTCACTAGCACCGTCTCTTTCTCTCTGTCTCTCTCTCACCCCCGCGGGTATAATTATAACTCATTCCCGAAAACAGGAGCGGTGGCGCCGGCGGCACGGGGCACATGAGAGCGAAGATCCTTCTTTAATGGCGGCTCGATGCAAATGTGTCGCGATTGGTATTCAATTGGCGTGGTGCGGAGATGAGCCGTGCGGTCTGAGCTCCCCGCCATCCGCCCGGCCTCTAATGGTCCATTACTGGCGAACAATGGCCGTCGTTGGCGGCGTCGGAAGCTTGAGCGACGCTTTCTTTGGATCGCCGCCGCTCAGCGCGCTCAGCACACCTGATCCTGGCAGAGCTGTCCGGCCAGCAGGCCGAAGGGGAAGGCCGGGCCGGAGATACCCCGCGCCCCAGGGAGCCCTAGGGCCATGGCGGCTTCCTCCTGCCGTTGTCACTTCCACACAGTGCGGTAAGCACTGCACTGCTATTTTTCTTCGATAAACTGTCACCACATGGAGACTAAAAAGCATGTGGGCTTGCTATGTCGTACACCAGAGACCGAGGGTCCATCACTCGGTTTAGGAGCGTACCAACGATTACCGATGATTACCAAAAGTTTTCAGTATAAGTTTAAAAAAAAAAAAAACTAATATTTTTTTTTTAAATTTTAGAATGATTATGAACTTAAAACAGAATGAAAAACAGCGGAATGTGGAATTTTGCGAATGTGATTACCAGTAATTTTCGGACAATAAAATATACACCACTGTCAAATCCTTACAAAAAAAATGCTTCGCAAATGTTTAGCAAATGCTTCGCAAATTGCAAAGTATTTCGAATCCTTGAATATTGCGAAGCCGTTACTTTGCAATTGCAATGAGTGCTTCGCAATTACAAAGCAAGGCTTTGCAAGTACAAAGAAAATGCTTTGTAGCCTACAAAGGATTGTGAATCTTTGTAGGGATTTAAGAGCGCAAGATTACCAGAGTGGTGGACCCCCCGCCCGAGACACACTAGGAAGGGCGTTACCTACCAGCAAATGTCTGAGGACAATTATCGTCCGCGCGTCGACTGCTTCGCGCCATATTTTGAGAGATGCGACATTGTGAAAAATATGTTCGTAGATTTACGATTTATTTTGTGAATTGCGACTTACGAAAAATGTTGTAAATTTACGAAGGAGCCTACTATTGCTTGTAGTTGAATTTCAAGTCGATAGGTACTCCTTGTAATTTTACGATCAGTATGATCGTAATTTTACAACTCCACTTCGTGGAAAATTCTCCCGTAAACCTACGACAATTTTTCACAGTGGACTGACGACGCCGTCACCTGGCTCTGTCGGCTGTCGCCGGCTCTTTCGGTGAGCTCTGTTCTGCCGTAGTGCAGACAACCCGCCCTGCGCGCGCGTGTAATGCGCTGCCTACCTTCCAGGCGGTGGACAGCGAATTACAAAAAACCTAATTACCAGCGTTGTTTGACGTTTTTCGCCCACTGGTATGAGACAATTCAAAAATGATCATCTGTGCATGCTCTACCCACCCTATACTTTTGGCCCAAATGAACGGAAACACCCTGTTTAGTAGTTTAGTCGAGGGGTCGTGCGTGACTCATGGAATGATGTGTACACGTACACTATCACTGAAAATATTTAAGTCACATTTCTAACCCGTATAGAGCGGAGCATTTCTTCATCGCTTGATAAAAGTGAGGTTCGCTTCAACGACTCAAAACGAGTATTTTTTTTCTTTTTTGATATTTTGAAATTGCTTCAATGCAGTGAAGTTTGACTCCTTGGCACAAAAAGAGTCAAGCGTATCGCCGAAAACGTAATCAAAAACGACTCTAATAGAGCGATGTTAATCGGTCTCGCTCTTCCAGGTGCATGGGAATTTGGTACAGAAAAGTTGCTCTCCCAAGAGCGAGAAAGTCGATTCCTCCACTGACAGTGAACCCCTGCTATCCATTTGCACTGAAGTAAAAATTCCCTCTCAATCATGTAAAATTCCGCTGTAATCGTGCAAAATCCATCGGAATCGTTATAGAAAGCCACTGATTAAATCATGTGAAAATCCTCCCGCCATCCCGCAATCCTTTAATCATATGTACGCGACAGTTGAGAGTCGCGGCCGCCTGAAGTTTAGTCACATCATTGCAGCTAACAGCATACGTCCGGCAAACAGCCGGTTTCGTAATGTATAGACTAGCCAATCACTTAAACTTTCTTGAACAAGAATGTTTCTGATCTATTTATGGACACTGATTTCTGAAGCCAGCAACAGTTACTGTCCTTAGAAGCTTTAGAGTGTAAACACATTTAAAGAGAGTGTACGCAGCACTCCTGCAGGAGTGGCCACAATGAAATTCTTAAGAATTCTTTGCAATGCGAGAAGCGTTTGCAGGATATCACAGTGTGCTCTCTGTCGTTTTCTCGGAAGTTTTCTGCGGGGGGCTTGGACGCTGACGACGTAGTCTGTCGGCCGCGCGAGCGCACAGCTGCCGCTTGCCGCTTGGATCCTGGCGGGTGGCCCTACCTGGAAATTCAAGTGTACACCTATAAACTGCTCTTTAAGTAATTTGCCTCTATCTTTTTCGAATTTTTCTACCTTTTCTTGTTTTTATTTTTGTAAATTTTCTTGATTTTCTCTTGATTTTTTCCTAATTTTGTTTGTTATTTGTTTTCTGACTTTTGTAAGGGTGTACACAGTGGCAAAAACCCCTCTAGTCGCTGCGCAGCACAGAGGTGTGCTCTTTTTTTTTGCTCGAAAGGGCTGGGTGGGATGAGCGTGGCTCGGGGTGGCGTGTCGTCGCTCGGCCAGGGCAATATCATCAGCTACGCCGTTATTTACGAGACAGAGATATTTGACAAGGGGTGGTAGAGCTCGGTGTGTGTGTGTGTGTGCTCGTCCCCATGGGTTAACAGAGGGAAGGACAGGGTCAAGATGATGGCCAGTGGCCCCCCGCTGGACGCCCGCTGGTCGCCCGCTGGTCGCCCGCTGGTCGCCCGCTGGTCGCCCGCTGGTCACCCGCTGGACGCCCGCAGGTGGCCCTCAGGGCAGGCCCGGGAGGCGTTCAGCAGGACATTATGACCCACCTGCTGGTGGTGGCACCGCGCTCTTCTCCTGTTGGCACCGCAGGGCCCCCAGCGGCACCCTCCACCACGCCCCCGTTTCCCTCCCCCGGGCACAGGGGGCGCCACATGCACCCCATTTCGCCCCGAATCGTTTCGACTTCCAGTCCTACCCTACGGTTGGGCTGTAGAGCGTGTCGCGGAATTTCCGGCTAGGACCTTGGATTGGATATTTTGGGGGCAAAGGAGTTGTCTTCTAAAATCGCTGGGAAACGTACGTCAAATGTTTTTATATGGCCCCTTACGGGACGAAAAAATAAATCATCTGCCCAAGGAATTTTCATTATATTACTCAAAGTTTTAGAGTTTAACCTTGTAAATTCACTTTTGAAGTTTCTTCGAAATTTCTTCGTGATTTCTACAGATTTTCTGTAAATTTGAATTGAAATTTCAGTTGCTTTGGTAATGCTCGACTTGTTTCATCCTTTACAGAGCAATTTAGTTTCTCGCATCCTAAAATATCCCAAAAAGTAAGCGTGCAATGAAACGCGCGCAAGTCTCAACGAAACCGACGTTTAATTGATAGAGGCTTTAGCGAATATATCTGTGAAAACGTGTCGTGAGGCGTGGAAGATGTGTTTCTAGCCGGCGCCTGCTGCGAGCTTGTTATCCGACGCCCGGGGGGACGGGGATCACTGTTAAAAAAAAAGTCGGAAATTCACATCACCTCCGTTGTGAAAAAAGTTGCCAGAACTCTTCGTTAAATTACAACAGTCCTCTGTATTTAAACCAGAACTCTTCTTCGGGAAATTACAACTGTCTTCTGCACTGTTATTCAATTACTGTGACGTCACATTCTTTTTCATGTGAAAACTGTCACATTCCTTTTAATATTAATGTCATATTCTTTTGAATGTGACATTAAAATTTAGCCCGCATATTTTGGGCGATTCACATTGAAAAGAATGTGACACTGCATTTTAAACACTGTGACACTTTTCACATGAAAAAGAACGTGACGTCACAGGAATTGAATAACATTGTGTATTTAAATCAAAACACTTCGGGAAATTACAAGTGTCCTCTGTATTTTAAAGAGAACTCTTCGGGAAATTACGACTGGTCTCTGTATTTTAATCACAACTTTTCACGAAATTCCAACTGTCCTCTGTATTTAAAATAGACTGGCTTCAAAAATATTTCACTTTGAGGCAGCTAAAGGGTCATTTTCTGATTACGGAGAAGTGTTGGGATTTCACAATCGTTCCGTATCGAGGAAGTGCTGGGAAATCACAATAATTTTTTAACAGTGATGGTGCGGGGCACAGTACAGTAGATTCGTTTTCTCGTCTTCATTAATTAGAGATCGACAGTGCAGATTGGGCTCAGGGTGAGGTGGACCGGGGTGGGGCAGGTTGCACCGTCGGCAGCAGTGCATGGTGGCAGCAACCTCCCACTCCTCCCACTCCTCCCTCGACATGCCCGGCGCCGCCAAAGCTTACATCTTCATTTGCTATCCATGACATGTCGCCCGCTACAAACTCGGCACCGGAAGTTGTTCAATTAACGTCCTGCCCTCCCCTGCTCACTGCGCTCCGCTACTACGATAGGTAAAGGGGGAATAGGGGGCGCTAGGGAGAAGTAGTACAGTGAGAAGAAGCATGAGACGGACGGGTAGAGAAACTTACTCCTCGAGACGTATCCGGGGAAGGTGGAGGGTAGAGGGGAGGGGAGGGGGCTAACGCGAGGAATGCTCTTGCACTTACGCCGCGAGAGATTTCAGTTATCTCATTTGTAAATTACCAGCGTGAACCAAAGTCATTTATCTATCCATACGCCGCCGCTTATGCTGGCAGCTTTCCGGGCGCTGGATAATGGCACGTGTGTAATCCGTCTCATCAGTATACGACTCGTCCCCGCCCCGCCCCGCCTCACCCCGCCCCGCCCCGCCTCACCCCGCCCCGCCCCGCCCCGCCCCACCCCGCCTGGCGCCTACGCACCGCCGACCCGGCCCGCCCGCAGGGCAATGAAATGCAAACCATGTTACGCTTGTCCACCCCGCCCGGCCCCGCCCGGCTCGGACAGGTGATGGCGGGATGGGGCGGCCGCTCTGACCTTCGACCCCACCCAGGCTCGCCCGCCTCCATCCCAGGACACTCGAGAGGCGCGCGATACCGGAGGCGGTACCCCTATATCGGTCATACTTACGTGGAAACGTCAAGCTGGACACTGCTGGACCTTAAAACAAATCGAAATAATTGTGAGGAAAAAACTGGAAAAAGTAATGTGACATGAGTCACGTCAATTGATGTGACCAGTTTATGTCACATTACGTAATGTGACCATATTCTTATTGGTCACGTTTGTCGTGTGACATCCTGAGCCATCCTTTTTGTGATGCCTATAAGAATTACATAAAGGATGTCACATTACAAACCTGACCAAAAATATGGTCACGTTACTTTGTGTGACCTACAATGATCACACGTCTACATGCAACACTTTCCAGTGGCGCCAAGACTTTTTTGGAGCGGAGTTGCAAGCCCTTATTCGTGACTCCCTTTTACTCCGTTTTACCCGGTTTTACCTTTCTTTTAATCCGTTTTACCTCCTTTTAATCCCATTCTTCCCTCTTTTCTCCCTTCCCTCCCCCCCCCCTCTCCTTTCTTTCGCCTCTCCCTTTTTCTTCTTTTTTCCCTTTTCCTCCACCCTTTTACCTCTCCCTTCTCCTCCCGTTTACTCACCCTCACCTCCCTTTTACTCACATCCTTGGGGTTGCAGCTGCAACCCCGTGACACCCCCTCTTGGTGCCACTGACACTTGCCAAATTAGTTTTTTTCCAGTGTACGTACTGACCTTGCGCTTCTCCCCCTCCGGTGCCCCACTCCCCCTCCCAGCCGCGGGGCCCGTCCGGGGCGCCAGGGCAGAGCCGTCTGGTCCCCGCCCGGCCGGAAAGAAAACGCAGGAAAAATAACATCTGGGAGCGGGGAGTGGGGGGAGAGATTTTGACGAGGGCTGCGCGTCACGTGGCACTGGAGGTGGGGATTAAGGTGGTAGGGGGACAGGAGAGGGGTAAGTGGGGGTAGGAGGGCGGCCCTGCCTCTTGCTCCCCCGACGCTCTCGCCTAGAAAAGGCCATACAAATTGGGCAACTGCTTCTCTCCTAGTCTGCTTACGTATTCTGCGTGCGAGGGTCTGCGGCGGGGGAGGGGGGTGGCGGCGGGCGTGCGGGGGACGGCTACCACTTAACACCCTGTTCTCGAAGCCACCACCACGAGCACGGCCGGGCCCGCGACGCTCCGCCACGCCCGACCAGCTCTCTGCAGGCTTTCGCATATTCGCACTGAGGCGTGTCGGAAAGAAGGAAATGGTCGATCTGTGGTCTGTGTGCTTGCACCTTTTCCTAAAAAATAAAAAATAACACGTGCGGCTCCGATTGCCTGTGTTCTCTTACCATCCTCCTCTTCCCTCTCACCCGTTCTCTCTCTGCGCTCCCCCTCTTCTTCTCCCCCCTCGATCTCCCTTACGTCCCCCCCCCCTCTATGCGTGCTGAAAGCGCATTCGTGTATGTGTGTTGGGAATCATGGTGACACTTTGCCTTTTTTTCTCTTCCTTTTTAAATCCTCCGCCTCGCCGAATAAGATAATGCCGGTCTTTGAACCTCCCGTCACGTTGGGTTCGACGCAGGTCGGTACGGCACTCCCCTCTGCTGCACGCCCCAAACACCTTTACCCTATTGTCTCTCCCCGGCGCCGGCTCCGCCCAGGCGTGGCGCCCCGGCCGCCGGGAGAGATGTGTGTGTTCAGGTGAGGGAGAGCTTGTTTCTCCCGCCTCCCCTGTTTCGCGCTGGGAGAGCCGCTTCCGCCGCTGCCGCTCGGGAGTTGCCCCTTCCATTTCCATATTGTGTGGCAACCTCCTTGCTTGGCAAATCTTGCGGTCCAGGCCTCTCCGGAGGGTCTGGCCTGCCTGGGCTGGGCTGGGCTGGTCTCGCTGCTGGCAGCTGCTGCCGTCGCTGCCGCCCTTCCACGTCCCTGGCGGTCAATTGGCAGGTCGGACGGATCACCGAGGCAGCACCGTGGAAGCAGCTGGGGGGGGCAGGCAGCAGCAGGTCAAGGACAGACACTGTTAGCTCCGCCGAGGGCTGAGCAAGCAACGCGAAACCTGTCCGATCACAGAAAGAGAGAGAGGCACCGCCCCAGAAAGAGGCACGGGGGGAGGGCGGGAGGGAGAAGATAGAGGTGGGAGGGTCCGATAGTAAGTCAGTGGTCCGCATGAGATCCCGGGGCCTGAGAAAACGAGCGGGTGAGGCGAAGAGTGTGAGCGAGACGAGCCTGGAGATCGGTGTTGTGTGAAGGGCGCGCGCCTTGGCCGGGCCTGGCCCCTCCAGGTGTGTGTGTGGGTGTGTGGGTGCGTGTGTGTGTGGGTGCGAGTGAGTGAGAGCAGTGAGGGGTCCTCCAGGACTAGGTCTTCCCTCTACGGCTGTACATCAGCAGGCCACGGGGTGGGCCAGCCAGGGGCGCTTGTAGCGCTGCGGCGCTCTGTGGCGCCCCCCGCCGGCCCTGCCCTGCCCGGCCCTGCCTCACAAACTCTGCTCGTAATGGAGCTTGACAGTCGATGCCGGTAGAGTCCGTCCTGTTACTGTGTTTTGTGCGAGGATGCGAAAGATAAGACCGCGGTTCGCACCGGATTGCCATGATTGACGAATTGGCTGTGTATTTCCAAGCCGCCCCAAGCAGGCAAAATGAACGTCTGCGGCAACACGGACGGCGTTTGATCCGCGTTTTGCGAGGAGGATTAGCAGAGGTTGGCGATTAATATCCGGGCTGAGTGGTGTACTCCGAATGGTAAGTTTCAAATTGTACACACGCTAAATGTATTTGTACATTTTTGTGCAAACCTTTGTGCAAAGTCAAACCTGCGTCTCGTTTCGTACAAATTTGTACACATACATGCAAGCACAAATATGTGCAAGAGATTTGATTGTTTAACTTTGTACAAATAGAAAATACAAATCAAGTTCGTGTGTACTATGTACATAAAGAGGTCCATTCTGGGCTGTTTTATTACGGCGAACATATGTTACTAACTACTGTCCCAAATGCATTTTCGAAGCGAATGTGCAAAGCCTTGGCACACCTGGCTGACGACATCCCGCCGCGGCAGCATTAGTGCGCCACACCCCGCCACACCCCTCCCCGCCCCGCCCCGTGCCGCCCCACCCCACCCCACCCCGCCAGGTTCGCGCTCAGCCCGACCCCGACCTGGATGTTCGATGAGCGAGCAGGAGAAAAGCCAAAGCCGCCATCCCCGGTGCGCGGCGGTGCAGCGGCGTGTCGTGGGGCGCGGTGGGGTCGGGGCGTCGCGCTCCAAGACGGGGGACGCGACGCAAAAGAGTCGTCGCCGCCTCTGATTACGACCCCTAGGAAGACGGATCGTGACGGTGCCGCAGGGCTGGGGCGGGGCGGGGCGGGGCGGGGCGGGGCGGGGCGGGTTAAGCCGAGCCGCAAAGTGAATTACGGGAGATGAAGAAGACGGGCGGCGTGGTCGGGTAGGACCGGGCCGGGGCCGGGGCCGGGTCGCGGCGGCGGGGCGCGCTGGGCGTGGAGCTAAATCGGTTCGGCCCTGCCCTCGGCACCTACCTTTAGTTTGGTTGTAAATATTCTTATTTGAAACTGAAACTAAAGAGCTTGTCGGGTACGCCTCGCCCCCCTGATCCGACTTGGTGAGCGAGGTTTTCACCTCCACATCCCCCCTCCTCTCTCTCTCTCTCTCTCTCTCTCTCTCTCTCTCTCTCTCTCTCTCTCTCTCTCTCTCCTGGTGCCCTCGACCCACCCTGTTCCTGGCTGCTGCGACTCCGCGCGCGCGCCTGCCAGTCTTTGCTCCACTGGCCGCTTTAATCTCATTAGCAAAGAAAGACGTGGTCGAGGGAAAAGGGGTCGTGGGGCCGGGGTGGGGGGTGGTGAGGTTGGGCGCAGGGGGTTGAGGTGAGGAGGGGGGGAGGGGTTGCTACCCGGCCGGACGAGGTTCATCAGCATCCCAGCTCATTGTGGGCCGAAAGAGGTCACCTTTCCAACGAGGGGCGTATCGGCTCCCCCCTCCTCTCTCCTCTTCCACCTCCACCCTTGCGCCTCCTGAAGATGACAGCAGTTGTCGCTGATGTCGGGCTCCATTGTCTCCGGCAGCATCTGCTTCGCCCAGGGTCGCGATAGGGACTCAGTGCGGTGCACCCTGCAAGCAGCGCTTGAGCGCGTGTGCGCTCCGCAGTGCATGCCCTACTTTAGCGGCGTGCAGCATTGTCGCCACGGGGGCTGTGCTGGACGCGTCGCTCTCCTCCGAGGCCTTTCGCCTGTACAGTGTGCCGTCGCACCCCAACTCGGAGCCATCGATGGGGCGGGGCGGGGCGGGGCGGGGCCGTACCTTAAGCAGGGCTCCTAAAGACGCAAAGAAACGGCGGCACAAACAAGCTGGCAGGTGGGATCCAGCAGCAGGGCCGCCTGCAGGCCTGCACGCACGACAGGATGGTCCGGCAGGACGCGCGCCGGTCCTGCCGGTCCTGCCGGTCCCGCACGAAGCTTATTCCGCAAGTCGTAAAAAGAAGCGGCAGGTGGTGGTGGTGGGGAATGGGGCAGGGCGAGCGGGTGGGCCCGGCCGGACGCCGGACTGGCAAATTGTCAGCCACTGCTTCCCTTCTCTCTCTCTCTCTCTCTCTCTCTCTCTCTCTCTCTCTCTCTCTCTCTCTCTCTCTCTCTCTCTCTCCTTCTCTCCCGCTGCTTTCCTTCTCGGGCAGCCCGGCTGTCTGCAGGGTCAGCCCGGTGCGGTGCGGGGGCGTGCCGTGCCGCTCTGTTCTCCTCTCCCTCCATACAAATTGCAGCCGCATGGTGAGGGCCCGCTGCCCTGCTGGCTCGGTCTCGGTCCACCCGCAGAGCCACTGGGCCGCAGCCCGCAGCCCCGACCCCGCCCGGCGTACAGTGTGTTCGTATTTCGCTGCTGGCTAGCCCCGTCTCAGAAGATCGCAATTCCGAATAACGAAGGGGCAGCGCACGGAGTGGAGTGGGCTGGCACCCGGGCATGAGGGGGGTGAAGCAGGGTGGAGCGGGGTGAAGCAGGGTGGAGCGGGGTGGAACGGGGTAGGGAGGGTGGAGCAGGGTGGAGCGGGGTGAAGCGGGGCTGACCGGGTTACTCTGGACGAGGGGGGAATCACTCATATCAAACTTGTACAATGATTTTTTTGATTTTAGATTTTTTTTTGATTTTTAAAGATTTTTCTTTTGATCTTTCACGAGATAAAAAAGAAATAATATGTTACTTTAAAAAAAAAATGTGTTTTTTCTTGTTTTTTCCCAATTTTTCTCAGTTTTGGACTCATTTGTTCTCGATTTTTCGGATTTTTATGCAACATTCTACTTGATTTTATTTTGATTGTTTTGATTTTTTTTTAATTTTCAAATGATTTTTTGGGGGCTGTACAATGATTTTTCGAAGTGACCCCCTCCCCTCGACTCTGGATTCTCGCTGCCCAGTCTTCCAGCATCGTGATATTGCCGGGTCAGGTAGAATACTGTGCTCGTGAAATACTAGGGCATTTCTTCGTTAGGAAGTACAATTTTACATGTATCCATATATTTTGCGTGATGTCCAAAAGTTTCGCGCCGTGCCTCGGACAGGCTATCGTTAAACTATTATCTTTAAATATTACCGTGTAATGTGATTAGGTCAATAACTTTGCTCAAATTTGGTCCCAAGCACTAGGGCTCCCGCGTGGAAGGATCTTTAGTTAGACTGCAGTTCATACTGTAGTGTCATTATCAGATATTAGCTGAATGTCAGGTTAAACTGTAGAGTTACTGTAAAAGAGCACTAAACTACCTCTTATTACTACAGGTTTGCATAGTTACGTGCGTTACAGTTACTTGGGCTCTTGCGATTCAAACAGAGCGGCTGCGAATGGAGTTAGTCGATTCTATGCCGCGTATAGAAAGCAACCACCCCGCTTCTTATAAACGTCCAGCGCAGGGATCTGGACTCTTGCGGCATTAAAATAGACGAAATAATGCGTGTATGCATGTAAGTTTTTGGCATCGCATAGTATCTTCACCTTGATGGACAGCTGGAATTTTTTTTTTTTTTTGCAGAAAGGTCTGTACTTCCCTCGGTACTCCCCCCCCCCCATTTTTTTTTTCAATTTCTGCCTTCTTGTGCTGGTGGCCTAGAGATGGCCGATGTAACATCGATATTTCAAAATATCGATATGTTGGCTCCGATGTATCGATATTTTACCATCGATATTTGAGTTTTCGATTTCTAGATATATCGATACACATTTTCCGATATATCAGCCGGAGGGAAAATTTGAAAAAAATGACATGGAAATCCTATAATGTTAAATGCACAGGCCGCCTTGAGGCTGCTTGTGATGTGTGACTAAGCCGAACCGAAGCCAAAAGTCGACTGACGACAACTGACTCGGCTCGGGCTCGGGCGCTCGGTGGCTCGGCTCCTGGAGCAGCCTACAACCTTCCTCGCTAGCTGGCAGCACTGTGGGGATTAATTAAAGTTTCTGTTGCTTTACCACCTGAGAAGCTAAAATTTTTGATTTAAGCGACCCTTTATATATTTTTTCCTCTAAATCTGCTGCTGTTAGCAATTTTTTCCCCATTTCTATGTGCCGCCTCACATATAACGATATTTTAATCGATATTTTAAAATATCGATACTTTTTGCACGATATTTCGATATTTGATACATCGAAAACTTTTGATATCGATTTATCAAATATCGATAGTTTTCGTTCGATTGGCCATCTCTATGGTGGCCTGGTTACGTCCACGGCGCTAGCAGGCGTCCCAGTGTACTTTCCCTCGGCATTTACTATGATCTTTTTAATAAAGACTCGTTGCCACGCCCCCCCTCCCCCGGCCATCCCCAACAGCTTCCTGGTCCGTCGTCGCTGGGAAGGCCTTCTGTTGGCCCCGCTGCGGAGATGGCTGCGATGCAGGGCAAGAAATGAGGACTTAGCTCAGCTGCAAGTAATAAACCCGAAGATTGGAATCTCCAACCCCCGCGAGCGCGCGTAATAACCCCTTTTGCGTCAGTATAGCTAGCGCGGACTTCTGTCTCGTCGTGGATCTTACGGTCACACTAAATTCTTGTCAACTATTTTAATACGCAGCTACAGAAAAAAAACTTCCTTTTTTATGCATAATTTTGTGCCCAAACTATGAACAAAATAAGCTGACTATGGACAATTTTGTTCATAGCTACACACAAAATTATATGCGTAAATAGAGCTTGTTTACAGAAATCTGTAGCTGCATACAAATAAACTTTCGTAAGAAAGTTTCTCTCTGTAATTTCAAATCATCTTAGCTCAGCATTTTCCCCACTTACATGTTACAATTGCATTGATGCTGTCCTCATAGCGGTAAACAAAATCAAAAGGGTAAAAAGGGAACGAAACAACACGAAAACGAAGGAAATGTACTCTCACCGCCTTGAACGGCAAACGGCAAGGATCTGCCTCCTAAATGTTTTTCTAACCCCAAGAGCAGGTGAGAATGAAGGAAGGTGTAGGTGGTCACCGCACCTCTGCCTGCCCTCCCGTCTGTCCGCCGTTGTTATCTTGCTTATTAACATTCCGCGATAACATTGCGCGCGTTTGGTGGAGGTGTGAGGTGAGGCAAACTGGGCGGAATTAAGCTTCCCCTCTCTCTCCTGCGCGGGCAGAGCGGAGCCCCGCTGCGCAAGGGCTGCGGCCGCCACGCCGCACCGCACCGACGCGAAAATTTCCGCACCAAGCGCAAAGAAGTAGGCGCAAAAGTGAGAAAAGGTTTTGCCTGCCGCACTGTTGTCGGCCGTTCAGTCGCCACACACACACACTCAGGAACGGAAGATGCAGGGTTGGGTTACTGCAGGAGGGGGTGAGTAGTGGGCGGGGGGCAGCAGCGGGCTGCTCGTAGTACTATCACTGCGGCCGGGCCGGGGAGCTGGAGGATAAGGAGGAGGAGGCTCGCAAAGAATCCCGAAGAGCGGAACGGGGTGGGCGGCGGCATTCCCGCTCCGGCAGGCAGGCCGACATACTCACTGCTGCAAGAGATATGAAGGTCGGCGTGTCGTGTATTCTCCGCGCGACGTGTCCTTCTGCCGCTATGCTGCTGTTGCTGCTGCTGCTGGCGGGGCACACGTGTTTGTCCTCTCCCCGCACCCACCCCTCGCTACCCCCGCCTCCCCCCTCCCCCTCCCCTCCGCGGGTCCAGGCGGACCGCACGCTACGCTGCGCTATATACTCCGTCGAGTATTGCTCTTCGAAGAGGGTAGTCCGAGCTCGGCCCGTGTCCGCCGCCCCTACCGGCTCGGCTCGGGGCGCGGCGGCTAGGAATGGCATTCTCCGTTTTTATCTGGCTCTATGCTCTCCCCCCTCCCGGAGAGCCCTGCCGGCCCTGCCGGTCGCTATACCTCTGGTTTTGCCGCCTCCTGCCCGCCCGGCCGGCCCGGCCGGGATCTCCTCTCTCTCACGCCTCCGCCACGCTTGCAACTGATGCTGGTTTTTGCCCGCCTGCCGGCTGCCGGCCCTGCCGGGGGCCCAAATGCCCAGCTAGGGGTGTTGACAACTCAGTCTGGACTCCATTGATCAGCCCGACTGACATGGCGGTGAAAGCGTCTCC
Source organism: Frankliniella fusca (assembly GCA_029379305.1). Taxonomy (NCBI): domain Eukaryota; kingdom Metazoa; phylum Arthropoda; class Insecta; order Thysanoptera; family Thripidae; genus Frankliniella; species Frankliniella fusca. The sequence continues at coordinate 15,208 of JAHWGI010000846.1, read as the reverse complement.
GCTTGCCCGCCCGCCCCGCTCGCTGCCAGACATGCACGCGCAATAAGGAGCAAAAGCGCACTGGTAACAAAAGGGTTTTAACTGGCGTGCACATTAGACTGTTCATCACTACGTTGCACACTTTTATTAGGTGTTTGACTGGAAATTTGCTTACTAAAACGTGTGCAACAGAAAATTTGAACACTTAAAAGTGTTTAACTTGAAGGTTAAACGCGTGCAAGGTTTGGACACCATAACGTGTTCAAAGTTACTGTTCAACACTTTAAAGGACGCAAATTTCCAGTCATAACACATAAAAGTGTGCATCGTAGTGTTAAACACTTCAGTTAAACACGAAAGTTGGACACATTTGTTATCAGTGCGTTCTGCAGCCGCACGCCTGCCCGCTACGCATAACCTGAGCTCGGGTGCGCGCGCGGGTTGCCTAGTAGGCAGGCGCAGCTCGCCTGCTCGCCGCGAACTAAGCCCGCCCGCTGCTCCTGGCCGTGCCGCACTGCTTTCCTTCCCTGAGCGCTACCCGCTACCGACTCCGCCTGCTCCGTTCCGTTTCCGGTTGAGGTGTCAAAGGCGCTGGGCCGCTCGTTCGCCTTCTCTCCGGCCTTCCCTGCCGTTGATGAGTACTCTGTTCTCTACCCGTAGCGCCCCACGGCTAACCCCGACGGGGGGCGAGGGGGAGGGGGTTCTGCTACTGCTGCCAGCTTGTAAGGTGTCGACGCCAGGAGGTTTGTGTTACTAATGTGAGGGTCTCTGCAGATGCCCGGGACTGGAAGGGGGAAGGGGGAGGGGGCTGGACTACTGCTGCCCCGCCCGGTCCCCCCTGAGGGGCAGGGAGGGGCTAGAATGTAGGGTGGCATGGCTGGGCCGAGCCGGTCCATGTGTTTGGAGTGTCGCCGAGGCTCGACGCGCTGCCGCGGCCCTGCAGGCTCTCTGGCCTGGCCCGGGCGGGCCGTGCTGGCTGCGGGGCGGGGCGGGGCGGAGCGGGGCCGGATTAGTTTTTGCGTAAATTAATGTTGGGAAGGGAACGGAATGGGGCTCAGGGGTGGAGGGGCGGAGGGGGTGGGGGATGAGAGCAGGAGGGGGAGTGGGTGGGGTCGAATGGGGAGGGTATAGACGCGCGCGCGAGCTTATTGTTTCGTTTTTGTTGCCCCCGACAAGTTTAATTTTTGTGTAGAGCGTGGCGCGGCGCGGCTCGCCGAGCAGAGATATGATTACAGCGCCGCTGTGGTGATGCTGCTGCTGCCGCTGCTGCTGCCGCGCCGCGCTGTTCCGCGAGTGGTCAGGAGGATGGTCAGCGGGGCCGGAGAGAGTTTTACAGGATCGTGGCCTGCTCGGCGCTGCTGTTTTGATGGCTGCGCGGTTGAGTCGTGGGCCAGAATGCGCCATGCAACGCGGCTCGCGGCCTGTGGTGGTGGAGCCCCCTCCTCCTCCTTCACAGCCCCACCCCGCCTCGCCCCGCCCCGCCCGGCACCACGGACCTCACGGGGATTACATTGTGCACCACGAGGCCGTTGTGCGCATGTCATGAGGGCGGGAGGCCCGGAGATGAGATGGGATGCCATGGGCCGCGGGGAGGAGAGAACAAGAGACAAGAAGAAGAAGAAGAAGAAGAAGAAGAAGAAAGGGCGAGGGGAAGGGGAGGGGGGGGGGGCAGACTCAGCGCGGCGTGGCGTGGCCCTTGAATTAGAATATGTGTGTCATTGGAGGGCGGCGGCGGCAGGGGCGCGGGGGGCGATGCGATATGCATAATTAATAATAATGACGAAGAAACCCAAACAACAACAACGACGACGACGTCAAAAACAACAAATGCCTGTAACGAAGGGAAGCGTTGATTCGTGCAACGGCGTCAAGTGGCGTGCTTTTTCTCTGTGCGTGCGTGTGTGTGTGTGTATGTGTGTGTGTTCTTTCCTGACAGTGCGCTGTGTGTCGCGCGCACTCCGGCCGCTCCGGGTGCCCTCCTGCCCCCCTCCCCCCCCCCTTTCCACCAACTCCGGCCCTTGCTCTCGGCGTGTGGTTCCGGCTGCCGGAAACGACTTCTGGAATTAATTCTTGTTATGATAATACGGGCAGCGGCGCCCATGCGCCTCCCCAACTACTGCTGCGTAATCAAGTGAGGACGTTATGGGCCGACCTGCCGGGCCGTGCGGGGCGCGGGGGGAGGATCGTGCATACGAGGGGGTCGCGCACAAGGGCCCAAGGGCTGCTCGCTCCCGCCAACCAATTACTTGTCTAACTTTCCATCCTCTTTCTTATTCTGCCGCCGCTTTGCACACACTCTGGTCGGCACTATCAGACGGCGCGCAGCCTTCGCGACGCCGCCCCGTCCTCCCCCCCCCCTACACACTCGGCCCAGTTTTGTGTTTAACGGCGAGATGCGCGCGCGACTGCTGAGCAGCTCCGGTTTACGGGCGCCTCGGCGTCTCAGGGAAGTCCCACGGTGCAGAGGCAGCCCGGCGCCGCCGCCCCGCTGCTGAACAAGCAGACAGACGGAGAAAATAAAATGACAAACGATTGAGCTTTGCTCTCCGCGTCGCCAAACGCAAAAATCAAATCAAGTGCCTTTTGTTTTATTTTTTGTTCTCCCCGCGCGTTTATGTTGCGCGAGCTTGTCTTATACCCCCTTGAGCACTCTAAGCTGATCGCCGATGGCCGCGCGCCGCGTCGTGGTGCGGCGAGGCGGCGCCGCCGCTGCATCGATTGTTTCTTTTTTGTTTGCATTGCTAATTACGTAAGGCGGCGGCACTCCCGCTAATTGACCGCCGACTTAGCGTCGCGCCACTGACTTGATCGAGTTAGTGGGGTGACCGGGAGGGGGCCGCGGGGCGTGGCGTGGAGTGGCGTGGCGTGGCGGAGCGTGGGGCGGCTGGTCGTTTTGAGCTGCGCGACGCCCGACGCCCGGCCGGTGCGGCCCGGCGCGGCGCCCCCCTCGGCGGTAGGGGCGGGCCGGCCGCGCGGCCGTCGCACGTCGGAGGCGACGCCGTATAAGGCGCATTACCGCGTAATGGATCCGCTGCTCGCGGCCGCCTTGCCGGTTACTCGTATAAAAAGTGGTGTTGATGAGGCAGGTGGGGCCGTGTGGGGCGGCGGCAGTAGCAGCAGCGCACTCCGCCCGCAGCCAGCGCTGCGCCCCGCTCCCGCCGCCGCCGCCGCCGCCGCGCCCCGACTTCTCAAATTATGAAAGTCCAGGAGCCGTCATAAAAGTTATCTTGCCACCCCGAGCCGCTGCGCCGCCGGTGCGCCGGTGGCGGCCTCCCCTGGAGCTCACGCCCCGCCGCCCCCGCCGCCCCCGCCGCCCCCGCCGTCCCACTACGCTGCTGCGGCTGCACACGATTCTTTTTCCCTGTTCGCGTTTGCGGTGTTTATGAGCTAAACTTTTGTGGGTAGTGAACGAGCGCGTTAATTGTGAAATAGGCGCACAGCGCGGCTCGTTCATCTGAGCCAGTGCTACCCTCCGCCACGCCCTGCCTCGCCCTGCTCCGCCCCGCCCTGCCTTGCCCTGCCCCCGCCGGTCCGCCCCCGCCGCGGCAGCGTTCGCTCCGCAATATATAGAGAGCCGGGACGAATGCAAAGAAAATGGAAATGGCCCGAGTTTTTTTCCCCGTCTTTTTTGTTCGCTTCGACCTGCTCGTCCGCGTGATTGCGGCGGCCCGAAAAGATTTCCTCTTTATCCGTCCGGTCCTGGCCGAGCGGGCCGCCGGCCGCGGAGGGGGAGAAAAACGCTTCTGACTTCTGGAACGCGTTTGCGCTGCGCATAGCCATCAAGCGCTACCCAGAATGGCATCCGTAATGCCATTATGTGATCAAATGATTACAACGGAACTTCTGAGAGAAAGGCGAAGAGCAGACCTTTAGGCTGGACTGCAATTGTATGTATGCGAGAAGTTATAGAAGAGAATGGAGCGTGTAAGGGGGTCCGAAACGAGGGGTACCTCACTCTTTGCATGGGTGTTCACTGATTGGAGGGTTGTATAGTGATTGGAAGGAGAATTTTACCAAACTTTGAAGAAAGCTACTCATTTTTGGCAACAATGCGATATTTTGCAATTTTAAGGAGCTTAAAATAGATTTTTGTCGAAAAATTATGTGACTGGATAGTGATTGAAAATGTTTGGAACGCAGGTTGTACTACACTGATTGGAGAAGGTGAGGTACCCCTCGGTCGGAAAGCGTGCTCAAATTGCTTTACAATTTACCAATTTGTTTTACTATAATTTTATTTTCAGGTCACTGAACGAAATTCCAAAAAAAAAAACGAGGTCTCCACCTTATTTTCAATCAGGCACGCGCTACTATGACTGCTATGCCGTCTCTACCTGAGGATTAGGTTTCCGTGTAAGACGACGGCTGACGGAACATGGAATCGTCTGCTTTTCTGACTGATTAATAACGCACTCAGCCCAGTCGTGTGGAAGCACTTGCGGGTTTTCCGGCCGCTGAGCAGACAATAGAGAGCGAGCAGACAGCACAGAGCCAGCTCAGAGCGAGCGGATGGCACGGAGCGAGCAGACACCAGAGCGCTAGCAGACAGAAGAGGGCGAGCAGATCGCAAAGGAGCGACGCGTTGCTGTTTATTTTCCGTAGCGAATGAATGCGGCTGCGGTGGTGACTGCTGCCGGCCCGGCGCCCCGCCCCGCCCCGCCCCGCCCCGCCCCGCCCCGCCCCGCCCCGCCCCGCCCCGCCGCGCCCCGCCCCGCCCCGCCCCGCCCCGCCCCGCCCCGCCCCGCCCCGCCCCGCCGTGCTGCCGTGCTCTCCGCTGTCAATATTTGATATTGCTGCAGAGGCAACAGCAGCAACAGGGGCGGCCGGAGTAGGGGGCTGACGGCCTGTCGGGGGGCTGTCCCCCCCTCGGCCCTCATGGTGCAGCCTGCTAGCAGTGAAAACTGGGGCGGGAGAGCGATGCCATGGCGGAGGTGACCGGGAGATGTGACGTAGAGCGGCATGAGGGGCACTGCTGTGTGTGCGTGTATGCGTGCGTGCGTATGCGTGTGTGTGCGTGTGCGTGCGTGCGTGTGTGTGTGTGCGTGTGTGTGCCGGTCCGTATGCGGCCGCCGCGAGGTGGTGGGGGCCGCAGAGAGAGGGATGTCTGCTGAGGGGCGTAAACTATCCCATTTCCATTTTAGGAGTATTGGAGAACGTGCCTAATCGGACGCGGCCGGCCAGGCAGGCCAAGGGCCGCGGCCGGGCCGGAGCCGGAAGGCGGCGGTGCTGCTGGGGACTGGGGCTGACGCCCCGCTGACACCTTGGGCCGCCTGGCTGAAATACGGACCGGCAAGTCACGTGCGTTCGCATTTGTGGTCGTCTCGGGAGGGGAGGGGGGGGTGATATGCCTAGAATGTCCCGAGTGAGGGCTATGATTGCTTTCTCCGTCCAGAGAGTCAATGAACTGTCATAGCAACATAAGGTCACATGGATTTAATTGATGGCGAGGACGAGGTATTATCTCCAAATTGGGCTCGAAAACTGCGCACATTGTGACATTGTGAGCTAGGGATTTTTTGGCAAGGGCAGGTCAAATCCGCAGCGCCCTACTCCCCCCCCTCCTTGTGCCTCTGTGTGTCGTTTCGTTTTCTCTTTTTGAGTCGTGTCAGTTGGAACTGGCATTTCGCTTGTTTCCTTCTTTCCCGCTTTTATTTTCTCTCGCGCTCGTGCTGTAAACTCGTGAGGGAAATGGGGGAGGAGTGTGGTGATTTTGAAGAAAAGGGAGAGGGGGTGGGGTGGCAGCGGGGGAAGGGGGATAGGGGTGGGTGGGTGGATGTCACTTGCCCTCCCCCCCCCTCCGCCCCCAGGCTCTTTAAATTGTCACTCCGGCGTGGCGCGGCGGCCCAAGTGTCGAGGGCGCAATAAAGTGCATTGTCGAGATGTCGCCGCGCCGAGCCTGCCTGGCCCGAGACGGGGAAGAGCTGCTGATCGAAATACAAACGCGAGCGAGTTTCGTAAACGCATTGGGGAGGGTGAGGAGGTGGGTGGGGGGGACGTCAACCCCAGCGGGTGGTGTGACTTCTGACGGTCACACAGACTGAGGCAGAGCCTAACCTGCTGCTGTATGCTTTGCACTATAGTTCCGCCAATTATAAAATTGCTTGCAAACATCCCATACACACATTTCTGTATAGATACAATAAGAAATACAAATATACCTATGCAGAAACGCGCGCGCAAATTTGATGCGAAGCCTGTTTCGATTTAAGCAAATCTCACGCTCGATATCGCCCCATCTCACCCCCACCTGACGTTTTCGGTCGCGTCCGGGTCTTTCTACCCGCCCGAATGAATACTCTGCTCGCAGCTGCGGCCTGCAGTCCTGCTCCCGCCTCCCTGCTCCTGCTCCCAGGAGCCTGCTCCCAGGAGCCTGCTCCCAGGAGCCTGCTCCCAGGAGCCTGCTCCCAGGAGCCTGCTCCCAGGAGCCTGCTCCCAGGAGCCTGCTCCCAGGAGCCTGCTCCCAGGAGCCTGCTCCCAGCAGCCCTGAGCCTCTCTCCGACAGACGGCGCGCGCGGCCGGCCTATGCTTGCTGCGCCAAGCCGTATCGCGCGGGGGGTAGTGGAAGCAGAGGGGTGTTTGGGGGTTGATTCATGAAGTAGCCAGATTGTGACGAGGACATATTATCCCCCACCCCCACCCCAAATACCCCTCCCCCTGTTCCTCCCCGTTACCTACCAAATTTCAACCCCCACTCCCCCTCTCCCCCCCCCCTGTCTCGCGTGTGCCCCCAACCCCTCCATACATACACGGGCGTTATGCGACCGGAGCGAGAGAGAGCGTGGTGTGAGTGATTGCGTTTGTGATAAACTACCACCCTCTAATTATTTATGCACGCTTGCTCTGTGTGTGTGTGTGTGTGCGCGCGCGTGTGTGTATGATGTGTGCGCGCGTGCGTGCGTGTGTGTGTGTGTGCGTGTGTACGCGCGCGCGTACGTTTACACACAGCCGAGTGGGGGAGGGGGGGAGGGGGGGCGGTGGGGCCGCATATGTGTGACCAAAAATGGAATTCTATATTCTGATTTCGATTGGAAAGGCAGCGCGTCGGTGGCGTCGGCCCTGGCTCCGCGTGTCGCTCGGCTCGGCTCGGCTAGGGTAGGCTCCGCTCGGCTATAGGCTTGGCTCGGCTGGACTCGGCTCGGCTCGGCTCGGCCCGCCGCGGCCCACTTGACTATGCGCGGTGAGCGATAGGCTCATTGCATATCGTCACTGAGGGGGGAATAACTCGGCGGGACACGCCGGCCGGTGCAACTCGATTAAAGCTGCGCGGGCACAAATGTGAGTGCCCTGCCCCGCCTGGCCCCGCCTGGCCCCGCCTGGCTCCGCCTGGCCCCGCCCCGCGTGGATTTACTGTTTGAACCGTTTTATAAAGACTTTTCACTGTGAAAAATAGACGTAGGTGTACGGGAAAATTTTCCACGACGCGAAGCTGTAAAATTACTATTACAAGTCGTAAAATTAAAAGCACGACCCATCATCTCGAAATTCAAATATGATCGGGAAAGGGTTGCCGTAAATTTACAACATTTTTCACAGAGTGACTTATTTCTTCCCAGAAAACAAAAACGACTAATTTGCTGTGTTCTCATTTGCATGTGTGTGACCTATAATGTCCTGCGGTGAGTTCACATTATGGTTGGCTTTGGTCGTGATCATCACCTCCCCCTCGTTTACTCATGAGCTGGCGTCATATCGAAAGAAAAGAAAATACAATTTCACGTGACTCATGTACCTTTTTTTTTGTAAGTGAGGATGCGGCGCCGAGATATTTTTAGGTTTATTTTAAATTCAATTGAAGCAATATAGAAATTGAACTCACACTATACGACATTTAATGACGAAGTTCCTCGTTTTTTTTTGTTCTACAATTTTTGTAATATCGTCTCCTGTTAAAGCATTATACAACACTTGCATACTGTTTCTTCTGTTTGCGTGTCTTCTCGGAGAAAATGTTCACAGTATGGTCCCTGCCAACAGCACATCAACCAAAGAGGGAGAAGAATGGACGAGGGGTCTATGGACGGGGGCCGCAGGATGCGTGTTGGGGCTGTTCGGTGAAGAAAGGGGGTAGCGCTTCGGAGAGGATAGGTGTCCAAGCGGCGGGGCCGCTCGCGGGGTAATCGCCGACAAACGATGATAGATGGCCGTGAGTTATACGCAAGATGGCCGCTAAGATGGCCTCGACCTATAACGTGTGTATCTGTCGGGCCGCCGGGGGCCGCCCCGCCTTGAGCCGCGCGCCCTGCGGGCCCTGACTATGAATATCGGTGCTGATCATGGAGAGCCGGGGCGGGGCGGGGCGGGGCGGGGCACGCGGTGGCACGGTACGAGTCTCTGAGGTGGGGCGAGGCGCGGCTGCTGGCGGGCTGCTCTGGGGCGCGAGGTCAGGGGCGCGCCGCTGCCCGGGTTATGCTGTGCTGCTGTCCTCCCCGGAGCGCTGGACTCTGCCGGGCCGGGCTTTGCCTTAAATTGCAATGAATGGCGCACGCTGCCCCGCCCCCGCCTTCCCCCTTTTCGCTACACCAGCGTGAATAACTCTACGCTGTGTGCTGGGCGCGGAGGGCGTCACGGGAACACACGCATATATATACCTGCAGCTCGCCGCGCCGCTACATTTGGTCAGATCCGTACTACAGATTTCTTTGTCATATTATTTTTTCTTGCTGCGAATATTATTTGTCGTCGGATCGGAACTCGATATTTTTGTCAGTTGTACGATCGGTTTTTCAGTCAGCTCAAACGCGATTCTTTCCTTCGTATATGCCTTGTCGCCGCTGTAATGCGTTCACATAATTAAACGCGCAATCTAGAATTGTTTTACCGTGAAATGTAGAATTTCGGGACAGCTGTTGCTGGCGATGTCATCACACTGTGTGTGCGAATAGCGGCGAGGAGATGCTCATGCTCGGGGACCGAGAGAGTTTCTCGATGCAGAAAATTATCCCAGGGAACAGCCGCCCGCAGTTGTCAGCGTGCGCGATCGCGCGCGCGCGTCTGTGTGTGTGTGTGGCTTGTGTAAGTGTGTGTGTGTGTGTGTGTGTGTGTGTGTGTGTGTGTGTGTGTGTGTGTGTGTGCGTGTCACTGTGTACGTGTCTCAAGTGCCGACACCTGCGAGTCGCTATCTCCCAGCAGTAGGAACAAAGCAAGGAACTGCAGTGTGAACCGCGCAAGTACCTCCAGCACCAGCACGGCTCGGAACCACTACCCCGCCCCCCCCCGCCCAGCCCACGCACACTCGTCACATGTGTATCGCGCGCCGGCGCCAAACTTTAGGCGCGTGCGTGCGTCTGATTGCCGCGCGCTGCGTGCGTCTGGATAACGTATTCCTCTTTTCTCTTTTGTCTCCGAGAAAAGAGCCTGGCCCGGGGCGCGGCGGGGATTGGCCTCCAAGCGCGCTTGCTTTTGAGTTATTGGAAGTTAGGAAGTGGAGGGGGTGGTACCGGCAGGCCTAAGGGGGGTGGGGGCGGCAAAGCACCAAAGATGTGTGCGTGTGAGTGTGCACGCGTAGGCGAGTGTTGTGTGCGTGTGTGTGCGTGTGTGTGTGTGTTAGCAGGCTCGTTCGACTCGGTAGCACCACCAGGCGGGCGCCGGTGTGGCGGTCGTCCCGAAACTCTTGTGCGCCCCGCGCCGCCACGCACACTTACGCGCGCGCCCACTCATACGCGCGCACACACACACACTCACACTCAGACACATTTACGCAGCACGCAGGGCGCGCGCGCGCGCCTTTATTATTTCATTTGTCGCGCTCCCTACACACGGCAAATAAGCGTCGGGCAAAGCGTGCCGGGGTGGTGGGGCACGGGGACCCCCTCCTCTCTCTCTCTCTCTCTCTCTCTCTCTCTCTCTCTCTCTCTCTCTCTCTCTCTCTCTCTCTCTCTCTCTCTCTCTCTCTCTCTCTCTCTCTCTCTCTCCAGGTCCTGCGGCCCGCTGGCTGGCCCCATCATACATACGCTCAAACTTTAGTCGTCCGCGCCCGCCTGGAACATAACGGCAACGCTTTTACACTGGCTATGCGGCTGTGGGGCGCTGCGGGCCGCTGGCGCGCGCTTAATGCTCGCTGACGTCGAGGGGCGCAATGTCATGTCGACTGTGCGCGCGCGGGAGGGCGAGGAGGTCGCCGCACATACCAGCAGGGGACTGCAGGCGTGAAACAAATGTGTAGTTCTATGCATCACCTGATGCATAGCTCCTAATGTGTACTCATACGCTATGTCATTTATACTTCCTTCTAAACATTGGCTGATGTATAGTTTTTTTGACATTTTACAAGTGTATAGCTGACTATACATTTGAGTTAGCATCGTATCCCCACCCTTTGACATGCGAAACCTCATCCAAATGCATACTTTAATACATCTTCAAATGTTTAGCACCCGTAGATTTACGAAATGCACATATGCCGTAACTTTTTTCTGGACATCGTTTAATTTTTATCCAGCGAAAGTTCGTGCACGCAATGTTAGCAGAAAAGGAAAAAAAAATTTCCCTTGATATTTAGAGTGTTTGCAACTTTGCCGCGGTTTCTGTATTGTATCAGCTTGAACGCATCGTACACTATCACTCATCAAAATTTTAAAAGAAGTATTGAAGTATGAAAATGAAATCGGTAAGCGCTCGAAGAAGAAATGACTTTTTGGTTATTGGGCTTTCAGTGGAGATTTTCTCGACGTACACCACACTGGAAAAACAAAGGTGCCATCTAATGCCTTTTTAGAGGCGTTAGTGAAACAGTGCCTTTCCAAAGGCGCTACTGGCCTAAAGGTGCTATTTTCGGCTGTTTTAGTGCCTTTCCAAAGGCGCTATTGCAGTAGTGCCTTTGAAAGGCATTATGTCGCACCTTTGCTTTTCCGGGGCAGTAAAACAAAAACGAGAGACACTACTTACTTTTCCTATTGTACCGAGATGACGCTAGAAATGAAGCTATGCACTCCTACTCGTCCTATCGTCCATGTATTTCTTTCCAACGTTTCGTTTCAAGCGCAACCTCTTATTCAATCGTAACTGTACTCTTCATTGAAGCGAGCAACAATTGAATAATCTAGAAAACGCGGTATGCAACGACTCGAAAACGTCTGCTGCCTGCCTTGTAGAAGTCGCGAACAAGGAAAGTTGGTTGGACTGACCAGAGTTTCCCGTTGCGGGTCAGTCAGGACGAGCGGCCCCTCTGCTGCGCGGGGATTGTGGCGTGTGGCGTCGCGGCCGTCAGTGACGCGTTGTGACGCGGAGGCTCGCGGAGCCGTGCGCGGACCAGCGTCCTCGTTTTGGCGGGTAAACGAGGTTGGGTTTGCTTAGTCCCACTGGCCGTGCGGTGCGGTGCGGGTCACCGACCCACTTGGGCGTGGCGCGGCGGCGGCGGCCGGGGGGAAGGTCGATACTGGCCGAGGGGCGCGAGACGAGTTTTACTATGTACTTACTCGGCGGGTGTATGGTCAACCGCGCTGCACCGCGCGCGGCACCGCGAGCTCCGAGAAAAGAAGATTTAAGTAAGAAAAGAGCAACACACTCTAAATTTCTACCAAGAAATTTTTCGTACAATACAAAGAATTCTGTGCAACCGTAATATACAAGTAATATCCTTGTATTAAAAAGAGTTTTCCTTTGTACTAAAAGGAATTTTATTTGTATGGCAAAGATTTTTTCTTTGTATTCCAAAGAAAATTTTGCTTTGCACTGGCTTTGTATTGCGGTTGCACAGAATTCTTTGTACTACAAGAAATTTTCTTGGTAAGAAGTTAATAGTGCAGCGCAATGTGTCCAGATACCACCGAGGGGGAATTCACATTATTCGCATTGGAAAATTTTGTACAGACTACTCGGTATTGGTACGGTATTACAGCAGTATTACATACAATATTCGACCAATTAAGGGCATTTTTGGGGGGTGTTTTTCAGTCTTACATTACGGGTATTACCACGTAATCCACGGATCAGGTGTATGATGGAAGTGAATTCCCCTTCGGATGCCGCGCTGCGGCTGACGAGGAGCTTATTGCTTACACTCTAAACTTTCTAAAAATAAATTTTTCGTAGAATACAAAGATTTCCGTGCAACCGTACTATACAATAAATTTTCTTGTATTACAAAAAGTTTTTCTTTGTACTACAAGGAATGTTCTTTGTATTGCAAAGCTTTTTCTTTGTATTACAAAGAAAACTTGGCTTTGTTTTGGCTTTGTATAACGGTTGCACAGAATTCTTTGTAATACCAGGAGTTTTCTTTGTAAGAAGTTAAGATTGTAGATCCTCCGCGCCCCACGCCCAGGCGAAACGAGAGCGAGAGCGCTGTGCTATAGGGGAGGTGAGAGACACAGCAAGAAACGGCAGGGGACGTACATTCTCGATAGTGGAAATTTCTCATAGCACACCAGCAAAGTCATCTGCCTTGATGCTTGTTGACCCTCTCCCAAAGACATGACAACACATTTGAGTAAAAGAGAGGGGTGCAGCCGGGTGCAGCTCAATCGGATGCATTGTAAAAAGCACTCCAATTTTTCTACTCAATCTAAGGGGAGCCGCTTGCAATGAAGGTTTCTTATTTTCCTTAAAAGTTAAGCCATGTTATTTTTGCTGTTCTTTGGTCTTCTATATCAAGACGGAGCTCGCGCCCAAGTGTTTCATTTGTGAAATGATTGCACAGGAAAAACAAAGGTAGGACTTAATGCCTTTCTAGGGGTATGAAATTTTAATGCCTTTGCAAAGGCACGAAATTGCCCAAAGGCATTAAAATTTAACACCTTTGGGGCAGTTTTAATGCCTTTGCAGGGGTGCTAATTTTTAATGCCTTCGTAAAGGCATTAAACCCCTTCGAGTCCTACCTTTGTTTTTCCAGTGTGCAGGGACATGAAACTGTCGAAATTTTGAGAATTCTTTATTTCTTTATCTAGCACTCCTGTGGTTATCTCGAGTAAACACGTGTGGTATGATGTCTATGCTGCGGGTTGAGGACGACACTTCATCACTGTACTGCAAACGTCTTCGTGAAGCCGCATTTATTTCTTCTTTTTCCCCCCTTTACCCGTTCCTTTTTGTCGTCTGGGCAAGACGCGGCCGTGCCGCCGGGCCGGTCCCGCTGGCGGACACGCAGTGCCTCGCTGGCTGGCAGCTTGCCTGCCGGCGGGGTCGTGGCTGCCAGCCCTGCCTGCCTGCCCGGCCCGACCCAGCCCAGCCCCGACACGACCAAGAGGAGAATGGAGGTGTCCGTTTGTCAGTTCCCCTCCCCATTGCTGTTTTTCTCCCGCCGCGCTCACCCTCTCGGTCTCCTCTTCCTTTCCTTTGCCAGATGATCTTATTTCCTGCCAGGAGTGATACCGTTGTAAGTGGTTGCTGCGGCCCCTTCCTGACCCCACAGGCCCCACCCCGCAGCTGAGCAAGCCCCCCTGGCCGGCTGACTGAGCGGCAGGACGGACACGGGCCGATATGCTCTTGCCACAGCCGCGCCGACCTCCCCGTATAGCGCCTGGGGGGTAGGCACGCCCGCCGCTCACCGCCGCGCGCAGGGAAGGCCTACCTCTAGTATGCAGGCGCTCGGCCCAGGCCCAGTGCTCCACACTGTGCCCATACTGGCGAGGGGTCATTAACTTTAGGATTTCGTGTACACCGAATACTTGAATATGGTTGAATATTGATGAATATCGGTGAAATAATACTGTTAGATTTTGGGTGAAATACTGCTTAAAATGGGTGAATGTGGTTGAATATTGCAGTGATTACCGCAATGCTTACACTGGGGGAATTTACGAATATTTCACCGATATTTATCAATATTCAACCATATTCAAGTCGGTGTACACGAAATCCTAAAGTTAATGGCCCATAGGCAGAGCCTATGTCGCAACAAATATCCAGAAAAAAAACATCACTTAAGATGACGTTTGTACTTCAAAATCCAGAGTTGTTCTGCCCGTCGTGCGCTCGTGGATGTGCAGTGCCGCCACAATAACTCATGGCTTGTTCTTCCTTGCAGCTACGACGTGCGCTCCAAGAAGGGCAGCGGCCCGTCGCACTGGAAGGACCAGGAGCTGCTGCAGCAGCGCGCCTACTTCCGCACCGAGACGGAGCCGGCCACGCTCGCGCTCACGGGCGTCGAGGAGCGGGACGCCGGCAACTACCGGTGCCGCGTCGACTTCAAGGCCAGCCCCACGAGGAACACCAAAGTGTGGCTCCACGTCATCGGTGAGTCTGCCACTGCCAGGCGTGTTGAATGTCGCTCACGTGTTTGGCGTGCGAATTTACACCCGCGCACTTAAACTGGTATAGCGGCGAGTTTTCTCAGGAGTTTCTCACCCCTACAGGGCCAAGTGAACGAATACAAATTTATACACGGGAAAAAAAAGGAAAAAGAAATGGCTGCTGAGCTATTTTTCCAGCTCTGGCGCCTAGCTAAACATTCCTGGGCTAAAAACAATTGCTAGGGAGCTTAATTTTTAGCGTAACCTTACGCCGATTTTTCAATCTTCCTGCGGTTACGCTTAAAATCAAGCGTAACAGGTCCATCCGCTCCCATTTGTCCTATCTAAATGCTTGGGAGAATTTCTTTCCTACGCTTGATTTCAAGCGGATAACCTCTTCAAGCGTAACTCCACGCTTCGCTTGAATGAAGCGTACAGTTACGCCTTAGTTTTACCAGTGTGTATTGCATCTACGTTCCGACGAAACTATAAGGCTACTTCGTGCCTAAAAAAAAAGAGGTAAGAAAGAGTGGGAGCTGCGAGGAGAACCTTACCGTGTTGGCGTCACCGCTGCTGCCGACACAGCTTTCTGCAAAGTCCGCCTCAGAGTGAGAACGCACGGTGAACGGGCACCACGGGCCTAGCGATGGTAAAAGTTTGCGACACGGTCAGTTGCTCTCACCCTTCTCTCTCTCTCTCTCTCTCTCTCTCTCTCTCTCTCTCTCTCTCGCTGTACCTCGCTCCGCTCTGCGCCTTGCCCTACCCGCTCGGGCCCGTGGCGGCGTGGTTGGAGATCACTCGTGACCGCCTCGAGGCGGGAGAGTTGGGGGCCCGCACCTATAGCCTCGGCCAAGGGTCTACCACTTTGAAAAATCGCGTACTAGGATTATAATCAGTCACGATTATGGTGATTATCAATGATTATTTGAGTTTATCTTTAACATATTTACTGACTATCGGCAAATGATCACGCAACTTTTGGTTAAATTTGATAATATTTCTCCACATTTGTCAATATTTAGAAATTTTACATTATTATGATTATGTGATTATCGCTGAGC
>JAHWGI010000844.1:0-260861 GCA_029379305.1 Frankliniella fusca | reverse complement strand
ATTTTATTAGACAATGAGAATGTTGCAGGCAACTTCTGTTTGCGCACTTTACCATTGTACTTTTGTATTTGAAATGAAGGATGATATTGTGAGGTGTGTGCCAGGGCAATATTCATTTTCAGTGTAATTTTGCTTGTTTTGTGAAGGCACTGTGTGAATGAGTTTGCAATCATTGGCAGGCCTTTTTTTATTCCATAAATTGTTGAGCAGTTGAGATAAAAGGTTTTCATTCAACAAATTGAGTGTTAAGGGTTACTTCTTATATTAAATCATGTCAAATTACATTTTATAATTTGGCTATCACTTTTAAAACGGATTTGTGTGAGTCATTTACCATTGGATATGGGCTCTTCTGGATGTGAATGATCAGATTTATCTCTGTTGGTATCTGCTGACTGTTTAATTGTCATGTCTATTTTTCCTCGGTTTGTCTGCAAACTTACAGCATCAGACGCCCTTACACTTCTGTAAGAGCCATTGCTCTTTACTTATATCAATAAGTGCAGTGATAGATGTACCGTTTCCAATGTCTACCTCTCTCGCTTTGAACACTTTAGCTGTTGTTAATCATATATTTCTGAGTGGTTGCTACAAAGTGCACCTCATTATTCGAATTTTTGCTAGTTTTCCTTCCAGTTTGTGGTAGATGTTTTGTTTTTATCTTTTCTGCTTAGATTTTTGATTGATATTATTTAGCCCCTTACGATTGATTGTTTGTTTGCTTTCAGTTTTGCGACCAGCCCGTTGTCTGACCTAATCCGTGTAGCACTCAGCTTCTTTTGGAGTCGTAATCAGGCAATCTAATCAGAAGTGAATTAGAAGTGCTCCGTATGCCATTTATAGTTCAAAGGTAAGTAATGTTTCTCTTCGAAATTTTTTTCTCCTTTTCTTTTCTTTTCTTTTCTTTTGTTTCAACACATAGGTTTTACACATGGAATTAAGTCTCTTCTTTTTTTGTAGCTGGAGCGCCGGACTGCCTGCTGGAGAGACTTGAAGGCCCCAGTTAACTGTTCTCACGTACCATCGGAATGGCAAATTTCTTGGATAGAAGCGTGTCAGGCGTGTTGCAAGAGGTGAGTTACTATGGTCATTCAAACTGCTGACAAAGTTTTTCAAATGGTAAAGGATTCTTGATCCACTTTTCGTTATTTGTAATTATTTCTTTGTGTTCCAGGTCCTCGGAACCTGAAGGCGTTTGGATAGCTAGGAGATACGTTGACATATCTTTTCTGGATAAAAGATGAGTATCCCTGGCAGATACTGGTTAATGGTTGTGGTGTATCTTCGTAAGAGCAGAGAACATGTATGAAAAACTGTCATGGTTGTTTTGTGTTTCTTATCACGACAGTTTTTCATACCCACAACTTCATATCTGTCCCTAAGATGAAAAAGAAAATGCTGCACTCATCTGTAAAAGCAATGCCACTTGTATTTGAGAGTCAGGTGTTTTGAAAACCTGTAAATATTTGGCTTCCTTGGTGAGCTAGCGTTGCGCATTGCTTTGTATAGTTTGCAGTGTAGGTTCAATGCTGGGTGTAGGAAGCTGCCAGTGAGAAAATTGTTTTCACTAAGACAACTTTTTGCACCGCACGCTTATTTTTGGGTGCTGTGATAACTAACCATCACATACATATTCAGCTGAGTAGGCCAAGGAAATGTTACAAGTTATGTTTCAAAAGTACAGCGAAGGTTAAACATCAGACTTGCCTGGCCAGCAGGAGGGCGAGCTGTTGTTTACAAATAATTTTCGTCAGTGTGCCTCGTAGTTGTTTCCTTTGGTGGTATATGTGCTAACGTTGTGCTTCCTTTGGTAATGAGTTTGCTCACATCGTCCCGACCGATTTTCCAGCAGAACATGCTCTGTTCTAAATGGTAGTCGGTGCCGGACCTCTGTCATTGTGGGGCATTAGTTGTCACATATTTTACGAAAGGTTTCAGCTGTGTGGCATTTTAACTACCACCCTGAGGTTCAGCTTCAACGAATCAGGAGGAGGAGAATCTGTGTACGACCGTCATATCGTCACCTTTATTATAAGTTGCCTCAAAAGCATTGTAAAGTGGCAGAGTGCCGAAATTTATCAAATGTAATACAGGGTGTTTCCGATCATTTTGGCCAAAAGTAAAGGGTAGGTAGAGCGTGCATATGCGATCATTTTCGAACTGTTAAGTAGTGGACGCAAACGTGAAACAACGGGGAAAGTTAGGTTTTTGAATTAGGTCCGCCGCCTGGAAGGTAGGCAGCGCATCGCGCGTGCGCGCAGTGTGGGCTGCCTGCAGTACGGCGCCGCGGAACTGCGAGTCGTCTGCGCGTCGTCTACTTCGCACCATTTTGAGAAGCGACTGATGACGGCGTCACCTGGTGGTTCTGTATGCTGCTGCGGGTCCTTTCGGTGAACTCTGGCCTCGTCGGTGACGTGCAGCCGACACTCAGCGCCGTATCATCTATGCATGCCCTACCCACCTTATACTTTTGACCGAAATGAACGGAAGCACCCTGTATTCACGATAAGAGTGTGTTCCGAAAAGACAAGTGTTATTTTGTGGGGGTGGGTGATGGAGTGTCTTTTCCGAAAGAAGCTGCCTTCCTGTAACACGTTTCCGTTCTTCCAGCTGTCATCTGATCCTGGTCTCCAGCCTCCCAGTGTCCTGCCGCTGCCTTACGCTGACAACTACTCCAGCTTGGTTCATGCATTTGCAGCGGATCCGAATCGTGACACCTTGTAAACTGTGATCCGGAATCAGCCTGCGAGGTGAGCAATAGACTCCACCTCAGCGTGGCAAAGTGGCCATTGGATGACTTTATAAATTTACAACTGTAAAAATATTATTTGTCCTGTATCCTTCTTTTTTGTGTCCAGCAGGAGGGTGGAGAAGGAAGCAAGTGACAAGGGAAGAAATTTTACGCGGGATGTCAAAGCACGAGCCGCACCAATTCTCTCCTGCGTACCTGTGTCCGGTCGACGGTCGGCAACGCGAAAGCTTAGTCGGGGTACCCCCATACCTCTACGCAGGCCGTCCCGACCAGTTACTCCAGACTGGCACGTTAGTTTGCCTCGACTTGGAGTTTATTCCCCAGAACGTGACAACTACCGACATGGGTTCCTATGCTGGGAAGCCCGGAGCAGTGCGGCCACCACCGTCTCTCCCTAACCGTGGTTCAAAGCGGTGAACTGCCATCAGCCACCTTTCATTTTCATTCATTTCAATGAGCCCATCCCAGTAACTGTGTACTCTCTGTACTCACCACAACCCCATTCTGAGTCTCGGTCCTCCCACCTTCCCCTTCACGTTTCTAAGTCCGTATTCAGCAACACGGTTGTTCCACTGACTCCACATGTGCATCTCTCTCTCTCTCTCTCTCCCTCTCTCTCCCTCCCTCCCTCCCTCCCTCCCTCCCTCCCTCCCTCCCTCCCTCCCTCCCTCCCTCCCTCCCCCCCCCCACCCTCTCTCCCTCCCTCCCCCTCTCTCTCAATTTCTTTCCCCACTCTTCCACAGTGGAGGGTGTGGGTCGAACAGCTTTCAACTCACACTTAGCGCCGTGACCTCAGCATCACTGCCGATATGTAAGCCGTGTTCCCAACCCCCATCTCCTTTGCGTTTGTCCTCCGCCATCACCCTAGGAGTACCTCTGGCAGAGACCCTCCCCTAGGCTCGGAGCGACGAGCACCGGGTCGCCTAAATGCCCCGCTTAGCCGACGCCACTGCTGAGTGTCGTTCGACCCGTGAGCGGGGCCAGGCGGTGGCCCGTCTCCGCTGCCGCCCTGGCCAACGCGAGGCCCCTTAGGCAAGGCATTAGGCGTGAACGCGATGTCGCGTGCACGCCCATCCCCACTCCCCCTTCCACACTCCACAATTGCATCAATGAGATCCCTCTTCCTTCCTTTTACTTGTCTCTCAGTAAGGTGTGTAAGGGCTGGTCGAACACCCGAGCCGAGGAAGGGTGCTGAGTCAGTTTGGGCTTAGTGTTTCGTTGGAAGATCCTCAACCTCGGTTGAGATCCTCCCAGGCCCGCCCGGTGCACCGCGCACCGCGGCGCCTAATGCCCGGCTTGGCCGGCGCCACTACCGTGTGTCGCCGACCCATTCGCGGCGGGTCGGGCGGTGGCATTGCTGCCGCCCTGGACAATGCGGGGCCGCTTAGGAAAAGCGTTTCCTTGGCGCGGCGCGGGTCAGCCCGCCGAGCGCCGGCCGGGAGGATAGAGGCCGGGGTGCAGTGGGGGCATAGTCCCTAGGCTCGGAGCGACGAGCACCGGGTCGCCTAAATGTCCCGCTTAGCCGACGCCACTGCTGAGTGTCGTTCGACCCGTGAGCGGGGCCAGGCGGCGGCCCGCCCCGGCTGCCGCCCTGGCCAACGCGAGGCCCCTTAGGCAAGGCGTTAGGCGTGAACGTGGTGTCGCGGAGCACCTCGCCGATCGCTCGCTGGGGAGGGTGAGGCCGGGGCTGGGGCAAGCGTCCGCCTGAGCACCCCCGGCAGACATCCTCCCTCTACCGCAGGGGGCGGGCGGGAGCATATTCGTTTTTATACTTCCTAATGGTTGAGATCAAGGTACCCGCCCTTGCTGACGATGAACTGTCCGTATTCCCAGGGCTGCCGCCTGTCCATGCTGACACTCAGCCTCTCGCGGCTTCGTGTTGGCGTAGCTGTGAAGCCTGGGGATCGGCTGGGACAAGCACTGCAGCCGCCTCCCTTTCTGGCTCTCTTATCCCGACTTCCAATTCGCTCAGGTTTCCGTGGTTTTGCATTTCGGCAGAGACCCTCCCAGGCCCGCCCGGTGCACCGCGCACCGCGGCGCCTAATGCCCCGCTTGGCCGGCGCCACTACCGTGTGTCGCCGATCCATTCGCGGGGTCGGGCTGGTCGCCCTGGTCAATGCGGGGCCTCTTAGGATAAGCGTCTCCTTGGCGCGGCGCGGGTCAGCCCGCCGAGCGCCGGCCGGGAGGGTAGAGGCCGGGGTGCAGTGCGGGCAGAAAGCCGTTCTCTCCCTGCTAGCGCATTCGACACGATTGACCTCGGCAGAGATCCTCCCAGGCCCGCCCGGTGCACCGCGCACCGCGGCGCCTAATGCCCCGCTTGGCCGGCGCCACTACCGTGTGTCGCCGATCCATTCGCGGGGTCGGGCTGCCGCCCTGGTCAATGCGGGGCCTCTTAGGATAAGCGTCTCCTTGGCGCGGCGCGGGTCAGCCCGCCGAGCGCCGGCCGGGAGGGTAGAGGCCGGGGTGCAGTGCGGGCAGAAAGCCGTTCTCTCCCTGCTAGCGCATTCGACACGATTGACCTCGGCAGAGATCCTCCCAGGCCCGCCCGGTGCACCGCGCACCGCGGCGCCTAATGCCCCGCTTGGCCGGCGCCACTACCGTGTGTCGCCGATCCATTCGCGGGGTCGGGCTGCCGCCCTGGTCAATGCGGGGCCTCTTAGGATAAGCGTCTCCTTAGCGCGGCGCGGGTCAGCCCGCCGAGCGCCGGCCGGGAGGGTAGAGGCCGGGGCCGGGGTGCAGTGGCGCCGTACTCTCATCCCAAGCTCCCCGCATCACTAAAGGTGAGGCGTATAGCTGTCACTCCACCCTGCTATGGCTGGTTCACAACCCGTGCGGTTGCTGGGTGGCTTGGCTGTAATGGAGCCAGACGCGCTCTATACTATCCTATGTGACACGCGGACGCTGCTATCTGCTGCTCTCCCATTTTTTGATGGCCATGGCTGCAGGTGATGTTTTAGGTCTTCTGCGCTGGTTTGGTTGATGCTTGCATCGGGCTGCACACCCTGATCCTTTCCTATTCCTTACCCGTAACCTGACACCACCCTCTTCTCGGCGTCATGCGTTGACATTTTTATTATTTGCAGTGAAGCCTGAAGTGGTTATTAGGCGGCTGTCTGAGACCGACTCTTACCTTAGCACACAATTCATTCATTCATTCATTCATTCATTCATTCATTCATTCATTCATTGTTACGTAAGGGGGGGGGGGGCGATCCTGCCCGGTCGCGTCCGCCGCTCTAAAATTCGTCCCTGCCACGATTGTGGGCGTGGGCAGGCGAGGGGAGAGTAGGAGGTGGGGTTGTTTGGTGCGAATGTTCGGGCTACTGTTGAGCCCTAACCGACTAGTGAGTGACCAAAAAAAGGGGAGGGGAACATGCACGGAATAAGGAAAAGGGATGGGGGACCGTCCCCCCTCCCCCTCCTGTCAGCTTCCACATCCGCCTGAGGGTAGGCAATTTGAGCTACTACCTCCCTCTTATTACGTGCCTGGAGGGGAAGTAGCAGCAATTAAGTTGTCACTGTTCACATATCGATATTTGTATCGTGTTCATACTTGCAAGTAGTCGAGGCTACTCTACACGGGCGCACTGCAAAAACAAAGGCACTAAACAACATCTTTCCTGGGGCACGAAAGTCAAGGGCGCAGTTTGAGTGCCTTTCCTGGGGCACCAAAGTTTGGCGCCTT
This sequence comes from Frankliniella fusca, assembly GCA_029379305.1. NCBI lineage: Eukaryota > Metazoa > Arthropoda > Insecta > Thysanoptera > Thripidae > Frankliniella > Frankliniella fusca. The sequence continues at coordinate 254,424 of JAHWGI010000844.1, read as the reverse complement.
TCCAAAGGCACTAAACTTGTATAGAACTCATATGAAGCTTGCCAGCTGAAAGTGTGAAAGGTCACATTTAGTGCCTTTTAAAGGTAGGGATTCGCACCTTTGTTTTTCCAGTGCGCCTCTTTGTACAATCGCTTGTCATTTTCTATTTTTAAAATTCTTATTAGTGTTGCTAATTAAAATAACAACAATATAACTTTACCTGATGTAATGCTAACGAGATGTGTGTCAGCAAGCGTTTTTACCGACTTTGCAATGCGGGGAATGAATTAACCACTCTTAAGTTGTTATGAATAAAAGTGAATTACTGGGTGATTATTGTCTTGGCCTGTGACCTGCATGAATTTTTATGTTATTGTAAAGTTTTGTGTGTAGACTTGAACTGTTGTAACAGACAGATTTGATTTTATAAAATAAAGTTGAAAGCTTTATACGGTTTCAACGTGTGCGCTAGCTGGTTCTGGTATGCCTCTTAAATGGTCGCTGTTTTGTTTTATTACGTAATAAATACTGACGTAGTTCACTGTGCACTTGCATTCTCATTTCACCTTATACCAAACATCCCAGTCCCTTTGACAGTTGTCACTGACGAGTAGAAAACAGCGCAGTGCCAGGCGCACCGAGTTGTTCTCGATTTTATATGTATACTTTTTTTTTGTGGTGGTGGTGGGAGTCACTCTCGTGTAGACTCTGTAAACTCAAGTGTCGTACAGCACTGCACTGAAAAGTGTAGGAAAAGCGCAACAAGCTTTTATCGCATTTGGCTATCTGTCGTTACGCTCAGTGAAGTGCGCAAAATACTGCCTCACTGTACCATACGGAAGCACCACTGTTGTACGGTGCGGTGTAAGATGACAGCAATACCGCATACCATATTGCAGCCTGAGTTGTCTCGTTCTTTGCTGTCAGAACTAGGTAAGACCATTGAGAGAACGCCAGTACCGTGTCGCTGGAAAGTAGAGGTGTGTGTGCACTGCCTATCTTACTTTCTTTTTCTATTCCCCTCACCCTATTCATTTTTGGTTGTTGTTCAGTACGTGTATTTTTGAAACAGGAAGCAAAGGCCCCCCCCCACCCCCCCAAAAAAAAAACACACACACACAAAGTTGTCCTTTTCACTCCTAACGGTATAAGGGCGTACCAAGCGAGTGGAGATGCAGAGGAACTATCGGAAACCAAGTGTGTACAAATATTCTTTATTTCCTGCCCACTTTCACGTATAAAGGAAGTGGTATGTTAAGCACGCAATATTGCACGTTTGTGCACACTGGTTATTGGAGAGAGAGAGAGCAGCGTTGCGTCGTCTTACCTTGGTTGCACCCGTGCACGGCTCCTGTCAGCCCGGGTGTGTAGGCAACCAAACGGGCGTGATGATTCTGGCGATACCCCGTGCAGCCGACCTTGCGCGTCGCGCGGCTGCGGCGGGCTGGAAAAGGGCTCCTTAGCAGAGGGACGGGCCCTGCTGGTGTCGTGCGCTCAGTAAATTCCGGAAAAATATTGTAAATTAAAAATAAATTAAAATTAATTAAAAATTAATTAAAAATTAATTAAAAAATAATTTAAAATAATAAAAAAATATTTTTTAATTAATTAAAAATTAATTTTTAATTATTTTCTAAAATAGGCAGAAACTCCAGTATAACCTGAAACGAACTGCGTCTCGACCTCCAGACGCAGTCCGGAGAGCCTTATTAAACGCAGTTTGTTTGAGTTGCAGTTCGTAGCGACTCCTTTTAATCAGTCGAATTATTTTGAATATTTTCTTTTTTTCTGCCTCTATAGAAATAAAAATAAAAATAGGGGGTAACCTCTCGAGGGGTCAGCTCCCGGAAACACACCATTAATTAATTTAATTTTTCTAGTAGATTAATCTACATTTTATTTTTAAATTCCCCAATTTATTTATTTTTAAAATATAGGGGTAATCTCCCGAGGGGTAAACACTCGGAAACACTACTTTAAATCAGACGAATTATTTTAGATATTTTCTTTATTTTGCCTCTTTAAAAAATAGAAATAAAAATAGGGGGTAACCTCCCGAGGGGTAAGCTCCAGTATATACCCGCATCAAAGCTTATTCAACTACGAATAATGTCTGTGTTGAAAAAAAGAATATTAAAGTTTATTTTGCTATGTCATCGTGGAAATTCATTCAACGCATTAAACAGATGTTGAAAATTTATCTCTCCCAATGTGAGACACAGTGTTTTTAATGCACATCTAATTTTGGGGCTCTACTGACCCATGCAAAGACTTTCTGCCTACCCCTTGCTAAAAAACTAGCTAAAATGCCAGAATGTGAGCTGTTCACCACTCTTAGCAATGCATTTGATGTGCAAAGTATTTTCTTTCCTGAGCATATCAAACAAGAAATGCTAGCTTATCATCTTGAGTTCCTGAGAGACACTCTTCTTCAGGATACTTAGATCTGGTATATTGGTTTGAATAGGCCTCCCTCTAGGGGGGGATAGGATTTTCCATTAAAAATTCTAACGAGCGTATCACCAAGCCTCCTGGGCGCGCATGGAATTGGTGAAATTTCTTTTTAGAAAAAATAATTCAAGTTTGGTTTCTCTATAAAACCTAAGATTTTTGACTTAAATCAAATTTTTTTGCTGGAATACATTCAGTTTAACATAGTCTTTGATTTTCAAAAGGATTTAGGAGTGAGAGTCCTTTAGATCTGTTTGTCGTAAGACACCCTCATGCTCAAGATAGAATGTCACAAGCTCCGTCGCCTCAGTTGCGAGAAACTTACTTTTTGAATAAAATTACATGTCCCAGACTCTATATTATTGCTTTAAATCATGGAGACTCACTTTCCCTTTGTGATTTTAAGAGATATAGCCATGAGAAATGATATTTACTTTGATTTTCATGTCTTTGGAACTTTATCAAAAATTCAACTTATAAAACCAAAGATTTTTGACTTAAATCAAACTTTTTTGCTGGAATACATTGGGGAAATTCTAGAGCTTACCCCTCGGGAGGTTACCCCCTATTTTTATTTATATTTTTTAAAGAGGCAAAATGAAGAAAATATCTAAAATAATTCGTCTGATTTAAAGTAGTGTTTCCGAGTGTTTACCCCTCGGGAGATTACCCCTATATTTTAAAAATAAATAAATTGGGGAATTTAAAAATAAAATGTAGATTAATCTACTAGAAAAATTAAATGAATTAATGGTGTGTTTCCGGGAGCTGACCCCTCGAGAGGTTACCCCCTATTTTTATTTTTATTATTATAGAGGCAAAAAAAGAGAAAATATTCAAAATAATTCGACTGATTAAAAGTAGTGTTCCGAGTGTTTACCCCTCGGGAGGTTACCCCTTTATTTAAAAAATAAATAAATTCGGGATTTTATGAAATTATTTGCATTTGACTCGTAGAAGAAGCAAATGAATTATTAGCGTGTTTCCGCGAGGTTACCCTCCTGAGGTTACCCCGTTTTTCTAATTTAAATAAAGAAAGAGAAATGTTTTTAAGCCATCTACTGTGTGTTGCGCGATTTCTCATAGCTAGTCGAGCCACCAGAACCTAGTCTCGCTGAAAGTCTTTTCCATCAAGAGCTCTCCGACGTTTGTGCCGGCGTAGGTCAACACACATACGCAGCTTTACAGTAACCCCAGACAGATTCTAGTTGATTAAATTTATTTAAATCGTTGGCGTAGTGGATGCACTACAATTCTAGGGCACATACTAAGCACAAGCTGATGAAGCACTGCGGATGCCAGCGGACCTCACAAATGGGGTAAACTGCAACAGGGGAGTAACCATAAATGCTCCAGCTCACTGGGAGTATCTACAGTTACTCTCAGCAGGAGCAGGCGGCCGTGGAGGTCTTAACGTAGTATCCCCAGTACAGCCACCCTAAGCAATTAAATTAAATTAAAGCTTGTGGTTAGACAAAATTCAATGATGAACATCTCAAACGGGATTGAACTCAACAGGGTTCACATTTCATATACAGGAGCAGCTGCTTCTATTGGAGAGCGACATAATAGTTACCCTCTCACATAAAAACTATGTGACAATTTCTGGTACAAACCATGGGCATGAATAATGTTTCATTTCATGGCAAACTTTTGTCGAACCCGTTATAACCTCCTGCTAACACTCTGCACTTAAAAAAAGTCTCAGACTGATCAGAGGCAGTGCGAAAAATCGAGTGATCGGCTTGGCGCTCCCTGAGTGCGCGCGCGCAGTGGGCTTAGGCATAGGCGAGTGCACGCGCGCACTCGGGATGTTCACACTGTGAACAGGTATAACCCCGTCAGCCTACCCGTCTCCCTGCCCGTCACCTGCCCGTCAGCTACCCGCCCGCCGCGCCCTCGCCTTCAACGTGCGCGTCGTCAGCCTGCCCGTCTCCCTGCCCGTCACCTGCCCGTCAGCTACCCGCCCGCCGCGCCCTCGCCTTCAACGTGCGCGTCGTCAGCCTGCCCGTCTCCCTGCCCGTCACCTGCCCGTCAGCTACCCGCCCGCGGCGCCCTCGCCTTCAACGTGCGCGTCGTCAGCCTGCCCGTCACCTGCCCGTCACCTGCCCGTCAGCTACCCGCCCGCCGCGCCCTGGCCTTCAACGTGCGCGTCGTCAGCCTGCCCGTCTCTTTGCGCCTGCGCCTGTGGGCAGAGCGGGACGGGATCGCGCGCATGTAGTAGGGCAGTGTGAACACCCCTTGAGCCCCCGGTCGCCGTCCTGCTTCACGCACTCGTTGGTCTGCAGCCCAGTCCAGAAACCCCATGAGGCTGCCCATGAGCCATGGGACATCAGGGAATGTCATGGGAGACATTTCCCCATGGAGGATAACTTTCCATGTATTTTTTGCCCACTTCCATGTGAGGTAGTTGCCATGGAAATAAGGTTCCTTGACAGCTGACCGTCTCCATGGAATAGAGCACTAACTCCATGGAGAAATACCAAAATGTTGAAGTGCACAAAAAGGCAAAGTAAAGACTGATCGAAATAAATGAAACACGATTATAGGGTGTCGGAATCGAGGCGGAGCCAAATCTGGTGTTCGTTTTTGCGTAGCTCAAGCCGTTTTCGAGTTGCCTGAAAAAAGTTCTCAGATTTGAATGAAATTTAAATGGCCCTACTAAAATTCATCGTTGATGCTACATACCAAATTTCAGATCGAAATTTCTATAATTATAGATTCTACAGCAGTTTTATTTTTCATGGGAAATTGTTTCCATGGTAAAGAGAGGCAAGTGCCCAATGGGATAGGTCACCCCATGGAAAGACAACCGTTCCATGAAGTCCTCTCGCATGGCAAGCATTTTCCCATGGAACCTTTACCCATGGTAAGAAATTTTCCTTGGAGTCCTCACATGGAAAGCGAAATTCCATGGCATCTTGTTCCATGGAAAACACATTTCCATGGTAGAACGCCCAAGGAAACAGACACCACATGGAATATGATGCATCTTTCATGGAAAACAGACCTCTATCCATGGAAAAGAGATCATGGAATTCCATGGCGTCCATGGGATTTTTGGACGAAAGAGTAACTATTATGTCGCTCTCCAATAGAAGCAGCTGCTCCTGTATATGAAATGTGAACCCTGTTGAGTTCAATCCCGTTTGAGATGTTCATCATTGAATTTTGTCTAACCACAAGCTTTAATTTAATTTAATTGCTTAGGGTGGCTGTACTGGGGGTACTACGTTAAGGTAGTAGGAGCGACTTATAAAGTCAAAAATTAAAGTTTTGATTTTTAGGTTGATATTATGCTTAAAATTCATTAAATAAATCATAGAATAATTTAACACATCAAAAGCTACCCAAACACTGATATATTACGAGAAATACGCGAAGTAAAACTCGGTTCGGCGGCCGGGTCTGCCCCGCGCGCCATGGCGTACTATGGCCGCCATAGCCGCTGCGGTCGCCACCGCTCGTTTAAACTTAACAGAACTTTCTTAAATTGCCGGTGACCTATACTTTTTATGATCTCGTTAGGTTCCTAAGGTCTAAATGCACAACCTTTGTACGAAACATTTTGCTTCATCTTTAATACGTGACTTTGAAATAAATTGTCAAGTCCGGCTTGCGGCGCTCCGGGGCCGGTTTCCCATAAGACGCCATGTTATTTTGAGCGATTTTCGATGCTTAATAATTTAAAATACAGTCCGGTAAGGTGGTTATTTTAGATCGGCATCGCAATAAGGGGGCTTTGAAGTATATTTTCTGAAAGTTTCAGAATTTTGTCTTTAAAACGCGAAGTCGCTCCTACTACCTTAAGACCTCCACGGCCGCCTGCTCCTGCTGAGAGTAACTGTAGATACTCCCAGTGAGCTGGAGCATCTATGGTTACTCCCCTGTTGCAGTTTACCCCATTTGTGAGGTCCGCTGGCATCCGCAGTGCTTCATCAGCTTGTGCTTAGTATGTGCCCTAGAATTGTAGTGCATCCACTACGCCAACGATTTAAGTAAATTTAATCAACTAGAATCTGTCTGGGGTTACTGTAAAGCTGCGTATGTGTGTTGACCTACGCCGGCACAAACGTCGGAGAGCTCTTGATGGAAAAGACTTTCAGCGAGACTAGGTTCTGGTGGCTCGACTAGCTATGAGAAATCGCGCAACACACAGTAGATGGCTTAAAAACATTTCTCTTTCTTTATTTAAATTAGAAAAACGGGGTAACCTCAGGAGGGTAACCTCGCGGAAACACGCTAATAATTCATTTGCTTCTTCTACGAGTCAAATGCAAATAATTTCATAAAATCCCGAATTTATTTATTTTTTAAATAAAGGGGTAACCTCCCGAGGGGTAAACACTCGGAACACTACTTTTAATCAGTCGAATTATTTTGAATATTTTCTCTTTTTTTGCCTCTATAATAATAAAAATAAAAATAGGGGGTAACCTCTCGAGGGGTCAGCTCCCGGAAACACACCATTAATTCATTTAATTTTTCTAGTAGATTAATCTACATTTTATTTTTAAATTCCCCAATTTATTTATTTTTAAAATATAGGGGTAATCTCCCGAGGGGTAAACACTCGGAAACACTACTTTAAATCAGACGAATTATTTTAGATATTTTCTTCATTTTGCCTCTTTAAAAAATATAAATAAAAATAGGGGGTAACCTCCCGAGGGGTAAGCTCCAGTATATACCCAATACATTCAGTTTAACATAGTCTTGGATTTTGAAAAGGATTTAGGAGTGAGAATCCTTTAGATCTGTTTTATGTTCTCTAATACTATGCTTAAGAAACAATGTCACATTTTCCGTCGACCCAACTTCGGAATCATGACATTTGAAGAAAAATACAAGAACCAGACAATGAATTCTTGCTTTAAATCATGGAGACTCACTTTCCCTTTGTGATTGTAAAGGATATAGCCATGAGAAATGATATTTACTTTGAATTTCATGCTAAATTAACTTGTAAAATAATTGAAGTTGTTTTACCCAGTAAAACCCAACTTTTTCCACTTAAATAAAAAAATTTTGCTAGAATACATTCAGTTTAACATAGTCTTGGATTTTGAAAAGGATTTAGGAGTGAGAATCGTTTAGATCTGTTTGGCGTTCAGTCAACTCATGACTCAGGTTCTATCGACTCAACTTCGGAAAAAGTTAGTTTTGAAGAAAAATACAAGAACCAGACAATGAATTCTTGCTTTAAATCATGGAGACTCACTTTCCCTTTGTGATTGTAAAGGATATAGCCATGAGAAATGATATTTACTTTGAATTTCATGTCTTTGGAACTTTATCAAAAATTCAACTTATCTCACACTCTAAAACCAAAGATCTTTGACTTAAATCAAACTTTTTTGCTGGAATAGATTCAGTTTAACATAGTCCTGGATTTTGAAAAGGATTTAGGAGTGAGAATCCTTTAGATCTGTTTGGCGTTCAGTCAACACCATGCTCAACAAACAATGTCACATTTTTCCGTCGACCCAAGTTTGAACAAGGTTAAGGGGATTATAATTGAAACAACTGTATACAAATCTAGATGTTTATTTAAAAACCTGAATTTAAATAAAAAAAACCTGATTGGTTTTAAAAAACCCTAAAGGTAAAAAAAATTACTTCACCAGGGGCATTGCCCCAGACGCCCCCAGATTGATCCTCGGCCGCCTCGCCCCCGTCGCCCACGACCCCTGGGTTGAGCGGGGATCTGTGAACATTTGTACTTGTTATGAGTCACTACTAATTTTCTTTCATGGGCGATACCTTTGATGACCTTCATACTCACAACCGGGATGGGGTGTGGCGCCTCTGGAATAAATGCATAAATGCTCGCCACGGGCTGGGGCTGGGGGGCGGGTGTAGCAGCGCGGGGGCGGGAGGCCGCGCCTACAGGCACTGGCCTGGTGGGCACCCTGATGCATGCCTGGAACATACACACAAACACATGTAACATTGCACTCTTACGCGCGCGCGCACACACACTCACACACACACACACTCACAACTTACCTCCACCGCCGGCTCTGCCGCAGGGTCGGCCGGGGCAGGGGCTGCGGGGGCAGGCTCAGGCGAGGGCGGGGGTGGTGGGGGCGGTGGGGGTGGGGATGCTGGGAACTGAAAACGAAATGCAAGAAGTCAGTGCCGAGTGACATCCACACAAAATCCTTCGTCACCTGAGGATGAACTTACCCCATCTAGGGCGTCCTCCGCCTCAGCATTGAACTCCTCGCAGCTTCCGAAGGACTGGAAAAGACGGTCATAAACATCTATTAGATTACATGTGTCCGACAGAGATGCGCGCCCAAAGCAGCGCAGGGCGCGCGGCGCAAGCCGTGCACATACACAGGCAGCGTGCCCCTCCCCCCCCCCACCCCACCCCTCCTCCCACAGAGACTAGGGAAAATCACTTTTTATGAAAATATAAAATAAAATCTTACTCCCCGACCACAGGCGCAGCTGAGCCACGTTACAATTAATCGATATTCACAAAATGAGAACCGCCCCCGCGACTCGAGCGCTCGCCCCTACGAGGCCCAGCCCCACACGACCTACGACAACAGACCCTGCCCGCCCCGCCCCACACTATGTCGGACGAAGCAATATTTACAGCACAAACCATGCAAAGATCACACATTTGAATAAGTCATACATTGTAAGTCACACACGCAAACTCATCAGACTAACGCCAGAGTGGCCGTGTTCAAGTACCTTAACCTCACAGAGGTTTAAACACGTGAACGCGGGCTGAGCCGACGCTAGGCTCATATTAAGTGCAGCAGGCATTAGCACAGAAAAGTGAAGAAATTTTACCGTAGAGCTCGGGCTCAGTGAAAAACGCAGAGCACATGCAAGGTGCAGCAATCGTGCCCAAAAGTAAAATGAACTCACCGCTTGAAATTCACAACGGTAGGACGCGGGCAAACATATTTCACTGACAAGTTATAACATGTTGCACTGACACTTTAGACACTCTACTTACCCCATTCAGCTCCTCCTCTAAGGAGGAGTTCAGGAAGATGGATATAGTGTCCCCCGTGGAGGACACCGAGGAATCAGAATCCGCGTATTCTTGGATAAACTCCATGGCTGCGGAGACGGAGAATGCTCGAGACAGAGTGACGCTCCAGGACGCTGCGCGGGCGGGCCGGGCCGGGCCGGCCGGCAGCGGTTCCCACGCTTCGTCGCCGGGCCCACCCCCTCCCCTCAGGTCACGGTTACCGGAAAGGTTTGAATTGATTGGCGGAGGCTAATTAGTGTCGCCGCCGCTAGGTGCGCGCTCGCCGCGCGCGATAATTCAAAATCTCTGGAGATGCGTGTAGGTGTAGGGGAGGGTCCATTGTGCGTTGGGGTCCTTATCTCTCGCGCTGGCGGTTTGCATACGTCCTTATGGCAATAAATGTATGTGTGCGGTCTCGGGCGGGGGCCACCCCACGGCAGGGGCGGATCCAGGGCAGCGCCCCCTCTGCAGGGGCAGGTCCAGTCACACGCTGACTGTCGAACAGGTGGACACATGCGTCTCCGAGACCACGACCACACCCGTCATCGGCCACCCCGAGGCCATGCCTGTCCTCCACGACGGGCACCTCGGGGTCCGAGGCCAAGACGACCCTCGTCGTCGGCCACCCCCGAGGCCATGGTCACCCTCCTCGACGACCAGCCCCGCCCAACGGCAGGGGCGGGTCCAGGGCTGCGCCCCTCAACAGGGGCGGGTCCAGGGCTGCGCCCCTCAACAGGGGCGGGTCCAGGGCTGCGCCCCTCAACAGGGGCGGGTCCAGGACAACATGTTCAGACCTGTCTAACTTAGGTTGGGTTACCCCCTCCCAACTTAGGTTTAGGTTAGTGCCTCTCACTTCACCATTTACTTAGGTTTAGGTTACGCCCCTCAGCTTACGCCTCTATCAACTTAGGTTGGGTTACACGTTCTGACGTGTCACTCGAGCCGAGACTCGGGGGTCACCCGGGACTGCGGGACTCGGGGCACCCGCTTCTCAGGGGTCACCCGCTACTAGGGGGGATCAAAATGGCTGCCCGCTACTAGGGGGGATCTATACTACTCTAATGAATGTTGAGGTATTGTATGTTAAGGTAGCAAACATGTTTCTCCTTGAGTTTCTGCAAAGAATGGGGAACTGTTGTTTAGCTTTCATCTTTCGATCTATCTCTGAAAGAACTGGGGATGAAAGGACAGAAAGACGGAATCGCTCTAAGGACAATTTTTTGTCTTTAAAATCTCAACAACTAGTCCACTATATTGCTAGATCATGTATGAAATCTCATTTAAGGCATTGCTACAAATATCCAAAGAATGCCACGCTTCGCAATCGCAAGAATGTCATTCTCACAAAGTTTGCTACAAGTCCACCTTCTGTTGCTGAGAAAAGGATGTCTCCTATTGGACTGCAGTGATGAATAGAAAGAGTCTCTTTTTTGTCAATGAAGAAGCATTCCAATTTTTTTTGAGTTAGCCAGACTACTTCAGACGACAGAGTGCGGCTCGCCACGGCCCGGCCGCTCAGCTGCCTGCAGCGAGAGACGAGCGGTGGAGCCGGGCCGTGGCGAGCCGCACCGGTCTGCGCATGCGCGGCTCCAGCTGCCGCCGCCCGTTTCAAACGAGCGCCGCGCGGCCGGAGCGGACCGGAGAAAGATTATCGAGTTTTTCGGTGTGATGCAGGCGGCGCCGGTGGAAGCCCTCGTGGCCTCGATTAGTCCTATGGGTAAGGTTTTCTCGCGCGCAATGGACACTCGGATGGGTGCACGTGGACCGGAGTTGAGATGAATTTTCTCTTTTCGCGCCGAACTTTCTTTTCTTGGCTGTGTACACGAGGGAGGTTGAGGGGGGCTGGGGTCGCGTTGAGAGACGTAAAGTAGACCCTTTGGGGGTCAGTTGAATAGTAGGGAGGTTAGTTACAAATATCTGGGCTCACCTTGCACTTTTTCCTGCTGACATGCCCCTTTGCACACAACATGTACGTACCCTAAGGTAACTTTTAAGAAGTGGTGCCTCGATGGCACCACTTGCAGGGGCCTTCCAGAGGCGGTTGCCTACCTTCCAGGGGGCATAACTCACCGTTTCTTAATAAAGCAGCCCCGCAGGCTAGAAAAAAGTCACCGCGAGTGGTTTTTGGATCACGGTCAGATGAAGGACATGTAAGACCATGGGATTCGACCATTGGCCCACGGGGCCCCCTTCCAGGAACCGTCCTTAAGGGCGCAAATGCGAAATTTAAGGTTTTTAATACGTAACGCATCGTGACACACTTCTCTTTTCCTAAATAGCCCCCTTGTGTTAAAGAGCACAGCGGGTAGAAATTTCACGATGCGGGAAGTTTCCCCCGATAAAGAGAAATTTCCCTCACACGTCATGAGGCACGCATGGCACATGATTACAGGGGTTCGTGCAAGCACTAATCATAAAAATGGCAGTAAAATTTTACGTAGGAGAAATTTCCCTCTTGTACGAGAAATTTCCCGCACATGAGGGAATTTCCCTTTATCAAGACTGTGACATGTGAACATGACATCAAGGGTTTTTGCATGTGCTGATCACGAAAATTACAATGAAATTTTATTTAGGCTTAGATTGCATATGACAATCACACGTAGTTTACAGTTTACACAGGTAAAGGTTAGAGATGACTATCACATAAAAATTATACTTACAGCGAACAGGTTACACATGTGCAGATTACAAATTAAAGCACTAATTGACTTAGTTTTCATATCATATGACTTAGTACACTGGCATTTGCATAGGTCACAACAACCAATAGCCTTACAACTACAATTTCCTTTGCAGTATGTTTTACATTTGCACTATGTTAGAGACGCACTGCGCTCTGAAAACTGTGACTTCCTTCACCACAAAAGTTTAAACATTCCATACTGTTAATTCACAAAATGTTCACAACACAGGAAAAATCTGTTCACCGATTTACCAGCAAAACCTGTAAATTTTTTTTTCGTTTCCTTACAACAAATTTTTACAGTGCATGCAAAAACCTTTGATGTCGCGTGACACATGTCATAGTCTTGATAAAGGGAAATTCCCTCGTGTGTGGGAAATTTCTCGTGCAAGAGGGAAATTTCTCCTACGTAAAATTTTACTGCCAATTTTGTGATTAGTGCTCGCACGATCCCCTGTAATCATGTGCCATGCGTCCCTCATGACGTGTGAGGGAAATTTCTCCTTATCGGGGGAAACTTCCCCCATCGTGAAATTTCTACCCTCGGTGCTCCTTAACAGTAGGGGGCTATTTAGGAAAAGAGAAGTTAATTACGATGCGTTACGTATTAAAAACCTTAAATTTCGCATTTGCGCCCTTAAGGACGGTCCCTGGCATGCCAAGGCTGCGGGTATTAGGCCAGAAAAGGCCGCTGCCTTCTGTGTGAGGTTTTAATTTTATTTTTTACCTAAAGAAAAAGGTCCCCGCTATTGCTCCGACCCAACCACCGCAGCTAGAGGCCTGTGTATTGCAAGCCCCCCGCAGCCCTATCCTTACGCCTCGCCCCCACCCCGCCCCGCCCCGCCCGGCCTCGCCCCGCGCACAGCAGCAGGTATCCCCTCCCGAAACTCTGCTGGCCCCTTTTGATTTACTGTTTCATCTTCGCACTTGTGTCTAGTCAAGCCACGGTTGTCACCCGCACCGTCCTGAAGTTTGTACAGAGCCCGACATGTTTTACATTTAGCAACATACAGAAAATTTCCTGTGCTTTTCTCTCGCAAACGAAAAAAAACGTGCCCACAGTTCAGAGTTATTGACATTAGAATTTTCCACGGCCACATACTTTCTGTCACGCAACTTCTGATTTATCTCAGCTTTGTCCAGCATCTGACGCTTCTTTTTCGTTGGGGGTGGATCATCAGCTTCTACCTCCTCCTGATTTTCTACTCCCGCTCTGTTGGTGATGGTTGGAAAAGGCGGGGAGGGGGGTGGAGTAAGGGAAGCACCATCGGCGTTTGACGTAACAAATACTTACGTAGTCTCTCCGCCATTTAAGTGAGTCTAAGACGTGATCTATCTTGTCCGATAGGTAGGCCTTGATTTCGTCTCTGGGGGTGTCGTCCACAAAGCAGTCCCCAAAGCGCGGTTGATTTATTGCTGAATCTGTCAGGCTCCTCTTCTGTGGAGGCAGCGGAATCAACTACAGCTTTAAGCTAATGCCTGAGATTTTCAAGTATCTACCAAACAACGTCCAATTGGAGAATTTTTTTTTTTTTATGCGGTCTAGGCGGCAGCAAGGAGTGACAGTACTCATCGCCACTGGCGGTGTGCAGGGCCGAGCCCAGACAGAGTGGGGGTATTGACCAATATCGGTCCCTGCAACACACAAACCAGGGCATTTAAAACAAGGCAGAACAAGCAGTGGCATAATAAAATAAGAAGAGTAAAAAGAGTTTAAAACACTCAGCTTAAGAAATCAACAACTGCGGCGATGAGCCTTGAAATAAGCTCCGTGCCCCCCTTCCGACGTGGCTTCCAGCGGGTGTTGTGCTGGTCTTGACGTCTTGACTTGGCGGGTTGAGGAGGGGGGCGGGGGCGCCCAGGGCAGCCCCGAGAGGAGGCACAGTGTCCACGAGCCTGGCATATCACACAAAAGCGAAAGTCACTTTTACAGTCAGATGACTTGTGGGAGTCACCACACTTACGGCACCGCACGGAATTTTTGCAAGAAAGGCTGTTATGGTTCCATTGTTGGCACTGGTAGCACTGGACAGGGTTCTGGTGGCTTCGCTGCTTAGGCGGGGTGGCGCGGCGTGCCCTTCTGGCTGCCAGCTTGGCTGGCGGCAGGTTCCGAGCGGCTGAAGTCACAGGGTGCACAGGGCCAGCCGGCTTGGCGCGCTTCTCGGGAGGAGGTGGGGAAGGCTGCGTCCGAATCGTCTGCACACGTGACGTCACTGCGTTTGTCTGCGCGGACGCGACCTTCAAGGATGGCGCGGCGGGGCCGCGCTCCGATGTTATGGTTGACCTTGACGACTTGATAACTTGCGGATCAGATTTGGAAAAATGGCAATCACTGGCTTTAATTACAAGGCGCACACGAAAAGTGAGGCCGAGAATCTCAATACCACGTGACAATACTGAACCAATTTCGTCAAGGTCACACTTGAGGCTCAAAAATACGTTACGGTGGCAGACGAGCGGGGTGTCACAGGCAGCATAATCAAGAGTTTCTTCTGGAAGCTTTGCTTCTCTCCACTCCACAACAGAGCACTCAGAGATGTTCTGGAATGCCTCGCACACGTCCATGACTGAGATCAGATCTGGGACCATGTCGACGCAAACAGTGCGGGCGGCCATGGCGGACGGGCGGGGGGCAGACATGACGAAGCGGTACTCATTTGGGTTTGGCAAACCAACATCTTCAAACCAGGCCTCGAGGCTGTCACCCGGCGTGTAGATCTTGTCGTTGAGCCATAACACGTGTCCGATCTTCGACGAAGCGTGGCGGGTGAACGGCGTGTCTTCTGCGGCCGCTGACATGAGCTTGATCACACCGAGAACGAACTGCACGTCGGATGTCACAATCAAAGTTGGGTCAGATACTCGAAATTTTTATCTAGATACAGATACTAGATACTGGGTGAAATTTTATCTAAGATAAGATATACACTGGTAAAACTAAGGCGTAACTGTACGCTTGAATGAAGCATACAGTTACGCTTGAAGACGTTACGCTTGAAATCAAGCGTACGGAAGAAATTCTCCCATACATTTACATAGGACGAATAGGAGCGGATCGACCTGGTACGCTTGATTTCAAGCGTAATCTCAGTACGCTTGAAAACGGGGCATAAGGCTACGCCTTAGTTTTACCAGTGTAGATACTCGACCAGAAAAGTATCTAGATACAGTCAAATGCCCTAATTTCGGACTTGTGCCCTAATTTCGGACAGTTTGCAGAGAAGTGCTTATTTCAGCCTATCTCGGTCACCTTTTGAGATATTTGAAATCCGAAGATGGCATCGTACAGTTTGCAGCATAGAGTACCATATTTCGTCAAGTCGGTTGAAGTACCTTTAAAATTTTACAGCACACAGGAATTTAAAGTTAAAAAAGCATATAGAACAAAATTGCTGATTTGAAATAAGGTCCCCCAAAAACCGGGGCTCATGTAGGTGTGAGCTGCCCTATGGGTGGTCCTTTCTCGAATGAATGTTTGGTATTTTGGCTACAGAACTACGTAAATTATTATTTTTTAAGTCACACCGTTTTTCGGTACGGAACGATTTTCGAAAGTGCTACAATTTCGGACAGTCCAATTCTGTGGCATAGAATTACATTTGTTTCCATGTTTGTGCTAAAAGACTTATGTTTTCGCCACCAGGAAGAAGCGAAATTGTACTTTTGACTATCACCTTTACAACGCCGTTTCCGGATTTGAGATACCTCAAACAAGCAGGCCCGCCCTTCCGCCAAACGTCGTTGCCAGCTCCGCTTTGCTACGCTGGCAACTCCGTTCGGCAGGGGGCGTGCCTGCTTGGCCTGCCGGCGGCGTTCGGTCGGGCCTTCGGCCCGACCCCTAAGTCACACAGAACGTCCTCTTAGCTTGTGAATGATCGGGCCTGCGGCCCGTAAAGGCATTCTCTTCGGAAAGAGGCAGTTTGTAACGGTGAACCACCGGAACTACAGCCCTTCCTTCTGCTTTGAAAACGTGCTAAAAGTCACTAAACGGTCAGTTATTCGGCAAAAAAGGGGAGTCAGAAATCTGGAAAAATGTCGAATTACGTGAGTTCGGCCTCAGATGGAACGGTCAAACTCGGACTTTATTTGGCGGCAGTTGGCAACACTGAATTACGTTCGTCGAAACGATTTTAACGGTATAGGCGTCGAGGGGTGTCGAAAATTTCATAAATTGTCGAAATATGTCGAAAATTGTCGAAATATGTAGAAATACGTCAAAAATGTCTAAAAATCTCGAAATATCTTTAAAATGTTGAGATATATCGAAAAATATGGAAAATGTCGAAAAACGTCGAAAAACATCGAAAAATGGGGGATAATGTCGAAAAATGTCAAAGAATATCAAAAATTGTCAAAATTGTTTACAAATATCGAAATATGTCGGAATATGTCAACAATGTCGAAAATTATCGAAAAACATCGAAATTTATCAAAAATGTCAAAAAATTTCGAAAATTATCGAAAATTATCGAAAATTATCGAAAATATCGAAAATTATCGAAAATGTCGAAAAATATCGAAAAATATCGCAAATGTCGAACAATATCAAAAGATATCGAAAAACAACGAAAAATGTCGAAAATATCGAAAAATATCGGAAAATATCGAGAAATGTCGAAAATGTCGGAAATAATCGAAATGTTTGAGTTTTGACGATTGGCAACACTAGAAATTGAAAAACGGTTGGCTCCAATGAATTGCGCTCGAAAAGACGGTTCTAGAGAGGTGCGGGTCGATGGGGTTCGTAAAAGTTGAAAAGTGGGTCAATTTTGGGTGCTTTTTACAGTGTAGTCGCGAGTTGGGTCCTTTTTATCGAAAAACGGTGGGCGCCATTGAACTGGACGCGAAAAGACGCTTCCGGGGAGGTGCAGCTCGATGGGGTTGAGAAAAGTTGAAAACTGGACCAATTTCGGGTGCTTTTTACAGTGTAGTCGCGAGTTGGGTCCTTTTTATCGAAAAACGGTGGGCGCCATTGAACTAGACGCGAAAAGACGCTTCCGGAGAGGTACGGGTCGACGGGGTTGGAAAAAAGTTGAAAAATTTTATTTTTTTTATTCCTGAAAACTTTAATAATTTTTTTCAGTGCCTTAATGAGGGTTGGCAGGATTTGCACCAGGCGTTTCGGTGTCCAGGAGTGACCCTTAAGATACCCTAAAAATTTCAACTCTCTAGCTCAACTCCTTCGAGTGGAACAGACAGACAGACAGACAAACAAACAAACAAACAAACAGACAGACACCATATCGATTGCATAAGCCCGCTCTGAAGCTTTTTCAAAGCAGAAGGGCGGGCTAAAAACGGCTAAGATAGGGAGAGTTTAGCACTCCTCTGAATTTTGTCCGAAGTTACAGCACAATTGTCCAGAGTTAAAGGCGTTCACAAAACCATCCCTTTTTCTGTCTAGTTTTCATCTCTCAGGGTTGAGTCAAAAAATCGGTTTGGATGTTATTCAACGAATTGTGACCTAGGCTCTCCTAAGTGAAAAGTAAACCTGTTCGGTTAGGCCAAAATGCATGCTTGTGTCCGAAATTAGAGCAGGTGTCCGAAATTAGAGCACTTTCGTTCCTAATTTCGGACACTCTTCCGATGATTGCTGTAGCTTCCCATCTGTTGATAGAAATTCGACATGGGTATCATCCGACGTGTCTCAAGCCACAGTATTTCCAATCACAACAGACTTTTCATATTTTATCATGCCTACTCGTAAGAAAGGAAAAACCGCTAAATTTGTCCGAAATTAGGGCACTTGACTGTACTAGATACTAGATATTCAAAAGTATCTCAGATACTCCGTCAGATACTCGTACAAAATTAGCACAGAAGCCCCTTTATTCCATTTTCCCGACATTTTCCCGATTTTCCTGACTTGCAGCTGTAGAAAGTCATGAAACAGTTGTTAATGTAATGAAGAATGATTTTTATTTATAAAGGGCAATAAGAGTACACAGAGAGGTTGTAAATTGGACTTTGAATCATTACAAAAGGAAAGAAAAACTCAGGGTGAAAAATATTAGTTTACCGTTGCTTCTCGTAGTTGTCGTGACCCAAGACGGCCCCTACGTGGAGTCAAAATTCGCCCCGCAAAGCTGAAGACGCGTTCGACGGGGGCAAAAGATGGCAAGCTTATCTTATATTTTTAATGGGAAAACACGCTCTCTATCTTATATTTTTGAAGCATATTGTAAGTTTGGTCCCTGTTTTCCAGATATGTTAAGCGTACTCTACAAAATTAAGTGTGTGACATTGCAACACTTAAAAGTGTATGACAAAATGTCCTACTCCAAAGAGTGTGTGACATCAATGACATTCACAAAAAAGTGACTAATGAGGAAAACTGTATAGTAGATAAACACAAAAGGGTGTGTGACACGTTTGTCACGCACACTTTAGTGAGTGACATTCTGTGTCACACACACTTCTGCGTGTTACAGTTTGGCACTCACACTTTTGTGAATGGGATTTTGTCACACACTTTTATGTGTTGCAATGTCACACACTCTTTTTTGTAGAGTATCACAGTGAGAATTCATTTCGTTGTTTTTGAACATTTTACGAGGGACGAAAAATATTATCTGAGTTTTCTAGTATCTCAGATAGCAAAGATACCGCTTAAAGCTATCTAAGATAAGATATAGATACCGATCAAAAAAAGGATCTAGATACTGATTAAAGATACTAAAAAAGTATCTAGATACTGCCCAACACTGGTCACAATGGCGTAGACTAGCTCTTCACAAAAGGCTTCACGCAGCAGCATGCCAAACGCCTCACACAATAAACTGTCTTCGTCCGCCAGATGTTGATGTTGTGGTTAGGGAGCGGCCCGAGCGGCAGAGCCGGGCACGTCCGTCCGCCTCGACGGTGCTCTATCCACTCCGGTGCTCTAATCCATTTTAATTTTATCGATATCCACTGGCCCTGCTCCCATGTCTCAGGAGCTTTTTAAAGGTGCCAGTGGATTTGTTTTATTACTTTCAACATTACAATTGAACAATAAATGACATGAGCCACTGACACACAGGTCAGTTGTTAATTTCGCAGTTTTAATAACCGCGAATCACAAGACAAAATGAACCAACAAAACATCCTACCCGCAGGATAGGATTGAATTTAAACAAAAAGTGAGAGGAAAACATACAACTCAAAATAGAACAGGTGCAATAACATTTTTCCTTAATCTAAGGTGCAGGTATACAACACAAATCGAGATACAACGAATACAGAGAATTTTAAAGGTGGGCGTCAGTCCCTATGAATTTACGTGTAGTACAGGCAATGTTACATAGCGATTTCTAGGCTAAATGAGATCAAAGTGATACATACAAGTTGTTAAATCTAAGGCACTATTATAAGGCACAAGTCCCACTAACCACTATATCACACGCCGTATACACGCCTGAGCCCGTGTTTGGATCCGAGGAAAGCCATTAGGCCGCCCCAAGGACCCGTCACGGGCCCGGCCTCCCACGACGACCGCATCTAACACCCATCTCAGGGCCAGCTCACCACTCTGACCCCTCGACTACGGTGCTGCACCTTGACTGGCTGCGGCGCCCTAATGTGACTGGTGAGGTTTAGTCACCCCTGACGCAGCCTCAGCAGCCTTCTTCTCTTTAGCAAGCTTCTTTGCCATCTTGCCTTTCAGCTGTCTCTGTTCATAGCTTCCGCTAACAATTAGTGGTGCCTTGATCTCGTAGGGAATCAGTCTCTGGATGACCAGCCCTCCAAAGGTGACTTCACCCCGGTGTTGAGATATGAGCATCAGTGCATTGAAGGGCACATGAGGGGCGATTAGTGCAGGGCCACACACATGCATGTCACGATGCCTAAAGGAGCGAATGGTGTTGGGCACGAGCATGGCCGTCCCCACCATAGGCACTCCTGGTGTGGGAGTCACTCTACTAGGAGTACGTGCGGCAGGCACGTAGTGGCTGAGCAAAGCACTCTGGCTTTCTAAACAGATAGCAAATAGATCTGCGTCCACCGGTCAAGCCTTTCGCGGTTTGGCGCCTGGAAAATAGGCCACCTATTTTACGCGTATGTCCAGCGGGATCACGTAAACCCCCTGACACAGATCCAGTCGGTGCAGGGGTAGCGTTGGCAGAGCATGGTGGCTCGCAGCACAGCGCACGCGACGTACTACCCTGGCCAGCGCGGCCGGGCCCGGGCCGGGCCGGGCCAGCCCGTGGCAGCCCTCCCTCTGCCTCCTGATGCACATCCAGGGTCAAAGGCAGCCTGCTCTATGCACTGTTAAACAGTTCAGAGCCAGACCCTGTCCATAGAGGCCCGCCAGGCCCGGCCGGTTGCAGCTCGCCCTCAGCCTTCTGATGCACATCCACACTGTTAGAAAAAGTTGTTGCCTGACGACCATTTGTTTTACGGGAATCCTGTTTCTGAACAGCTCTTCTTTTATCAGTTAAAAACTTACTACATATGGATTATTTCAGCAGCACTCTCAAAGAACAGTTAATGAGTATCACTGTGTATGCTGGTGCTTTACAGAAAATACGCTGTTAATTTTGTTAACAGCCCTTACGGTTCGAAAAACAACAATTTTGTAATATTACAGAAAAGAGATATAAGTGCAAAGAGAAGTCAATGCATTTCGACGAAAAAAATGATTCTGAGATTTCTCCCATCCTTGTAAATTTACAGTTTTTCCCGTTTTGAAACAGGATTTACTGCTAACAAACTTAACAGTACTTTTCCTGTTAATTTACAACAGAATTTTTAACAGTGCAGTGCCTGACCCTGGGCTGGGCAGCGGGGCTGGGCAGCGGGGCCGGGCCAAGATGGCCTGCCCTATGCACTGTCAGAGTTCTGAGCCAGGCCCTCCCTTGTGAGCGGTGCCGCCTTTCCGCCGGGCCAGAGAAACCCCCGTCCTGTGAACCATGGTACGTAGAACCATGATTCATCTCTAGCGCCTGATTAAAAACTGTTGGAAATTACATTCATAGTTAAGTTTGTTAACAACCTATGGTGTTAGCCCAAAACTATGTAATCCAACAATATTCATAAAAGTTTCTTATACGTATTTTCTTCTCAAAACAGTGAATTTTTAGTTACGCCAACACCTTGGATCTAAGCCTACACAAAAAATAAAAAAATTGTAACATATTTGCTTGTTTTGGAAAATTCATATGTTGCTATCAAACTTAACCATAATTTTCTTGTAATGTTACAACATGGTGATAAGAAGTAGTTCTTCTTATGGGCCACTATGGGTTAAATAGAACGACTTTTGTCAGATTGTCAAGGAAACAAGCAATGTTGTTTGCAAACAACAAATTCATCACGGTGAGTGTCATCATAGATAACACGTTTTCTAACAGTTTAGTCTCTTTCACAGATGGGGATTAAGCTTTGAGCATGTTAAATAATGATAGCCAGTCTTTTGATTAAAATTTTTAATACATGTCATGCATCAAAATGCATGAAAACCTTCAAACTTTGGCAGTCATTTCAATCAACAAATTTTTTATTAATTCAATCCCTTGTACATTTGGGTGAATGAGGTCCACCATTCCACTTTGAAGGTCCTGGAAACAAAAATTTATTTATTTATAACTGCTGATTATTAGATAGCTTGGGACAGATAATTTCCAAAAAAATTACCCACTTTTCAAATAGATCAATGTTAATAGACCCATCTATTAACAAAAATTTAGAAAAAATGTCAAGAACATGAACATTATCTGGAAAAGAAATATAATACTTTAGAACACGTTTGTCTTCATGAAAGCAATAATCTGAATAAATAACAAATAATACCTTTGTCAGCAGCTTCTTGATTTATGTAATTGTTCAGATGTTTAATTTTTTCCATTCTCCCTTCTTCAGCATGTCTTGGAATGGGCGGAATCGTCATAACTACAACCTCTTTAGCATTTTCTGCTAAAAATGATGTAACAGTTTTAATTCCTTTCTTAGAGTCATCTAGAGGAACATTCTGAAAATTAACAGTAAGGTTTTTGGTAAATGCAACACATTTAAAACTATCACACAAATTTTAAGTTTTCAAACGTTTACCTTTAACACATCATTAGTGCCTATAAGCACTGCCACTTTTGAGTCGGACCATTGAAATGTGGCCTGATGTAAGTGACGGGACAGTTGACAGCTTGTCTGTCCATGTACGATGAACCCAACTTGCTTTGATTTCACTGTTAGCAAAATAAAAACAAATCTATTTTCAACCAGTTGTGAAACAAAAAGTATTTTACTTCCCTCATATCAAAGCAGACGCAATCATAATGACAACAAATGTGCACTCACAATACTGATTGTACTGCGCCCGTAGCGGTGGAGAGCAGTAGGGTGTAAGCCGTGAAGCAATGCTGTCGCCAACAATTTGGTAGCCATTCAAAGTTGGGGCCCGCAACTGAAATATTAGAGTTTAATTGCTGAGCAACTTTTAAAAAAGTTCAGTTTTATTCAAATCATGTGATATTACATTCCTTTGAATGTAAAACCTGTCACATTCGTTAAGGTATGATGTCACATTGGTTGCAGCGATAATTGGCCAGACTAAGCAAGATGAATTTGACAGTCACATCCAAAAGAATATGACTATAACATCTAAACAAATGTGACAGTTTTTCTAATAAAAGGACTGTAACATCACAAGAAGAATTGTGTAATAGTGTAACACACTCAGCACATTTGTTTAAATCGAATGCTATAGAAAGACTTACAGTGGTGCCATGTTAAGGGTTAGGGTTTCGCTGGGTCTTGGAGACCCGTCCGTCCCGCACTGACTGGCCACCGCGCTGTCCTTGTCGCCCTCGCCCTCGTCCATGTCCTCCACGTCCTTGTCCTCCACGCCCTTGTCCTCGTCCTCCTCGTTCTTGTCCTCCGCCAATTAGAGATTTAAAAATGCCTGTGGCATCCGCCACAAGTACAGCCATTATAATAGCTTTTTCGTCAGACATCTAGAAACGAGACAGAGAGTTACAAAGCTGTAATTTTCAAATGAATCAAAGTTCCCTGGTGCTCCTTGCGTACCGCGCTGTGGTGCTGCATAAAATGCTGATTGCTTACCTCTGCAGTCAGCCCTCGAATCTTTTCACAAAGAGAACAAATTCCACAAATTGAGCAGGAGCAGGTGACGTACGGTGACAGTGCCGCGAACTCCTGTAACCGCCTCTCAGTTTGCCGCGCCCGAAAGTGCTACCAACTTACGACAGCAGTAATTCCCACGATATAAGGGTTTTCAAAAGAAACCTTGACCACTTTCATATAGGAACAGATTAAAGAAAAAGTAGATGGATAACATTTTGTATGTGAATCATGTCAACGGAATCCTGTGAAACAAATTATAGAAAAAAACTCACTGTGGAGGAAGTTGGTACCACTCACTGACGGCAAGTAGGCAAGTGTTGAGGACGAGGAAAAAAAAAGAGAAGTTGTAGGGTTTAAATTCAAACGGTTTACAGTACTGCAGAGCAGCCCGATTAGTTTTCTAAGCACCGCATTAGCGGGCCGACATGGGAACGTGTTTTACAGTACTGCAGAGCAGCCCGATTTGTTTTCTAAGCACCGCATTAGCGGGCCGACATAGGAACGTGTTTTACAGTACTGCAGAGCATCCCGATTAGTTTTCTAAGCACCGCATGAGCGGGCCGAAGTGGGAACGTGTTTTACATTACTGCAGAGCAGCCCGATTGGTTTGCTAAGGTAGCAAGGAGGAAAAGCGCCAGTGCATTGCTGTAGGTCGGCCCGGAAGTTTAGGCACATTGCAGCTAACACCCTCGTTTACAGAATTCGTAGACTGAAGATGTGCCGCTCGCCCGTCTCACGATCAGAGAACCCCCGAGACCGTCTCACGTCAGTCATTCTATTTAATGAAAATTCGGGGTCTAGCAAAAGCCCATCCCAGGACTTGACGCGGGACATGGCGACATAGATCAGCCCCACCTGGAAGTCGCGCTGGCCGACATTGACGACGGCGCGTTCCACCGTCAGGCCCTGTGCCTTGTGCACAGTGATGGCGTATGCCAAGCAGAGGGGGAACTGCTCACGAGTACAGTGGGTCCCCTGGCTGTCATCCCAGCCGCGCAGCTGCGTGGCGATGGGGACCGAGCCGTCGGCCATGGTCGGCCCGCTGTACTTGTCGAACCTTACCATCACAGCGACGGGGAGGTCGTTAGGGGGGGCCTTGTTGGGCTCGTAGATGATGTCTACGACGGTGCCCGTTGCACCGTTGACCAGCCCAGCCGCCAGCCAGAGGTTGCTGCGCAGCATGACGCGAGAGCCCTTCGAGAGGCGCACCTCCTTCTCCAGGCCCTGCGCCGCGTCCGCGCTGCCCTCCTTGGCCTTGGCGTTGTTGTGCCGCGCGAGGAGGAGCGCCACGGGCTCGTCCAGCTCCACGAGCTTGGCCAGGTTGTGGGCGGCCACCTCGTCACGCTTGGTGTACACGTGCATGGCGTCCCTGAACAGCTCTCGCTCGGCGGCAGGCACGTTCATTTTGAAACGCGCCGAGAACCTGGCAAAGTCTGCCTCATCGGAGGTTCCGACCGACAGGTGATCCAACGCGTCTCGGAAGGATTCGTCGGCCTGTCGCTGAGACACAGTCAAAATTATAGACCTCTCAAAAGACTGGTACACGAGTTTACCTCGCTGCACGTCTGCTGACTCAGAGACTGCTGTGCTGTAGAGGGTCGTGTCCCCGACGGGAGGCAGCTGTCGTATATCTCCAATCAGATACACGAAGAGGCCACCGAATGGTTCGTCACATCTCGGCTTTGCCTCACGCAAACGCTTTTCTAGCCAACCTAAGAGCCTGCAACCAATCATGGAAAACTCGTCAATGAAAATGAAATGAACGTTTTCCATCTCGTCCTGGAACTTTCGCAGCGCCTCGCCTTCCAGGGGCTTAAACGGCTGTCTGGGAAAAATTTTGCAAAGGGAATGAATGGTAGTGCACCCCATTCCAAGCACGGTGGCGGCGGCGGCCGTCGGCGCCATGAGCTTGGCTGCCCTCGGGCCCAACCGCTGTCTCGCCATTGTCACACACTTTTTGACAACAGTGCTCTTACCACACCCCGCCTTGCCCTGAATCAGAACACGTTTGAACACGGGGCCGGGGCCGCGAGGCGCGCCCCCAGGAGCCACCGAATCGATCTGGGTTTGCACCAAGTCGATCAGTTTCTGCTGCTCGGGGGTGTAGACGACATCGTCCACCATGGCCTCCTGCTCCGGCTCCAGGCGCGTCGTCTCCCTGTGCCTGGAAACAAACTCCCGCAGAGCAGCGTGGTCCCCGTAGGCCTGTGAGGAGGCATGCCAGTCGTAGGCCAAGTCCATCTCACGCCGGCCTATCGGGACCATCTCGGCCTGGTTGTTGGCGCCCATTCTGGCCAGCACCATCCACTCCTCGGGGCCCTCCTCGTCCCCCTCGGCCTGGTCGGGCTCCTCGAAGAGCGCCTCCTCAGCGGCTATCTGAGCAGCCGCGTCGGCAAGGCCTTCCCTTGCGGGCTGCTCGGCGACGAGTCCGGCTGCCTCGAAAGCTTGCTTCCAGGTGCCTGCCCCCTTCGCCTGCTCCTCGGTGCGCCACGCCGTGTGCAGCAGCACTTGGACGCGGTAGTACGCCTCGTCACGGTCGTCATTGCCGGTCAGCTTGGTGCGGGGGAACACACGGACGATCGCTTCCTTGCGATTCCTTGTCCATTTCCGCCTATTCAGGGAGAAAGTTTTAGCGACCTGGAACAATGTCATGTTGTTCATTTCGGGCCGATCACGTGTTTGATATTCTTGAACAAAAGCATGATAAGTGGCCTCTGCAACATCGCCCACGCCGTCGTCCTGCTCGGCCTGGTCGGCCTCAGCGTCGGCCCGGGCTGCAGCGCCCTCCGCGGCCTGGGCGGGGTCATCGACGGCCTCCTCGGCGTCGGCCTCGGCGTCGGCCTCGGCGTCGGCCTCGGCGCCGCCTTCGCGCAATGGCACCCACCGGGTTTTGCTCAAGTTCACGACAACGAACTTGCGCGACGACATGTGCAGCGGCTGCCCTGTAAGGATGTGACAGACCTCCTGGGCAGAATAGTCCCGCTCAGAAACAGTTTTCATTAAGAGCTTTTGGATTACAGATTTGGCCGAGTCGGCCTCTCCGCTACCCTCCAGAACGGCTTTCACCAGCTCCGCGCACGGCTGCGACCTGGGCTCACCCTTGGCAGTGTACTTGGCGATGTACCTGAGAATAAAACCCATAGACAATATGGGTGTAGCATCCATATTAGCTCTCCACAAAGTTATCACCCACTCGATGTACTTGTTTAGGAGAGAGTCGTTGCGCGCAGTCACAAGTTCCCATAGCCCTTGCTCGTTCTCAAAAAGCCTTGTTATGGGCTCTTCCTGGAAGGGAAACTTAAATCTACAGACCGGTTGGCCCGTGGCCTTGTCGATTCGCTGGCAGTAACCATTTGAACACTTGTGCCTTTGCACCCTGTTCAGCAGTTCGCCAAGGTCACGAACCGGGTCCACGACTTGGCTGAACTTTTTCCTGCAAGGATGGACATCAGCCGGAGGAAACTCTTTTCCAGGGTTTGTCGTCGACACCAGCCTGTCAAAATAGTCAATGACACTCTGGCGGTGCTCCGGGGTGGCCTGTGAAAGGTTGCTCACATCCGGTGCATCACGGTGCCAGAGAATGGCGTGGATGTGAGGGGAGCCCCTGTGCTGGTACTCAAAGCGGAACCAATAGTCCACAAGATCATACTTCTGACGGTACACCTTTGTAATGAAATACTTAGCTCTTTCAGAGAAAAAGGTGTCAGCTATGTGCGGATTCTCGCACAGTAGCTTTTGGCGCCGAGCGTCCGTTATGGTGCTGACATCCTCCCCGGGGGCGAGCAGGCGAAATAGATCCTCCCAGTGGAGATCAGCAGCGCTAAGGGTCAAAAAGAGAGTTGGCACCCCGAGCTGGTTAACCATGTCAAGCAACTCACCACAGCGGGCGTGCCAGAACTGCCTGGTGCCCTTCATTTTGTTGCCGTGATACAACGCCTGCTTAAGGATGTTCCTCTGGTTTGTCTGAACAGCTCGGCGGAGGTCCGCGGCAGTCATGTCGCGACACTGCGGATTGTTTCTGACAAACACTTGCCCGATGGTCAGAGCACTCCACCGCATCATTGAGTTCAGGGCGAAAAACCTGAATGTAGGGTGGCACGCAAAACGCCTATCAGAGTACTCAATTAAAAACCTGAAATACTCAGCCATGTTGACCTTGGTGGGCCGTCCGCCTAGGTAATCGGCCCTGCCATATAGGGAAATAGCGTGGGGTAGGCCATGGTAATGTAGCCGTCTGTGGTGAACTCATTGACAGCCAGCTGGCCAATGGTGGGCCAGTTCACCCTGGCCGCCACCTGGTCGTCCTGGTGCACGGGCTGCACCATGGGCATGCACGTCACGTGGACGCCGGCCTCCACCTCCTCTGCCTGGGGCCCCTCCGCCGGCCCGCCACCCGGGGGCGCAGCTGCAGCGCCAGGTGCGGCACCTGCGGCGGCAGCTGGAGGAGGGCGTGGGTGCTCGTCTATGCCCCGAACCTGGAGAAAAGCATCACCGTCATCAGGGAGCTCGTTGAGATTCTCCTCGGATATCTCTACGTCACGATAGTAACGGTGATGGTGCTTGAGCCACACCAGCGCGGCGCGGACGCGGCCCGCCCGGACCTTGAAGTCCACATGACCCTCGGCGCCCTGGGTGCGCACCGTGATCAGGGAGGTCAGGTCGGCCAGGCGGTGCGGCAGCGTGGAGGCCAGCCCCTGCACGTCCTGCGGGAAATTAATGATATTTCCCGAGTAGCCATACTGGCCGCCCCTTACCTTGTTCACAGACACCACGGGGTGCACGCGAGCAATGAGCTGCTGCTCTATGTACGTCAAACCCTGCAGTTCGGCGGGGACCTCGCCGGGGTCCATCAGGTTGTCGGCACTGACTTTACGGCACCTGCCGCCACGGCAGCCTGGGGCCAACTCCCCTCGCTCCGTCATGACGGCCCGGCGGCAGTTAGGACAGACGTTCATGCTCAGAGCCGCCATGGTGGCGTCAAAGAGCTCCTCGAGGGTGGCCGGCCTGGCTGCGGCAGCGCCAGCAGCAGCTGCAGCTGCGCCAGGGCCCGCAGCGCCCTGGGCCTGGCCCTCCCCGCCGTCCTCCGCAACATCGAAGTTGACGGCACGGCGGCGCAGCATGCGCTGGACGTTGTTGTGCACGGCCCGCTCGGCGGTCTGCGCCTCCCGCACGTCCAGCATGTGCGCAGCTGCTCGGGCGCGCCGCTCATCTGCTGCCTCGGGAGTCTGCAACAAACGATCATTAGCGTGCCGCGCCGCGCCGAGGGCGCGGGCCTCGTCGCGGGCCTCGGGGCTCTGCTGCTCGCGAGACGCGGCATGGCGGTCGGCGTCCTGAGCACGGCGCGCCCGGGCCTGCTCGGGTGTGGCGTCCCGACGGGCGAGGCCGTGGCGCACGGCGTCCACAACGCGACGCGCCTCGGCCTGCTCCGGGGTGGCGTGCTGACGAGCGGAGGCGTGTCGCTGAGCATCGTCGGCGCGGCGCTGCTCGACTTCCTCCGGGGTGGCCTGTTGGCGGGCGCGGGCTCGCTGCTCTGCCTCCCTTTCCAGCCGTGCATCCCTCTCCTCATCAGTCTCCCGCTCCCGTGCACGTTTGTTGGCGTCAGCCTTAGCCTTGGCCTTGGCCGCTGCACTTTTGGATCTCTTCGGCATTTGAACCTGTAACATTTCATAAATCTTAGACTTGGGAGAAAAACAATCCAATAAATCTTAGAATTGGAAAAAAAAAAACGATACAATAAATCTTAAAATTGGGGGAAAAACAATGTAACATAACTACACAATTAAAGAGCTCAGTACAATTAAAACATGAGTCAGCAGGGATTCAGTGTAGTTAAAACCAAGTTGTAAGTGTTCTTTTACTGATGATTAAAAAAAGGATACTTTATGCTTTTCTAGCATGGTGTCCTGAAAACCATTGGGACATATATGTCGCCTCACTCTATCAAAACCTCATAGCAAGCGCCTCCCGAGCATTAGTACTAAATAAATTATTTGTGGATCACGATTGATTCTTTTAAATTAAAACTGCACGTAGTCCATAGCAACATAAGTTGCGGAAACATACGCCGCAAAATAAAAATCGCTATTCTAAAAAAAAGTGAACTTGTAGTTAAAAAAGTGATAAAGTTGCAGATGTGCTTACTGCAACGCCATCTAGCGGGAGCTTTGGCACTAACATCTACAAATCATCTATATGAGATCTAGAGCTACATGGTAAATAGATTGCTTAGTCAGCGTTTATTGGGACGGCAAGTACCCGCATGGAAAAAGGTATACAAAAATGACACTTTTAGGTGGTACTTTAGTAAAAGTATACTTAAAGTATACGTAAACTATAGCAGATTGGGACCGCAACACTTTGGTGCTACTTTCGTTATACTTTTTGTATACTTTTTGTATAGTTTTCGTACACTTTTTGGACACTTTGCCTAGTCACATTATTTGGTACTTATTTCCATGCGGGTAGACATCACCTTGCGGTATGAAGCGTCGTAGGCGGTAGAAGTACGTGTCTTCAACTTCAACTTGGGTTACAACAGCAGCAGTTCATTGTGAACTTTGGACACCTATAACCGGCAGTCTGGAAATGACTCAGTCTAAAAGCGTCAAAGTTTTAGACGGGAAGTAGAGAGTCTCGCGGCATCTGCACTTTATCTACAGCGAGACGTCTAAGTGCGTAGATGAGTTAGACGAGAGGTAGAGCATCTAGCGACCTTTCGACCCCATCCAGTACCAGACGTCTAAAATGATAGATGAATTAGACGAGAAGTAGACCGTCGCGCGGCATCTAGGCCCCATCTAGCACTAGACGTCTAAAAGGAGAGATGAGTTAGACGAGAAGTAGATCGTCTCGCGGCCTCTAGATCTCATCTAGCAATAGACGTCTAAATACATAGATGTGTTAGACAAGAAGTAGACCGTCTCTACACGTCTACAGCTAGACCTAAATGCCCCGAGACATCTATTACCAATCTTTTAGACATCTATTTATAGACGTCTAAACATTTAGACGGGGTAGATCTACCATAGACCATCTATAGACGTCTATTTTCTGTAAGGGATAAAATTCAAACCTTTAATTTAAAAGTCAAAAGCGTTATTCTAATGTCACATTTATTTCACAGGGATTTTTACCTAACAGAGAAATAACTACGAAAAAGTAAAATACTTCATCATACATCATCACTAAGTATGCTGATGGTAATTAAAATAACTCATAAGTCTTAACTTTTGAAACAATATATTACAGGGAATTCAAATTGTTAAATCTTTTTTCCAATCATTTAATAAGAATAAATAGTTAGTCTTAGTGTGAATAGCAGAAGTAAGATTGGTGGACTGAAAGTTTTGGCGAAACATTCTATTCGCCCAGAACATTCCAGAAGCATTACTGTTAAATAGAAAGCTGATGCGTAATATTCCTCTCATGCGTGGCAAGCATTTTCACAGAAGCATTATTACTGTAATCATTAAAAATAAAAATAAAAACTATAAGATAAAAACTATTTCAAAGTGCAGAGAGAAAAAGTGTACAATGGAAGGGCAGACAGACAAACTCTCACACAACTCTTTTAGAACTTTACTTACTTGACTGTGTCATGACCCAATCCCATCCTGACATTGTTCCCATGGACAGCAAGTCAGATATCAACAAACTTCTAGAGGCGATATTGTCTAATTGAAAGATATCGTCAAGCATTCC
Source organism: Frankliniella fusca (assembly GCA_029379305.1). Classification (NCBI taxonomy): domain Eukaryota; kingdom Metazoa; phylum Arthropoda; class Insecta; order Thysanoptera; family Thripidae; genus Frankliniella; species Frankliniella fusca. The sequence continues at coordinate 223,549 of JAHWGI010000844.1, read as the reverse complement.
TCTCATTATTGGCAAGAATTTCCATATACACATCATTGCTAAAAACATAAAGAAACAATTATATCAGTGCAGAGAGTAGTTGTAGTGTAATGTCATATAGACAACTCTCACACAACTGTTTTCAAACTTAACTTTACCCGACCAAGTCATGATCCAAGCCCGTTGCGGCATTGTTTTCCGAATTACAGACAGTGTCTTTATATGGATTTAAGCCTCTCTGTTTTCCAGGTATGTAAGAAATTCCTACTCTATCAAATATTATGCTGCTCTGACATAACCTTCACTGAACTGTAGTAGTTTTATTTGTGTACATCACAGTTGACACGCCCAGTGTCATTCTGGAAGTTATAAATACATTTCACATAACAAGTAGTTTGTGATATTAAATTTCATAGTGCTGTAATTTTACTCAGTTTTACTTAGGTTAAAAATATACTCACAAAAGCCATTCCACTTACTTTCTCATGGAAGTAGTGTTGACATTTTAAAAATAAGTACTTTGACGATGAACCGATGCATATATACATTAGTACCTTTACTAAGAATATAGGATGTCACATACTTATGTGGATAAGAAATTGTCAATAATATAGAACCGCTTTAGATATATTTACCAAAGAGAAATGGGAACCAAAGAAGAAAAACGAGAAAAACACACTGACGTGGGTCGGTGAGCCGCTCGGTCGACTTCAGTCGGTGCAAGCAGTGCAAGAGAGATAGCGTCCAGCATACGTTTGTCTCTCTCGCACACCGACCGATCGACGACCGAGCAGCTCACCCTCACCGACCTATTTCCACGATACGGAGCGGCGGGAAAATTACCAAACCTCGTCGGTACTACAAAACAAATTGAGCGGGCTGGACTCAGACGCACACAGTACGCAAACAATTTTACGATACGTAAACGACAACCCCGCGAAAGGAATGAACCACTGGACACAAAACCGCATGAAATAAACATTATCAGCTGATCGGCAAACACAACAGTTCGCCTGACGGACTCGGGTTCACATCACGGACACTGAACCAATTTATGTGCAAAATTTGTGATGGTCACTCCATAATACTACATCGATTATGTGAATACACTTACGTCTCAAAGAATCCGATAATATTACTCGAAACTTCACTGCCGAAACACTTCCACCAAATACCTCGTAACGAAGCTCAAGTTCCCACCAGCTGACAAAGCAAGATGGCGACGAACTGGGACGGGGCGGAGGTAGTTTTCGTGCAGGTGCCCAATTCCCCACCCCACCCCATCCCCCGCTCCCCGCCTCCCCATTCCCCGCTTGCTACACGCGTGTGCGAGCTGTTATTCTGAAAATCACTTTGTTGTTTTCTCACAATATACTCGCGAAACTTCGGAGGAAGTATTCCGCAGCTAAAACTAACGAAAATATGTTTCTCCTTCTCAAGCAATCGTTCCATTATAAGAAAGAAGGCATTAAAGTCGTGAGGTGGCTTCCGTGGGTGACAGGTGTTGACGTAGTGTGGCGAAACCACCGAAAGATGGCGCTGGCCGCGCTCGGCAGCGTATCAACCAATCACAGCACGCCAGCCAACATAACGATAATTAGAGCTTCTAATTCAAAAAAATCGTTAACTTAGAACCTTGGTTAACTTAAACATCCTGAGCAACCGCTGGAAGAATCCTATGCACTGAGGACGTACCAAGTACAACATGACAAGGAACTCGTGAGTGGGCAAGTGAGCTCTAACTGGTGCTCTAACCAGGCTGCCGCACCTCCCCTATCAACCTCATTTCAATAATGTGACGTCGCTCTGACCGGGCCGGAAAGCGTGGGGGTAAAGAAAGAGAGGCACCCGCCCACCGAGATCTTTCGTCGGGATTCCGGGACTCAGACTCTACATCGCGCCAATGGCGAATAACCACAACCACTGATCAAAAGATTTCAATATCAAACTCTGGCAGGATCGTCCCAATATTCTGCGCACGTGTCATGGAAACGCTCATCAACCTAAACGACTTCGCAACAGGGGGTATAGCTCAGTAGCAGAGCATTCGGCTGCAGATCGAGAGGCCCCCGGTTCAGACCCGTGTGCCCCCTGTCTCCTTTCCATTTTCAGCGCGTGGCAGTTGACCCGATAAATGTCGCGTTCAACCGTCTCACTGCACAACACGAATGGAGTTGAACACTAACAAGTGCTGAACAGTTGCACACTAGGTCTAACAGTGCAATTCTTGCAGCGATGGAAATCGAACCCATGCCTCAAGAAGAAACTGGTACCTGTAACCAGCGCCAGTGTTCAATACCACCAAGAGTAAAGACAATTTCTCCTGCGAAGGAAGAAGTTGTTTCAGGGTGGATTAGACAGGAAGCATATGACCGTCTAAAACTTTATTGGTTTTAGTGATCTTTCTGTTCTAAAATTTTACAAGTAAAAGTCTGTAAATATCTTTCCGGGTAAAGTGAAGACAAATTTTTTCCATACATTTGCAGGATAAACTTTTACATGTTTCAGTAATTTTACAGACTATAGGTATTTTACGGGAAAAGTCTTGGCACTAACTATGCCAAGACTTTACCCGTAAAATCTCACCAAATTTTTTTTTAGCATTGACGATACGCTCGTGGCGGATGACATTGCATGAAGCTGTGGTGTCCGAGTGGTTAAGGAGTTGGACTTGAAATCCAATGGGTTCTACCCGCACAGGTTCGAACCCTGTCCACAGCGTCACAAATTCGCTTCTTCCTTCCGCTTTCTAGACCTTGAGAGTTTTATGACCTGCTCGCCGTGGTCTATTTGATGAGTCAATCGACGTTCCTATGGATCTGAACCGGAATCGTCGTTTTGACCGTATCCGGTATGACAAATCATGACTGGAAAACGCATCCGCAGCCGTGTTTTCTCAAAACCGATATGGTCAAAACGTCGGTTCTGGGTTCCGGTCCAGATCCACAGGAAAGGTCCATTCCGAGCAACGACAGCCAAAATATATGCCCCGGGAACTCGGCCTTCGGAAAAGGAAACTGACGCACCAACCAAGGCTGTCAAATTCAAATAGTAAACGGACCCTCCGATGCTCCACCTCGACCAAAAACGACAATATGGCCGCTAAACCCCCTCCCCCCACCCAGCCTGTATTTTCGGGTTAAACCTTGGCAATGCCCGCTACGGCATTGGTGTGCAACTCAGTGGCCCGGGGCAACGTTTTCCAGTTCTACCTCTGTGTTACAAAACTATGTAAAGATCGAGATCCATAAATGTTACAAAATTCATTTTGGCCCTTGTTTGTTTCTATTCGGAGGGGTGGCGAGACAAAGAAAACTGAAAGCCTCTGCACCGGGCGCGGTTTGAACTCGCGACCCCGTCATAGCTCGCAGACTCCGTCCTATAAGCACCGTGCGCTAACCGATTGCGCCACTGGGGCCCGCGAATAGAGTCCGAGGCCACGCCCAGCATTGTGTCAACGGCAGGCGCTCCCTTCGTCGACATTCAGAGCGAAAATTAGTTCCGTCAGGAGTGGGGTTCGAACCCACGCCCTCAGACCAGGACCAGAAGACCCGGTGGAGAACTTAAGTCTGGCGCCTTCGAACACTCGGCCATCCTGACGGCGTGGGCGTGAGAGACCCGCACAGCCCTCTCGAAACTCGCAATAAACCAATCGACGACGAGCGCGACAGGAAAAGGACGGCGGCGATAGAATGCGAACTTACAGCTTACAGCTAGAGTGAGCACATGAGTAAAATAGTACATCGGAGACTTTAAGGGTTCGTCAACTCGTCAATATAGGGGAAACCGGTTAAGAAATGAAATAATTGAACAAAACTGTTGACAAAAACCAGCTACATTTTAAACATTCTGTTTGAATATTGTCGCTGAGGGCACCCGAGCACAGCCTCATGCGTACACATGACAACAGGAGTAATCTACCCCTCGGATTCGAACACATGCCGCTAGAAGAGACTTGTGCCTAATATCTGCGCCTTGAACCGCGCGGCCCTGTCCGCATCCACCTTATTTTTCTTCTTTCGAAATCCTTACTTCACGTTTTAAAAGGAGTCAATGGAAGCCAAAATAGGGATGCGCATAGCAGAGCAAGGTTTCGATCCTCGGACCTCTGGGTTATGGGCCCAGCACGCTTCCACTGCGCCACTCTGCTCTCACATCCGTCCCGATTTCATTTGACTTGTGGTGCCGTTGTCATGGGCCAGCAGCAGAGTCAAAAATCAGCTTGGCACCCGGAATGCATGTATGCGCGACACTTAACAACTGCACTTCCGTGTTGACGTGATGTTGCCCTCAAAATTGGCTGGCATGCGAGCTTTTCCGCAGTAGGCACCCAATGGTGCCTGAGCGTAAGGCGAGTCTTTGCTCCGGTTCCGTGGTGTAGTGGTCATCACGTCTGCTTTACACGCAGAAGGTCCCCAGTTCAATCCTGGGCGGAATCAAGACACATTTTTCTGCTCTCATCTTGTCTTCTTTTCCCCGAACTCTGAAACCGGTTTGGGACAGGACGTCAGGTGGCGGGCGACGCCAACGGAATGCACCTTTTCTTGTCCTTGCCTTGGCTTCCTGGCATCACATCCCAGCCCAGCACTGTATGATGCTTGCTCGCACTTGCTGTGCCCCTCTGGATCGAGGGTTTAGGTCCCTCCACCAGTAGGTAAAACCGTTTTCCTTGGAGAATCCAAAACGAAACTCGCGACATGATGCGTTGCGCACGTGTTGAAAAATCATAGTATGTCAAGAGTGGGGTTTGAACCCACGCCCTCAGACGAGGACCAGAACACTCAACCCACCTTCGACCGGGTAAGGGAGAAAGGTACCCTTGAGTCTGGCGCCTTAGACCACTCGGCCATCCTGACAAGTCAGCGGCGAGTGAGCGGAGTGGATATCATTATTTTATTTGCCTCTCGCTCCTCCCAACCCCCTCCCTATCCCTCACTTATTACTGCTTTTTTTGCTTTCCGTCTTTCTGTCTTGTATTTAGCGTGGACGGGCGAACGACGCAAAACGAGGGCCCGTCCGGGATTTGAACCGGGGGTCCTCCCAATCAAACTCCGAGAATCACAGCCCCAGACCAACCGGCCGATGTCAAATGCTGCCGTGTGGACGTCAATGTTACTCTGTCCAACTTGACCCGAACCTCGAAGGGGAAATAAAATTACTATCTGCCTCCAGAGAGAATCGAACTCTCGACCCCCAGTTAACCACGCATCCGTTACTAGACTGGTGCTCTAACCACTGAGCTATGGAGGCTGCCGCACCTCCCCTATCAACCTCATTTCAATAATGTGACGTCGCTCTGACCGGATCGGAAAGCGTGGGGGTAAAGAAAGAGAGGCACCCGCCCACCGAGATCTTTCGTCGGGATTCCGGGACTCAGACTCTACATCGCGCCAATGGCGAATAACCACAACCACTGATCAAAAGATTTCAATATCAAACTCTGGCAGGATCGTCCCAATATTCTGCGCACGTGTCATGGAAACGCTCATCAACCTAAACGACTTCGCAACAGGGGGTATAGCTCAGTAGCAGAGCATTCGGCTGCAGATCGAGAGGTCCCCCGGTTCAGACCCGTGTGCCCCCTGTCTCCTTTCCATCTTCAGCGCGTGGCAGTTGACCCGATAAATGTCGCGTTCAACCGTCTCACTGCGCAACACGAATGGAGTTGAACACTAACAAGTGCTGAACAGTTGCACACTAGGTCTAACAGTGCAATTCTTGCAGCGATGGAAATCGAACCCATGCCTCAAGAAGAAACTGGTACCTGTAACCAGCGCCAGTGTTCAATACCACCAAGAGTAAAGACAATTTCTCCTGCGAAGGAAGAAGTTGTTTCAGGGTGGATTAGACAGGAAGCATATGACCGTCTAAAACTTTATTGGTTTTAGTGATCTTTCTGTTCTAAAATTTTACAAGTAAAAGTCTGTAAATATCTTTCCGGGTAAAGTGAAGACAAATTTTTTCCATACATTTGCAGGATAAACTTTTACATGTTTCAGTAATTTTACAGACTATAGGTATTTTACGGGAAAAGTCTTGGCACTAACTATGCCAAGACTTTACCCGTAAAATCTCACCAAATTTTTTTTTAGCATTGACGATACGCTCGTGGCGGATGACATTGCATGAAGCTGTGGTGTCCGAGTGGTTAAGGAGTTGGACTTGAAATCCAATGGGTTCTACCCGCACAGGTTCGAACCCTGTCCACAGCGTCACAAATTCGCTTCTTCCTTCCGCTTTCTAGACCTTGAGAGTTTTATGACCTGCTCGCCGTGGTCTATTCGATGAGTCAATCGACGTTCCTATGGATCTGAACCGGAATCGTCGTTTTGACCGTATCCGGTATGACAAATCATGACTGGAAAACGCATCCGCAGCCGTGTTTTCTCATAACCGATATGGTCAAAACGTCGGTTCTGGGTTCCGGTCCAGATCCACAGGAAAGGTCCATTCCGAGCAACGACAGCCAAAATATATGCCCCGGGAACTCGGCCTTCGGAAAAGGAAACTGACGCACCAACCAAGGCTGTCAAATTCAAATAGTAAACGGACCCTCCGATGCTCCACCTCGACCAAAAACGACAATATGGCCGCTAAACCCCCTCCCCCCACCCAGCCTGTATTTTCGGGTTAAACCTTGGCAATGCCCGCTACGGCATTGGTGTGCAACTCAGTGGCCCGGGGCAACGTTTTCCAGTTCTACCTCTGTGTTACAAAACTATGTAAAGATCGAGATCCATAAATGTTACAAAATTCATTTTGGCCCTTGTTTGTTTCTATTCGGAGGGGTGGCGAGACAAAGAAAACTGAAAGCCTCTGCACCCGGGCGCGGTTTGAACTCGCGACCCCGTCATAGCTCGCAGACTCCGTCCTATAAGCACCGTGCGCTAACCGATTGCGCCACTGGGGCCCGCGAATAGAGTTCGAGGCCACGCCCAGCATTGTGTCAACGGCAGGCGCTCCCTTCGTCGACATTCAGAGCGAAAAATAGTTCCGTCAGGAGTGGGGTTCGAACCCACGCCCTCAGACCAGGACCAAAAGACCCGGTGGAGAACTTAAGTCTGGCGCCTTCGAACACTCGGCCATCCTGACGGCGTGGGTGTGAGAGACCCGCACAGCCCTCTCGAAACTCGCAATAAACCAATCGACGACGAGCGCGACCGGAAAAGGACGGCGGCGATAGAATGCGAACTTACAGCTTACAGCTAGAGTGAGCACATGAGTAAAATAGTACATCGGAGACTTTAAGGGTTCGTCAACTCGTCAATATAGGTGAAACCGGTTAAGAAATGAAATAATTGAACAAAACTGTTGACAAAAACCAGCTACATTTTAAACATTCTGTTTGAATATTGTCGCTGAGGGCACCCGAGCACAGCCTGATGCGTACACATGACAACAGGAGTAATCTACCCCTCGGATTCGAACCCATGCCTCTAGAAGAGACTTGTGCCTAATACCTGCGCCTTGAACCGCGCGGCCCTGTCCGCATCCACCTTATTTTTCTTCTTTCGAAATCCTTACTTCACTTTTTAAAAGGAGTCAATGGAAGCCAAAATAGGGATGCGCATAGCAGAGCAAGGTTTCGATCCTCGGACCTCTGGGTTATGGGCCCAGCACGCTTCCACTGCGCCACTCTGCTCTCACATCCATCCCGATTTCATTTGACTTGTGGTGCCGTTGTCATGGGCTAGCAGCAGAGTCAAAAATCAGCTTGGCACCCGGAATGCATGTATGCGCGACACTTAACTACTGCACCTCCGTGTTGACGTCATGTTGACCCCAAAATTGGCTGGCATGCGAGCTTTTCCGCAGTAGGCACCCAATGGTGCCTGAGCGTAAGGCGAGTCTTTGCTCCGGTTCCGTGGTGTAGTGGTCATCACGTCTGCTTAACACGCAGAAGGTCCCCAGTTCAATCCTGGGCGGAATCAAGACACATTTTTCTGCTCTCATCTTGTCTTCTTTTCCCCGAACTCTGAAACCGGTTTGGGACAGGACGTCAGGTGGCGGGCGACGCCAACGGAATGCACCTTTTCTTGTCCTTGCCTTGGCTTCCTGGCATCACATCCCAGCCCAGCACTGTATGATGCTTGCTCGCACTTGCTGTGCCCCTCTGGATCGAGGGTTTAGGTCCCTCCACCAGTAGGTAAAACCGTTTTCCTTGGAGAATCCAAAACGAAACTCGCGACATGATGCGTTGCGCACGTGTTGAAAAATCATAGTATGTCAAGAGTGGGGTTTGAACCCACGCCCTCAGACGAGGACCAGAACACTCAACCCACCTTCGACCGGGTAAGGGAGAAAGGTACCCTTGAGTCTGGCGCCTTAGACCACTCGGCCATCCTGACAAGTCAGCGGCGAGTGAGCGGAGTGGATATCATTATTTTATTTGCCTCTCGCTCCTCCCAACCCCCTCCCTATCCCTCACTTATTACTGCTTTTTTTGCTTTCCGTCTTTCTGTCTTGTATTTAGCGTGGACGGGCGAACGACGCAAAACGAGGGCCCGTCCGGGATTTGAACCGGGGGTCCTCCCAATCAAACACCGAGAACTCACAGCCCCAGACCAACCGGCCGATGTCAAATGCTGCCGTGTGGACGTCAATGTTACTCTGTCCAACTTGACCCGAACCTCGAAGGGGAAATAAAATTACTATCTGCCTCCAGAGAGAATCGAACTCTCGACCCCCAGTTAACCACGCATCCGTTACTAGACTGGTGCTCTAACCACTGAGCTATGGAGGCTGCCGCACCTCCCCTATCAACCTCATTTCAATAATGTGACGTCGCTCTGACCGGACGGAAAGCGTGGGGGTAAAGAAAGAGAGGCACCCGCCCACCGAGATCTTTCGTCGGGATTCCGGGACTCAGACTCTACATCGCGCCAATGGCGAATAACCACAACCACTGATCAAAAGATTTCAATATCAAACTCTGGCAGGATCGTCCCAATATTCTGCGCACGTGTCATGGAAACGCTCATCAACCTAAACGACTTCGCAACAGGGGGTATAGCTCAGTAGCAGAGCATTCGGCTGCAGATCGAGAGGTCCCCCGGTTCAGACCCGTGTGCCCCCTGTCTCCTTTCCATTTTCAGCGCGTGGCAGTTGACCCGATAAATGTCGCGTTCAACCGTCTCACTGCACAACACGAATGGAGTTGAACACTAACAAGTGCTGAACAGTTGCACACTAGGTCTAACAGTGCAATTCTTGCAGCGATGGAAATCGAACCCATGCCTCAAGAAGAAACTGGTACCTGTAACCAGCGCCAGTGTTCAATACCACCAAGAGTAAAGACAATTTCTCCTGCGAAGGAAGAAGTTGTTTCAGGGTGGATTAGACAGGAAGCATATGACCGTCTAAAACTTTATTGGTTTTAGTGATCTTTCTGTTCTAAAATTTTACAAGTAAAAGTCTGTAAATATCTTTCCGGGTAAAGTGAAGACAAATTTTTTCCATACATTTGCAGGATAAACTTTTACATGTTTCAGTAATTTTACAGACTATAGGTATTTTACGGGAAAAGTCTTGGCACTAACTATGCCAAGACTTTACCCGTAAAATCTCACCAAATTTTTTTTTAGCATTGACGATACGCTCGTGGCGGATGACATTGCATGAAGCTGTGGTGTCCGAGTGGTTAAGGAGTTGGACTTGAAATCCAATGGGTTCTACCCGCACAGGTTCGAACCCTGTCCACAGCGTCACAAATTCGCTTCTTCCTTCCGCTTTCTAGACCTTGAGAGTTTTATGACCTGCTCGCCGTGGTCTATTCGATGAGTCAATCGACGTTCCTATGGATCTGAACCGGAATCGTCGTTTTGACCGTATCCGGTATGACAAATCATGACTGGAAAACGCATCCGCAGCCGTGTTTTCTCATAACCGATATGGTCAAAACGTCGGTTCTGGGTTCCGGTCCAGATCCACAGGAAAGGTCCATTCCGAGCAACGACAGCCAAAATATATGCCCCGGGAACTCGGCCTTCGGAAAAGGAAACTGACGCACCAACCAAGGCTGTCAAATTCAAATAGTAAACGGACCCTCCGATGCTCCACCTCGACCAAAAACGACAATATGGCCGCTAAACCCCCTCCCCCCACCCAGCCTGTATTTTCGGGTTAAACCTTGGCAATGCCCGCTACGGCATTGGTGTGCAACTCAGTGGCCCGGGGCAACGTTTTCCAGTTCTACCTCTGTGTTACAAAACTATGTAAAGATCGAGATCCATAAATGTTACAAAATTCATTTTGGCCCTTGTTTGTTTCTATTCGGAGGGGTGGCGAGACAAAGAAAACTGAAAGCCTCTGCACCCGGGCGCGGTTTGAACTCGCGACCCCGTCATAGCTCGCAGACTCCGTCCTATAAGCACCGTGCGCTAACCGATTGCGCCACTGGGGCCCGCGAATAGAGTCCGAGGCCACGCCCAGCATTGTGTCAACGGCAGGCGCTCCCTTCGTCGACATTCAGAGCGAAAAATAGTTCCGTCAGGAGTGGGGTTCGAACCCACGCCCTCAGACCAGGACCAAAAGACCCGGTGGAGAACTTAAGTCTGGCGCCTTCGAACACTCGGCCATCCTGACGGCGTGGGCGTGAGAGACCCGCACAGCCCTCTCGAAACACGCAATAAACCAATCGACGACGAGCGCGACCGGAAAAGGACGGCGGCGATAGAATGCAAACTTACAGCTTACAGCTAGAGTGAGCACATGAGTAAAATAGTACATCGGAGACTTTAAGGGTTCGTCAACTCGTCAATATAGGGTGAAACCGGTTAAGAAATGAAATAATTGAACAAAACTGTTGACAAAAACCAGCTACATTTTAAACATTCTGTTTGAATATTGTCGCTGAGGGCACCCGAGCACAGCCTCATGCGTACACATGACAACAGGAGTAATCTACCCCTCGGATTCGAACCCATGCCTCTAGAAGAGACTTGTGCCTAATATCTGCGCCTTGAACCGCGCGGCCCTGTCCGCATCCACCTTATTTTTCTTCTTTCGAAATCCTTACTTCACGTTTTAAAAGGAGTCAATGGAAGCCAAAATAGGGATGCGCATAGCAGAGCAAGGTTTCGATCCTCGGACCTCTGGGTTATGGGCCCAGCACGCTTCCACTGCGCCACTCTGCTCTCACATCCGTCCCGATTTCATTTGACTTGTGGTGCCGTTGTCATGGGCCAGCAGCAGAGTCAAAAATCAGCTTGGCACCCGGAATGCATGTATGCGCGACACTTAACTACTGCACCTCCGTGTTGACGTGATGTTGACCCCAAAATTGGCTGGCATGCGAGCTTTTCCGCAGTAGGCACCCAATGGTGCCTGAGCGTAAGGCGAGTCTTTGCTCCGGTTCCGTGGTGTAGTGGTCATCACGTCTGCTTTAACACGCAGAAGGTCCCCAGTTCAATCCTGGGCGGAATCAAGACACATTTTTCTGCTCTCATCTTGTCTTCTTTTCCCCGAACTCTGAAACCGGTTTGGGACAGGACGTCAGGTGGCGGGCGACGCCAACGGAATGCACCTTTTCTTGTCCTTGCCTTGGCTTCCTGGCATCACATCCCAGCCCAGCACTGTATGATGCTTGCTCGCACTTGCTGTGCCCCTCTGGATCGAGGGTTTAGGTCCCTCCACCAGTAGGTAAAACCGTTTTCCTTGGAGAATCCAAAACGAAACTCGCGACATGATGCGTTGCGCACGTGTTGAAAAATCATAGTATGTCAAGAGTGGGGTTTGAACCCACGCCCTCAGACGAGGACCAGAACACTCAACCCACCTTCGACCGGGTAAGGGAGAAAGGTACCCTTGAGTCTGGCGCCTTAGACCACTCGGCCATCCTGACAAGTCAGCGGCGAGTGAGCGGAGTGGATATCATTATTTTATTTGCCTCTCGCTCCTCCCAACCCCCTCCCTATCCCTCACTTATTACTGCTTTTTTTGCTTTCCGTCTTTCTGTCTTGTATTTAGCGTGGACGGGCGAACGACGCAAAACGAGGGCCCGTCCGGGATTTGAACCGGGGGTCCTCCCAATCAAACACCGAGAATCACAGCCCCAGACCAACCGGCCGATGTCAAATGCTGCCGTGTGGACGTCAATGTTACTCTGTCCAACTTGACCCGAACCTCGAAGGGGAAATAAAATTACTATCTGCCTCCAGAGAGAATCGAACTCTCGACCCCCAGTTAACCACGCATCCGTTACTAGACTGGTGCTCTAACCACTGAGCTATGGAGGCTGCCGCACCTCCCCTATCAACCTCATTTCAATAATGTGACGTCGCTCTGACCGGACCGGAAAGCGTGGGGGTAAAGAAAGAGAGGCACCCGCCCACCGAGATCTTTCGTCGGGATTCCGGGACTCAGACTCTACATCGCGCCAATGGCGAATAACCACAACCACTGATCAAAAGATTTCAATATCAAACTCTGGCAGGATCGTCCCAATATTCTGCGCACGTGTCATGGAAACGCTCATCAACCTAAACGACTTCGCAACAGGGGGTATAGCTCAGTAGCAGAGCATTCGGCTGCAGATCGAGAGGTCCCCGGTTCAGACCCGTGTGCCCCCTGTCTCCTTTCCATTTTCAGCGCGTGGCAGTTGACCCGATAAATGTCGCGTTCAACCGTCTCACTGCACAACACGAATGGAGTTGAACACTAACAAGTGCTGAACAGTTGCACACTAGGTCTAACAGTGCAATTCTTGCAGCGATGGAAATCGAACCCATGCCTCAAGAAGAAACTGGTACCTGTAACCAGCGCCAGTGTTCAATACCACCAAGAGTAAAGACAATTTCTCCTGCGAAGGAAGAAGTTGTTTCAGGGTGGATTAGACAGGAAGCATATGACCGTCTAAAACTTTATTGGTTTTAGTGATCTTTCTGTTCTAAAATTTTACAAGTAAAAGTCTGTAAATATCTTTCCGGGTAAAGTGAAGACAAATTTTTTCCATACATTTGCAGGATAAACTTTTACATGTTTCAGTAATTTTACAGACTATAGGTATTTTACGGGAAAAGTCTTGGCACTAACTATGCCAAGACTTTACCCGTAAAATCTCACCAAATTTTTTTTTAGCATTGACGATACGCTCGTGGCGGATGACATTGCATGAAGCTGTGGTGTCCGAGTGGTTAAGGAGTTGGACTTGAAATCCAATGGGTTCTACCCGCACAGGTTCGAACCCTGTCCACAGCGTCACAAATTCGCTTCTTCCTTCCGCTTTCTAGACCTTGAGAGTTTTATGACCTGCTCGCCGTGGTCTATTTCGATGAGTCAATCGACGTTCCTATGGATCTGAACCGGAATCGTCGTTTTGACCGTATCCGGTATGACAAATCATGACTGGAAAACGCATCCGCAGCCGTGTTTTCTCATAACCGATATGGTCAAAACGTCGGTTCTGGGTTCCGGTCCAGATCCACAGGAAAGGTCCATTCCGAGCAACGACAGCCAAAATATATGCCCCGGGAACTCGGCCTTCGGAAAAGGAAACTGACGCACCAACCAAGGCTGTCAAATTCAAATAGTAAACGGACCCTCCGATGCTCCACCTCGACCAAAAACGACAATATGGCCGCTAAACCCCCTCCCCCCACCCAGCCTGTATTTTCGGGTTAAACCTTGGCAATGCCCGCTACGGCATTGGTGTGCAACTCAGTGGCCCGGGGCAACGTTTTCCAGTTCTACCTCTGTGTTACAAAACTATGTAAAGATCGAGATCCATAAATGTTACAAAATTCATTTTGGCCCTTGTTTGTTTCTATTCGGAGGGGTGGCGAGACAAAGAAAACTGAAAGCCTCTGCCCCGGGCGCGGTTTGAACTCGCGACCCCGTCATAGCTCGCAGACTCCGTCCTATTAGCACCGTGCGCTAACCGATTGCGCCACTGGGGCCCGCGAATAGAGTTCGAGGCCACGCCCAGCATTGTGTCAACGGCAGGCGCTCCCTTCGTCGACATTCAGAGCGAAAAATAGTTCCGTCAGGAGTGGGGTTCGAACCCACGCCCTCAGACCAGGACCAAAAGACCCGGTGGAGAACTTAAGTCTGGCGCCTTCGAACACTCGGCCATCCTGACGGCGTGGGTGTGAGAGACCCGCACAGCCCTCTCGAAACTCGCAATAAACCAATCGACGACGAGCGCGACCGGAAAAGGACGGCGGCGATAGAATGCGAACTTACAGCTTACAGCTAGAGTGAGCACATGAGTAAAATAGTACATCGGAGACTTTAAGGGTTCGTCAACTCGTCAATATAGGTGAAACCGGTTAAGAAATGAAATAATTGAACAAAACTGTTGACAAAAACCAGCTACATTTTAAACATTCTGTTTGAATATTGTCGCTGAGGGCACCCGAGCACAGCCTGATGCGTACACATGACAACAGGAGTAATCTACCCCTCGGATTCGAACCCATGCCTCTAGAAGAGACTTGTGCCTAATACCTGCGCCTTGAACCGCGCGGCCCTGTCCGCATCCACCTTATTTTTCTTCTTTCGAAATCCTTACTTCACTTTTTAAAAGGAGTCAATGGAAGCCAAAATAGGGATGCGCATAGCAGAGCAAGGTTTCGATCCTCGGACCTCTGGGTTATGGGCCCAGCACGCTTCCACTGCGCCACTCTGCTCTCACATCCATCCCGATTTCATTTGACTTGTGGTGCCGTTGTCATGGGCTAGCAGCAGAGTCAAAAATCAGCTTGGCACCCGGAATGCATGTATGCGCGACACTTAACTACTGCACCTCCGTGTTGACGTCATGTTGACCCCAAAATTGGCTGGCATGCGAGCTTTTCCGCAGTAGGCACCCAATGGTGCCTGAGCGTAAGGCGAGTCTTTGCTCCGGTTCCGTGGTGTAGTGGTCATCACGTCTGCTTAACACGCAGAAGGTCCCCAGTTCAATCCTGGGCGGAATCAAGACACATTTTTCTGCTCTCATCTTGTCTTCTTTTCCCCGAACTCTGAAACCGGTTTGGGACAGGACGTCAGGTGGCGGGCGACGCCAACGGAATGCACCTTTTCTTGTCCTTGCCTTGGCTTCCTGGCATCACATCCCAGCCCAGCACTGTATGATGCTTGCTCGCACTTGCTGTGCCCCTCTGGATCGAGGGTTTAGGTCCCTCCACCAGTAGGTAAAACCGTTTTCCTTGGAGAATCCAAAACGAAACTCGCGACATGATGCGTTGCGCACGTGTTGAAAAATCATAGTATGTCAAGAGTGGGGTTTGAACCCACGCCCTCAGACGAGGACCAGAACACTCAACCCACCTTCGACCGGGTAAGGGAGAAAGGTACCCTTGAGTCTGGCGCCTTAGACCACTCGGCCATCCTGACAAGTCAGCGGCGAGTGAGCGGAGTGGATATCATTATTTTATTTGCCTCTCGCTCCTCCCAACCCCCTCCCTATCCCTCACTTATTACTGCTTTTTTTGCTTTCCGTCTTTCTGTCTTGTATTTAGCGTGGACGGGCGAACGACGCAAAACGAGGGCCCGTCCGGGATTTGAACCGGGGGTCCTCCCAATCAAACTCCGAGAATCACAGCCCCAGACCAACCGGCCGAGGTCAAATGCTGCCGTGTGGACGTCAATGTTACTCTGTCCAACTTGACCCGAACCTCGAAGGGGAAATAAAATTACTATCTGCCTCCAGAGAGAATCGAACTCTCGACCCCCAGTTAACCACGCATCCGTTATTAGACTGGTGCTCTAACCACTGAGCTATGGAGGCTGCCGCACCTCCCCTATCAACCTCATTTCAATAATGTGACGTCGCTCTGACCGGACCGGAAAGCGTGGGGGTAAAGAAAGAGAGGCACCCGCACACCGAGATCTTTCGTCGGGATTCCGGGACTCAGACTCTACATCGCGCCAATGGCGAATAACCACAACCACTGATCAAAAGATTTCAATATCAAACTGTGGCAGGATCGTCCCAATATTCTGCGCACGTGTCATGGAAACGCTCATCAACCTAAACGACTTCGCAACAGGGGGTATAGCTCAGTAGCAGAGCATTCGGCTGCAGATCGAGAGGCCCCCGGTTCAGACCCGTGTGCCCCCTGTCTCCTTTCCATTTTCAGCGCGTGGCAGTTGACCCGATAAATGTCGCGTTCAACCGTCTCACTGCACAACACGAATGGAGTTGAACACTAACAAGTGCTGAACAGTTGCACACTAGGTCTAACAGTGCAATTCTTGCAGCGATGGAAATCGAACCCATGCCTCAAGAAGAAACTGGTACCTGTAACCAGCGCCAGTGTTCAATACCACCAAGAGTAAAGACAATTTCTCCTGCGAAGGAAGAAGTTGTTTCAGGGTGGATTAGACAGGAAGCATATGACCGTCTAAAACTTTATTGGTTTTAGTGATCTTTCTGTTCTAAAATTTTACAAGTAAAAGTCTGTAAATATCTTTCCGGGTAAAGTGAAGACAAATTTTTTCCATACATTTGCAGGATAAACTTTTACATGTTTCAGTAATTTTACAGACTATAGGTATTTTACGGGAAAAGTCTTGGCACTAACTATGCCAAGACTTTACCCGTAAAATCTCACCAATTTTTTTTTAGCATTGACGATACGCTCGTGGCGGATGACATTGCATGAAGCTGTGGTGTCCGAGTGGTTAAGGAGTTGGACTTGAAATCCAATGGGTTCTACCCGCACAGGTTCGAACCCTGTCCACAGCGTCACAAATTCGCTTCTTCCTTCCGCTTTCTAGACCTTGAGAGTTTTATGACCTGCTCGCCGTGGTCTATTTGATGAGTCAATCGACGTTCCTATGGATCTGAACCGGAATCGTCGTTTTGACCGTATCCGGTATGACAAATCGTGACTGGAAAACGCATCCGCAGCCGTGTTTTCTCATAACCGATATGGTCAAAACGTCGGTTCTGGGTTCCGGTCCAGATCCACAGGAAAGGTCC
The DNA here is from genome assembly GCA_029379305.1 of Frankliniella fusca. Classification (NCBI taxonomy): domain Eukaryota; kingdom Metazoa; phylum Arthropoda; class Insecta; order Thysanoptera; family Thripidae; genus Frankliniella; species Frankliniella fusca. Next base: position 206,646 of record JAHWGI010000844.1, on the reverse strand, counting down.
GTTCCGAGCAACGACAGCCAAAATATATGCCCCGGGAACTCGGCCTTCGGAAAAGGAAACTGACGCACCAACCAAGGCTGTCAAATTCAAATAGTAAACGGACCCTCCGATGCTTCACCTCGACAAAAAACGACAATATGGCCGCTAACCCAGCCTGTATTTTCGGGTTAAACCTTGGCAATGCCCGCTACGGCATTGGTGTGCAACTCAGTGGCCCGGGGCAACGTTTTCCAGTTCTACCTCTGTGTTACAAAACTATGTAAAGATCGAGATCCATAATTGTTACACTAGTAAAAATCGGAGTTTTGGGGCTGAGCTCCGGCCCTACGGGCTATTCTTCACGACACAATAAGTTATTAGAAAACATCCAACTTTTCGTCTTCCGGTTCTGATTCGTTACAAAATATTTACAAAAATGTAAACGAGAATCTTGAAAGTTTCAACACAAAATCCGAAACAAAACCGGATAATAAAATCATTAGAGAGCTCCCAGCTTTTTAATTTCCGGTCCTGATCTCGGATTGTGTCCTAAGACTTTCAACATTTCTGTTTAAATTTTACAATCAGTGATATTCTAAAAATTCTTATTTTGGACCTCAGGTAAAGAGAACAGTTAACTGGAATAATAATAAAAAAACAACAGGGAATTGGGTGGCCTTGCCGGCGGAACGCGCTGTAATCGCACAATTTTAATTTAACATAATTAACTCATAACAAATTCTTTATTTCAAACGAAAACGAGTTGCAATTCAGTCACGCCTCTGCTGTTAGCGTCCGGCTAAATTCTACTATATAGGCCTCCTTGTTTAAAGTTGACCAGGGAAACCAGCCTACGCACAATTAAGCAAACCAAACCTAACATAACTTTAGGTCGACCACAAGGTCCAAAATGAAGGTTTTCAGATTGAGTTGGAAGTGGTTAAGTATCATTTGGGACCACCCCAAGGACCCATATGTCAAAGGAATTTTTTTTAAAAATTATGGTTTGGGAGTTATAGGAGGTCAAAGTTTGGTGTTCGACCAATCCGTCTCAATTTATGAATGATACCTAATATCCTGTATGAAACACAATACCAACTCTAGTCATGGTGTTTTACATTCAGTTTTTACTCGTTCTTTACCATCTCCTTGTTCACTTCATTTTCGGTGAAAAGGAACGAGTATTGGTCCCGGCGAGGTGTAATTTAGTCACACACTTTCATCTCAATAACTACAATAGCTACATGTATAGTTATTGGTTTAATAGAAAGAGCAAGTTGCAGAACTTTCCCCGTAATAGAGGTTTTTTTTAAGTTTCTTAACGATTTTCTGAGAAAAAGTGCAGTGAAGTAGGCAACCTTGACGTTTGAGGTTAGACGTACAGCGGTGCGCGCTCTTGGCCATTCGGTTGCACTGAGGTCTTCCCTTAAGTTGACAACTGGCATATTTGAATTGTAAAACGACATGCATCTCTATGAAATTTAAATTTAAACCAATAATCATTACTTTGTGATATTGTGGTTTTTAGGTTTTTAGTTGTATATACATAAGTGTACATCATAACACAAAGTGAAGCAAAATATCATAACACAAAGTGAAGCAAAATTCTTCAATCATATAGAAATTACCATAAATTACCATCAAATACTCTTAGGAGATATACAAATAAAGTCTATAAACATATTGAGTATTTGACACATCACAGGAGGTTGTTTATAATATTGCTTTGACAATGCCGGGTGTTGCAAATTGCATGTTTAGGTTTGCAAATACTATATTTTGTGCTGACAACTATTCGTTTAGAAAGAAATTTATCAAGAATAATTTAATAAGTGCTCTATTTCAGGTAAGTGTAAGTTTACTTTGATGTTAATTATGATTGTGAAGTGATAATTTTGATTACTTTAGCTTCAGTGTTGGTTGATACACAGGATTTACACTGTATAAGCTTTGAACAATTTTATTAGTCTTTGAAAGCCGGTTTGAAATAATGTGCAATTGTGACAACACGGTCGGTACGGTACGCCAGTGCAGTGGTGTAGTTGTGCTGCTATCTGTGGAGGGATGTGGTGACTACTTCCCTAGAAAGCGCGCGCGCGAGCCCCTTGTGGTGCTCTTGCCATGCCACAGAGTGCGACACTATGTCCATAGAGTGGGACGAGTGTGTATGACCCCGGGTCCTCACGCAGCCTCACGCATGCAGAGGCGCCGCCGGGCGGCGGGCGTTTTGTTTATGTTATGAATTCCTGGATAGGGCCGAGTGGTTGTTGGAGGCCAAGGCTACAGCAGTCGTGGGCAGGATTGCGACCGACGCACGAGTAAGTAACATTGTTTGATTCAGAAAATTTTGCCAAAAAAACTATTTGTTTCAGGTACAAAGGTGCATGAAATATCTTGCAATGAGGTTTATGTGTTCTCAATTTGTGAATGATAGAAGTTGTGTAGTGTGGGGGAAGTACAAAGAAAGCCTTGGATTAACTTGGAATAGTCGAGTAGTGCTGTGACATGCTCGGAGACATGTGTTTGTGGTGATTATGGTGATAGTGTAGTTCTGGAAACTTCCTTGATCATTTCCTTGATTGTTTGCAAATGTGAATTCATTGAAGATGTGTGTGGTGTGTCAAAGTTTGAAGAATAAGTCCTGAATTTAAGTGAGTGAGCAGTGCTGCTTGTCGACATGTGCTTGCCACTAAAAGGTTTCAATATATAGAAATTTGTTAAAGTTACAAGCGCAATGATGAACTTCATCCCTTATAGTGATAAATAGAGAACTATTCTTTGGTTGCCTGCACAAACATGAAAATGTGAGTGTTAAAAGTTTGTTTATTGTTACAGCTTGATGGGTATTCCCCTGCAGTGTGATCTGTGTGAATCCAAGTGATTGTACTGATTATAAGTGAAGTATATTGTTTGAAAACTTGCCTGATCAACCCTCACTGTTTGTTGCAAAGTGGTTCATCAAGAGAAATGAGATATTTTGTATAATTTTGGTGTTGTGCAATCTCTCATTAACTTCAACGTGCATCCCATATCATCAAGTCTTTGAAAAGGTATATATTATTTTTCACGAATCATTATGCGTTTGTGTCTGTAGTATTGAAAATTTGATTTAGTTTTAATGGTTTTTTGTTGTTCTTCTGTTCAGGTTAAGTTTCAGTTTTGTCCGTGAAGAATACTTCCCTTTGTGATTACAACTGATTTTGATACTGCTGTTGTGCTGCTGTTCATGTAAGTGTGATCTACATATTTTTATTTTTAGAATAATTAAATGAACTTTAATTTGCAGGAATGTAACGTTACGTAACATAACATAACATACTGTACCAGAATGATTTAAGTGATAGTATGAATTGATTTGTAAATGATAATTAGACAAAATTATAGATTCCTGAAGAATTTTTTAACTTTGACTTGTATTATTGTGAATTTGTGTATAAAATGAAATTGGATGAACCAGTTAACCTGCTTTAATATTTCTAACTGTAATGCTTTTCTTTTCATATGCTGTAACCAACACTTTCAAGATTACTTCAGTGCGCATATTTGAGTGCTTGTGAATTAAAGCTTGGTGGCACCGTTCTTTGTGGTTTGCTGTGCTCTGCTGATCTACAGAGAAGTTCAAATTTTGAGGTATGTGAAGTATTGCCGTCAGTTCATTATATGTTGAACAAACACATGCCATAATGCCCAATATTAGAGGTAGTAGAAATTATAAAGCTTCAAAAAAAGCACAAAGTAGAAGAGATGAGTATTATAAAAAGCGTAGAGAAAAGAAAAGGGACCAGTACAATAATCAACAAAAACTACTGATGCGTACTAGATCTACAAACTTGCGAAATGACAATGAGGCAACATTATTGATAGAAAATCACAGAAGGAGAAATAATGAAAATCTAAGGCATTTCAGAGAAAGAGAAGGTTCTGAAGTTCGAAATAGGAAAAGGAAAATTGCCAAAGAAAGGTGGGATAGATGTGTGAATGAATTTGAAACTGCAATCAGACAATTCCACTCTCATGTTTGTAATTGTTGTGGTAAAATGTACAGAATTTCTCAACTAAAGACTTTGAACAAAAGTAATTTAAGAAAAAGAAAAATTACTAATCATTTTTTAAATAAGGTGTTTTGGGTAGAGAAAAAAGATGAAGCAAAGTTTTGCTTCTCTTGTGCCAAAGACATTGAAACCTTATTTAGAGTGCCAAAAATGGCTTTGAGCAATGGTCTTGATTTCCCAGTGGTAGATGATGACATAAAAAAATTAAATCGCATAGAAGAGAGACTTTTAGCACCTAGACATGTATTCCAAACTCTATGGACTGTAAAGGGCCCTTCTGGTCAATTCAAAACAAAAGGAGGAATAGTGAATGTACCAGTAGAGGTTGATAATACTGTTTCTAGTTTGCCAAGACCAATTAACGACTCAAGTATGGTGCATGTGCGTTTGGCCAGAAAAATGGAGTATGTCAAAGATTACATGAGTGGTGTTGTGAGAACCACATTACTTTACAATGCTGCAAAAACATTTGTGCAAAAACCACTTGCTATTGAAGAAAATATTACTTTATCTAGTGATTGGCATATGGATGTAAATCATCATGAACAAACTAATCTAGAAGATGACTTTTATGTACAAAATGCTATCTATGAAACACTGCTTGTTGAAAATGAAAATGAATACTCATTTACTGGCTTAGTGGACAAAAGTCTGCGTATTGCCCCAGCAGAAGGCTTTCGTCCAACTAGTATTTTGTTTGATGACAAATGTGAGTACCTGGCTTTTCCAACGGTGTTTGGTGGTTATCGTATGACTCCATTCTAAAATGGGAGGGCTATATCTTATGCTGATGTTGCAAAATCCATGGCTATGAGGTATGACAGAAGAGTAGCTGAAAGAGGTGACCTGCTACTTTTCATAGCTAAAAAGTTAGAAATTTTGAAACTTTATAATAATATTGGAATAATTTTGAGGAAGAAATGTACTCAAAGGAGAAACATTACAGCAGGAGATATGCTATCTTCATCTTATGTAAGTGGGCTCATCCAGCATGATGATGGATATGCATTTTTGAAAGGTATCCGCAACAGCCCTGCACATTGGCAATCCGAAAAAACCAAATTACTTGCTCAAATTAGACAATTTGGTTTGCCAACATTATTTTTAACTTTATCATCAGCGGACCTGCAATGGCCAGAGCTTCTTGTGGCATTAAAACACACTGTGGACAGGACAACTATTACTGAGGCAGAAGCTATGTCATTAAGTTACTCTGACAGAGCAAGATTGGTACAAAAAGATCCTGTTACTTGTGGCATTCATTTCGATGAAAGATTTAAAGCACTGAAGAAAACTTGGGCCAGTCCAGAGGGACCATTTCTTCAATATAAAGTAGCTCACCATTACCACAGAATTGAATTTCAACAAAGAGGGTAAGTCTTTTTTTATCTATTAAAAATAAAATTGATGATGGAGTTGTAGAATTTAGCCTCAATGCACCTGTATGGTGTTCAAGATTCAAAATATACCGAAGATAATTTTACTCGAACTTTACTTCTTCGTATACCCCTGATTTTTTTTCAACTTGTGCATGTACTCTCTCCTTTGAAGATCAATTGCTTTATATTCTCCATATACTCATAATACATAATCATATTCATTTTAAAATGAGACTTTTAATTTATTTCATGTCTGCAACACTACCTCATTTCACCAAAACAACACACAGAGATGCTTCACTTTTTGTTATGATGTGCACTACCACATACAAATATATAGATGTGCTAATTGCACCAAATCTTCAAAAAACCTGCTTCAATACATCTTACTTCTTACCAAAAATGTGAACTTTGGGTGGTAAAGAACGAGTTCATCTTTTCACACCAAATTAATTTGGGGTCTTTGCAACTTGTTTATACTGATTCAAATGATCCATGGTTGGATTGGATCGTGAAAAATTTTTCTTGGCTCTATTTAATAAAATCCCGTTAAAATGTTGTATAATTTCACTGTTTCAACTCTAGCAGAAATACGTCATACGTACAAAAATTCCAAACCATGCTTTTTTTAAAAGCTAATGATGGGTCGAACATCCACACCAAGTGACATGTTGGCCCCGGAGAATTTAGTCCCTTCGCCTTAGACTTTAAGGTTTGGAACTACTATGAAAAGACCGTAAAGAGTGACAATTAACTTCACTTGGTCTATATCTTACTAAAATCAGTAAAGTGACACATCTCCTAAATATTTAACTATTTTTCAACACATTAGTCATAAAATGATATTATGAATGAAACTAAAAGCATTTTATTCAGACCTAAATTAACAGTGATGTCCCCAAACCTACCAAAGCAAGTGTCCAAGCAACATATCATAGCAATAAGAAAAGCTTCCCAAGAAAGGAGAGCTTGCTACTAACCTCCAGATTAAAACAACAGGTTGACAGATTTTCCTCTATCTTAATAGTCATCAGTCTTTATTCAATCCCTTCACATTTTAGCCGTTTTCCAAAAAGTAATAAGAGGTAATCACGGCTCGGGGACATGGAAAATTAACAATGTCAGAGAAATATGTACACGGGACAGAGACAATAATAAATGCATGTTTACAACAGCCTATAGCAGCAGAAAACAAAAGTCACAGCCCTCGCACCAATATGATGTAGCCCATAAGTGCGAGAGAGACAGGACGAGAAGAAAAACGCTAGCTTCATCGTATAGGTGCGAGGGCTGTGACTTTTGTTTTCTGCTGCTATAGGCTGTTGTAAACATGCATTTATCACGGATGCATTTATTATTGTCCCTGTCCCGTGTACATATTTCTCTGACATTGTTAATTTTCCATGTCCCCGAGCCGTGATTACCTCTTATTACTTTTTGGAAAACGGCTAAAATGTGAAGGGATCGAATAAAGACTGATGACTATTAAGATAGAGGAAAATCTGTCAACCTGTTGTTTTAATCTGGAGGTTAGTAGCAAGCTCTCCTTTCTTGGGAAGCTTTTCTTATTGCTATGATATATTGCTTGGACACTTGCTTTGGTAGGTTTGGGGACATCACTGTTAATTTAGGTCTGTATAAAATGCTTTTAATTTCATTCATAATATCATTTTATGACTAATGTGTTGAAAAATAGTTAAATATTTAGGAGATGTGTCACTTTACTGATTTTAGTAAGATATAGACCAAGTGAAGTTAATTGTCACTCTTTACGGTCTTTTCATAGTAGTTCCAAACCTTAAAGTCTAAGGCGAAGGGACTAAATTCTCCGGGGCCAACATGTCACTTGGTGTGGATGTTCGACCCATCATTAGCTTTTAAAAAAAGCATGGTTTGGAATTTTTGTACGTATGACGTATTTCTGCTAGAGTTGAAACAGTGAAATTATACAACATTTTAACGGGATTTTACTAAATAGAGCCAAGAAAAATTTTTCACGATCCAATCCAACCATGGATCATTTGAATCAGTATAAAAAACTGAATGTAAAACACCATGACTAGAGTTGGTATTGTGTTTCATATAGGATATTAGGTATCATTCATAACTTGAGACGGATTGGTCGAACACCAAACTTTGACCTCCTATAACTCCCAAACCATAATTTTTAAAAAAATTTCCTTTGACATATGGGTCCTTGGGGTGGTCCCAAATGATACTTAACCACTTCCAACTCAATCCGAAAACCATCATTTTGGACCTTGTGGTGATCTGACAGAGAATGACCCTTGAGCCCTGCTCAGCACCACTAAAAACCCACTGCTGGCATACACTCTTCTTCCCCTTATTATGCTTTCTCTTATTAAACAATGATTCATCAATCTCGACAGTCTTTTCAGGCCCACCTATGCGGCCTCATGTTGCCTGATCATAATTTTAACACACACCTCTCTGCAAAAACTAAACCAGTCCACAACAGTCTTCTTGGATATATCCACATCCCGCATGATGTGATCTTGGAAGAACTTATAAACCCACATATAAATAATTAGTATGATTTCACGCAGGGGCATTTTGGACTCAGCAAACCATGAACAGACGCCTACACTTCGCATACTTTGACACTTGTTGCAGCGCCAAACAAATCCATCCTGGGCCCGATTCTTTGCACCTAGCACCATGGGCCGCACATACTTCAGGAACAACCCAAATAACTAACCCCAAACAAGCCTCTAAAACAACAAGGAGGTCGATAGTAAAAGTCCACCCATGTCATTACATCCTACATCAATCACAACAGCATTTCCATTTGGTTGATCCAAAACAGAACGATGCTCTGCCTTAGCCACATTAGAAACTGATGGTTTTAAATTTAAACAATTACAAATATAGAATAAATACATAATCACCAATCCACCAATACAATCACGTACAATATTAATGTTTGGTTCGACAAACAGTTCGGGCACAGAACCAAGTTTCAATCTTATCTTCATTATGTTACCAGAATTAAAATGGTCTGAACAAAAAAGGTCATGGGACGCTATAGCCGCTTCATGAATATTAAGATTAATACATATCCATTCTATCCACTTCTTTCTCGTCCCCGGCTGTTTCGGTAACCTACACCAAATTATAAAACGTCACATAACAAATTTTCAATCCAGCGATTAAACTAACCAAAACAATTTACTCATTCATCAGTACACTTACGAGAATAAATGATTAACCTGTCCTTTTTCCTTCCGACACACAAAACACCGACGCGTCATATTTACTCAGATTCTTTTACAATTAATTCTTTTTTCTTTCTAATTCCAATTCCTAACCTACCAAATCAGTTCACAGCAGCCGGCATCCATTAGCGTTTGCCCGCGTACGTTAACTCAAATTACATACGTAACCAACATTACAACGACAAAACACGAGATCATGATTCGATCGAATAAGTTTAAATTGACTGCTTAAATTCAACACGACTTGTTTAATTTGTAAAGAATAATCAAAAATAATATAAATGAACTTCAAATACAGTCTAAATTCAATAAGTCAAAATTTAGTTTCATTTCGTTGAGGTTGGCGGCAGTGTAGTGTCAACTCCAGGAAAGCTTGCCGTTCGGATCAGTACGGCACGCCAGTCAGTGTGGCTTCGCTAATTAGATTAAATTAGATTAAGTTTAAATTTAAATTAAATTAGATTGCTCAGCCAAAAATTCATTTTGGCCCTTGTTTGTTTCTATTCGGAGGGGTGGCGAGACAAAGAAAACTGAAAGCCTCTGCACCGGGCGCGGTTTGAACTCGCGACCCCGTCATAGCTCGCAGACTCCGTCCTATAAGCACCGTGCGCTAACCGATTGCGCCACTGGGGCCCGCGAATAGAGTCGAGGCCACGCCCAGCATTGTGTCAACGGCAGGCGCTCCCTTCGTCGACATTCAGAGCGAAAATTAGTTCCGTCAGGAGCGGGGTTCGAACCCACGCCCTCAGACCAGGACCAGAAGACCCGGTGGAGAACTTAAGTCTGGCGCCTTCGAACACTCGGCCATCCTGACGGCGTGGGCGTGAGAGACCCGCACAGCCCTCTCGAAACTCGCAATAAACCAATCGACGACGAGCGCGACAGGAAAAGGACGGCGGCGATAGAATGCGAACTTACAGCTTACAGCTAGAGTGAGCACATGAGTAAAATAGTACATCGGAGACTTTAAGGGTTCGTCAACTCGTCAATATAGGGTGAAACCGGTTAAGAAATGAAATAATTGAACAAAACTGTTGACAAAAACCAGCTACATTTTAAACATTCTGTTTGAATATTGTCGCTGAGGGCACCCGAGCACAGCCTGATGCGTACACATGACAACAGGAGTAATCTACCCCTCGGATTCGAACCCATGCCTCTAGAAGAGACTTGTGCCTAATACCTGCGCCTTGAACCGCGCGGCCCTGTCCGCATCCACCTTATTTTTCTTCTTTCGAAATCCTTACTTCACGTTTTAAAAGGAGTCAATGGAAGCCAAAATAGGGATGCGCATAGCAGAGCAAGGTTTCGATCCTCGGACCTCTGGGTTATGGGCCCAGCACGCTTCCACTGCGCCACTCTGCTCTCACATCCATCCCGATTTCATTTGACTTGTGGTGCCGTTGTCATGGGCTAGCAGCAGAGTCAAAAATCAGCTTGGCACCCGGAATGCATGTATGCGCGACACTTAACTACTGCACCTCCGTGTTGACGTGATGTTGCCCCCAAAATTGGCTGGCATGCGAGCTTTTCCGCAGTAGGCACCCAATGGTGCCTGAGCGTAAGGCGAGTCTTTGCTCCGGTTCCGTGGTGTAGTGGTCATCACGTCTGCTTTACACGCAGAAGGTCCCCAGTTCAATCCTAGGGCGGAATCAAGACACATTTTTCTGCTCTCATCTTGTCTTCTTTTCTCCGAACTCTGAAACCGGTTTGGGACAGGACGTCAGGTGGCGGGCGACGCCAACGGAATGCACCTTTTCTTGTCCTTGCCTTGGCTTCCTGGCATCACCCAGGCTTAAGTTACCATGGTGGCCATAGTCGCGGCCAAGAATTTACCATGGCCACTTGCTCGATTACCATGGGCATCCTACTGGCCATGGTAAAACGGTCCATGGCCATCCGTGGCCCATGGCCACGGCCATAGCCACACAATGGGCAGACAGTGGCCATGGTCCGAGCCCATGGCCAGACCATGGCCATGGTCGTAGCATCACCATGGGCAGATGATGGCCATGGTAAAGATAGCCATAGTGTGGTCATGGCCATGTGGCCATGGTGAGGCCATGGGCCGTATGATAATTTAAATGCCTATAAAACCTGCATTTATAGGAATTTTCTGGCGAAACTTTGTATGTAGCCTCCTCCGCTTAAGAAATCAAACTAATTTACTTTTCTTGAAAAATGAAATTTTGTGTGCCCCATAACTCAGAAACGGCTTTAGTTAGGCAAAAACTAACAGCGGCATCGGTCTTGTCTCGATTTTTACACCCCTGGGACATACTCTTATCTTATCTCGGACTTAGAAGGAATCTTAATAAGTGACCTCATACTTGCCTTTGGTACACGTGGCCATGGCACCGGCTATGACCATGGCCATGGCCTGTCTATGGGCTATTCTGGCCATGGCCAGTCTATGGGCTATTCTGACCATGGCCATGCCCTGCCCATGGCCTGGTCATGGTCTGCCCATGAGCATAATACCATGGCCATTTTGCCCATGGGCAGTGGCCATGGCAGGCCGTGGCCATGGTAATGCTCATGGTAACTTTAGCCTGGGCACATCCCAGCCCAGCACTGTATGATGCTTGCTCGCACTTGCTGTGCCCCTCTGGATCGAGGGTTTAGGTCCCTCCACCAGTAGGTAAAACCGTTTTCCTTGGAGAATCCAAAACGAAACTCGCGACATGATGCGTTGCGCACGTGTTGAAAAATCATAGTATGTCAAGAGTGGGGTTTGAACCCACGCCCTCAGACGAGGACCAGAACACTCAACCCACCTTCGACCGGGTAAGGGAGAAAGGTACCCTTGAGTCTGGCGCCTTAGACCACTCGGCCATCCTGACAAGTCAGCGGCGGCTGAGCGGAGTGGATATCATTATTTTATTTGCCTCTCGCTCCTCCCAACCCCCTCCCTATCCCTCACTTATTACTGCTTTTTTTGCTTTCCGTCTTTCTGTCTTGTATTTAGCGTGGACGGGCGAACGACGCAAAACGAGGGCCCGTCCGGGATTTGAACCGGGGGTCCTCCCAATCAAACACCGAGAATCACAGCCCCAGACCAACCGGCCGATGTCAAATGCTGCCGTGTGGACGTCAATGTTACTCTGTCCAACTTGACCCGAACCTCGAAGGGGAAATAAAATTACTATCTGCCTCCAGAGAGAATCGAACTCTCGACCCCCAGTTAACCACGCATCCGTTACTAGACTGGTGCTCTAACCACTGAGCTATGGAGGCTGCCGCACCTCCCCTATCAACCTCATTTCAATAATGTGACGTCGCTCTGACCGGACCGGAAAGCGTGGGGGTAAAGAAAGAGAGGCACCCGCCCACCGAGATCTTTCGTCGGGATTCCGGGACTCAGACTCTACATCGCGCCAATGGCGAATAACCACAACCACTGATCAAAAGATTTCAATATCAAACTCTGGCAGGATCGTCCCAATATTCTGCGCACGTGTCATGGAAACGCTCATCAACCTAAACGACTTCGCAACAGGGGGTATAGCTGAGTAGCAGAGCATTCGGCTGCAGATCGAGAGGTCCCCGGTTCAGACCCGTGTGCCCCCTATCTCCTTTCCATTTTCAGCGCGTGGCAGTTGACCCGATAAATGTCGCGTTCAACCGTCTCACTGCGCAACACGAATGGAGTTGAACACTAACAAGTGCTGAACAGTTGCACACTTGGTCTAACAGTGCAATTCTTGCAGCGATGGAAATCGAACCCATGCCTCAAGAAGAAACTGGTACCTGTAACCAGCGCCAGTGTTCAATACCACCAAGAGTAAAGACAATTTCTCCTGCGAAGGAAGAAGTTGTTTCAGGGTGGATTAGACAGGAAGCATATGACCGTCTGAAACTTTATTGGTTTTAGTGATCTTTCTGTTCTAAAATTTTACAAGTAAAAGTCTGTAAATATCTTTCCGGGTAAAGTGAAGACATATTTTTTCCATACATTTGCAGGATAAACTTTTACATGTTTCTGTAATTTTACAGACTATAGGTATTTTACGGGAAAAGTCTTGGCACTAACTATGCCAAGACTTTACCCGTAAAATCTCACCAAATTTTTTTTTAGCATTGACGATACGCTCGTGGCGGATGACATTGCATGAAGCTGTGGTGTCCGAGTGGTTAAGGAGTTGGACTTGAAATCCAATGGGTTCTACCCGCACAGGTTCGAACCCTGTCCACAGCGTCACAAATTCGCTTCTTCCTTCCGCTTTCTAGACCTTGAGAGTTTTATGACCTGCTCGCCGTGGTCTATTTCATGAGTCAATCGACGTTCCTATGGATCTGAACCGGAATCGTCGTTTTGACCGTATCCGGTATGACAAATCATGACTGGAAAACGCATCCGCAGCCGTGTTTTCTCATAACCGATATGGTCAAAACGTCGGTTCTGGGTTCCGGTCCAGATCCACAGGAAAGGTCCATTCCGAGCAACGACAGCCAAAATATATGCCCCGGGAACTCGGCCTTCGGAAAAGGAAACTGACGCACCAACCAAGGCTGTCAAATTCAAATAGTAAACGGACCCTCCGATGCTCCACCTCGACCAAAAACGACAATATGGCCGCTAAACCCCCTCCCCCCACCCAGCCTGTATTTTCGGGTTAAACCTTGGCAATGCCCGCTACGGCATTGGTGTGCAACTCAGTGGCCCGGGGCAACGTTTTCCAGTTCTACCTCTGTGTTACAAAACTATGTAAAGATCGAGATCCATAAATGTTACAAAATTCATTTTGGCCCTTGTTTGTTTCTATTCGGAGGGGTGGCGAGACAAAGAAAACTGAAAGCCTCTGCACCGGGCGCGGTTTGAACTCGCGACCCCGTCATAGCTCGCAGACTCCGTCCTATAAGCACCGTGCGCTAACCGATTGCGCCACTGGGGCCCGCGAATAGAGTCCGAGGCCACGCCCAGCATTGTGTCAACGGCAGGCGCTCCCTTCGTCGACATTCAGAGCGAAAATTAGTTCCGTCAGGAGTGGGGTTCGAACCCACGCCCTCAGACCAGGACCAGAAGACCCGGTGGAGAACTTAAGTCTGGCGCCTTCGAACACTCGGCCATCCTGACGGCGTGGGCGTGAGAGACCCGCACAGCCCTCTCGAAACTCGCAATAAACCAATCGACGACGAGCGCGACAGGAAAAGGACGGCGGCGATAGAATGCGAACTTACAGCTTACAGCTAGAGTGAGCACATGAGTAAAATAGTACATCGGAGACTTTAAGGGTTCGTCAACTCGTCAATATAGGGGAAACCGGTTAAGAAATGAAATAATTGAACAAAACTGTTGACAAAAACCAGCTACATTTTAAACATTCTGTTTGAATATTGTCGCTGAGGGCACCCGAGCACAGCCTCATGCGTACACATGACAACAGGAGTAATCTACCCCTCGGATTCGAACCCATGCCTCTAGAAGAGACTTGTGCCTAATATCTGCGCCTTGAACCGCGCGGCCCTGTCCGCATCCACCTTATTTTTCTTCTTTCGAAATCCTTACTTCACGTTTTAAAAGGAGTCAATGGAAGCCAAAATAGGGATGCGCATAGCAGAGCAAGGTTTCGATCCTCGGACCTCTGGGTTATGGGCCCAGCACGCTTCCACTGCGCCACTCTGCTCTCACATCCGTCCCGATTTCATTTGACTTGTGGTGCCGTTGTCATGGGCCAGCAGCAGAGTCAAAAATCAGCTTGGCACCCGGAATGCATGTATGCGCGACACTTAACTACTGCACCTCCGTGTTGACGTGATGTTGCCCCCAAAATTGGCTGGCATGCGAGCTTTTCCGCAGTAGGCACCCAATGGTGCCTGAGCGTAAGGCGAGTCTTTGCTCCGGTTCCGTGGTGTAGTGGTCATCACGACTGCTTTACACGCAGAAGGTCCCCAGTTCAATCCTAGGCGGAATCAAGACACATTTTTCTGCTCTCATCTTGTCTTCTTTTCTCCGAACTCTGAAACCGGTTTGGGACAGGACGTCAGGTGGCGGGCGACGCCAACGGAATGCACCTTTTCTTGTCCTTGCCTTGGCTTCCTGGCATCACATCCCAGCCCAGCACTGTATGATGCTTGCTCGCACTTGCTGTGCCCCTCTGGATCGAGGGTTTAGGTCCCTCCACCAGTAGGTAAAACCGTTTTCCTTGGAGAATCCAAAACGAAACTCGCGACATGATGCGTTGCGCACACTGCAAAAAATAAGTACGGAACAATTACGGAGAAGTACCGTTAATTATTGTCCGGAGGTTTCCGTTATTGAAGAGTACGGAAATCGCCGTGTTCTGGCCGCCCTGAACCTCTTTTTGTGTGGTACGGAGACTAAAAACGGGCTTTCCGTAGCACTTTTTATGTGCACGGAGAGGCCGTTTCACGTCTTCGTAGTGCGAAAATAGGGTTTACGGACTCTCCGCACTCTGCACTCCGTCGCAAATTTCATAGGGCAGGTACGGACCGCCGTACTTGGTTCCGTATTCGTTTCTAATTTTTTACAGTGCACGTGTTGAAAAATCATAGTATGTCAAGAGTGGGGTTTGAACCCACGCCCTCAGACGAGGACCAGAACACTCAACCCACCTTCGACCGGGTAAGGGAGAAAGGTACCCTTGAGTCTGGCGCCTTAGACCACTCGGCCATCCTGACAAGTCAGCGGCGGCTGAGCGGAGTGGATATCATTATTTTATTTGCCTCTCGCTCCTCCCAACCCCCTCCCTATCCCTCACTTATTACTGCTTTTTTTGCTTTCCGTCTTTCTGTCTAGTATTGAGCGTGGACGGGCGAACGACGCAAAACGAGGGCCCGTCCGGGATTTGAACCGGGGGTCCTCCCAATCAAACACCGAGAATCACAGCCCCAGACCAACCGGCCGATGTCAAATGCTGCCGTGTGGACGTCAATGTTACTCTGTCCAACTTGACCCGAACCTCGAAGGGGAAATAAAATTACTATCTGCCTCCAGAGAGAATCGAACTCTCGACCCCCAGTTAACCACGCATCCGTTATTAGACTGGTGCTCTAACCACTGAGCTATGGAGGCTGCCGCACCTCCCCTATCAACCTCATTTCAATAATGTGACGTCGCTCTGACCGGACCGGAAAGCGTGGGGGTAAAGAAAGAGAGGCACCCGCCCACCGAGATCTTTCGTCGGGATTCCGGGACTCAGACTCTACATCGCGCCAATGGCGAATAACCACAACCACTGATCAAAAGATTTCAATATCAAACTCTGGCAGGATCGTCCCAATATTCTGCGCACGTGTCATGGAAACGCTCATCAACCTAAACGACTTCGCAACAGGGGGTATAGCTCAGTAGCAGAGCATTCGGCTGCAGATCGAGAGGTCCCCGGTTCAGACCCGTGTGCCCCCTGTCTCCTTTCCATTTTCAGCGCGTGGCAGTTGACCCGATAAATGTCGCGTTCAACCGTCTCACTGCACAACACGAATGGAGTTGAACACTAACAAGTGCTGAACAGTTGCACACTAGGTCTAACAGTGCAATTCTTGCAGCGATGGAAATCGAACCCATGCCTCAAGAAGAAACTGGTACCTGTAACCAGCGCCAGTGTTCAATACCACCAAGAGTAAAGACAATGTCTCCTGCGAAGGAAGAAGTTGTTTCAGGGTGGATTAGACAGGAAGCATATGACCGTCTAAAACTTTATTGGTTTTAGTGATCTTTCTGTTCTAAAATTTTACAAGTAAAAGTCTGTAAATATCTTTCCGGGTAAAGTGAAGACAAATTTTTTCCATACATTTGCAGGATAAACTTTTACATGTTTCAGTAATTTTACAGACTATAGGTATTTTACGGGAAAAGTCTTGGCACTAACTATGCCAAGACTTTACCCGTAAAATCTCACCAATTTTTTTTTTTAGCATTGACGATACGCTCGTGGCGGATGACATTGCATGAAGCTGTGGTGTCCGAGTGGTTAAGGAGTTGGACTTGAAATCCAATGGGTTCTACCCGCACAGGTTCGAACCCTGTCCACAGCGTCACAAATTCGCTTCTTCCTTCCGCTTTCTAGACCTTGAGAGTTTTATGACCTGCTCGCCGTGGTCTATTTGATGAGTCAATCGACGTTCCTATGGATCTGAACCGGAATCGTCGTTTTGACCGTATCCGGTATGACAAATCGTGACTGGAAAACGCATCCGCAGCCGTGTTTTCTCATAACCGATATGGTCAAAACGTCGGTTCTGGGTTCCGGTCCAGATCCACAGGAAAGGTCCATTCCGAGCAACGACAGCCAAGCGCAACGGGTCACAAGCGCAACGGCTCGCTACCGCAACAGCTCACAAGCGCGACAGCTCGCTACCGCAGCAGCTCACAAGAGCAACGGCTCACAAGCGCAAAGGGTCACAAGCGCAACGGCGGAGATCCTACTTTTGGGTGGCTCCGACTATAGACGAGGCCGCGCGCGAGAGCGAGCCATCGATCCCAGTGTGAGATGAGAAATCAACCGTGCCCTCGCCCGTCTCGCTCTCCAACCTTATTTTACGTCTCCCGCGCCGGTGTTTACCTTAACGGTTAAAACTGAATATAAGAGATAAAAAATAAAAGCTACTGAATAGCAACATTATTTCATGATTGTGACGTTAGTACGAAATTTTGTACGAGTGTATCGTGAATCGCCGGCCCGGCGGCATATCTGACCATCAGGGACGGACTGGCCCGGGGGGGCAAGGCGGGAAACCCCGCCCGCGGGTCCGGGCCCCCCCTGAGGGGGCCCGCGGCCCCCCTTTTGAGCTGCGAACTTGCCATCACAAGTGTAAGACATAAGACCAGGTATTAGCTCATTTACTGACAGAGAAGAGGACACAATGCTCTGCAAATGAGGCGTTTTTCTTTAAAAAACGCTGTAATTGCCACTTTTCCGCGCCTGTGGGTTAGGCAACCCACATGGCACCGGGCCCCCTGGAGGTCCAATCCCCGCCCGGGCCCCTGACGCCCCAGTCCGTCCCTGCTGACCATGACGGTCGAGTGCCGACCGAACCGCCCTTAGTATTTCGCTTCATTTACAATACTTCATGTATTTTACTTTACTCCTGTAATTTGTGTTAATGGTTGTATGGTTACATGGGAAGCAAGCAGCGGACAACGTAAAGGGTTGGACTTTGCTTCTTCGAGTACTCCTGCTCAATGATTTTCAACGACGTCGCGAAAGTGTGTTTTTTAGCAGATGATACCTTTAAACACTTAACATAAAATTTAACTTGTAATTTGAAGGTGTCAGCTAGCTTTTACTCTCGAGTCCAGAAACTAATAATATAGCGCGGGGCTATAGGGGGGGGCTCTATGGCTGCCTGACGCGCAGTCTGCGCGGAACAATGGCACCTCCTCCTCGCCCTCGCGCGCAGCGTGTAACACTAACAGCTCCTCCCTGCCAGCGACGGCTTCGGTCCGCCACGCCGCCGGTGGAGGCCCCTTTCCCTCCCAACCCCGCAGGCACGCGGCGCGGCGCTGCTGGCGTCATTCGTCGTTTACATCGTGTGCGTTCACACACAAATTTTCGCACCTCATAGCAATTTCTCTTGCGGTATTATCTGCTATCAATACCAATCTTGATTGATATTTTTTTTTATTTTTTTTTGTTCTTCCGGAGGTGTTTGTATGCGCATTAATAATAATCTGCACCGTGGAAAAAATACTTCTAGCTATCGGATTCGTCGCCATTTCGCACAACTCGCGTTGTGTTTCTCCAAAGGTGAGAAGATAAACCTAACCTCCACGAGCTTTGTGCATTGGCGTAACTGTGTTGTTTGATTTGAAAACGCTCGTCTTCTGCACTCGGTTCATGCTCGACCGCTCGTTTCCTCTCGGATTTCGCTCTCCGGCATCCCCGACATCATGTCATTCCGCACCGAATGTTCACATTTTTGTATGCATTTGGTGCTGCCAACTCTCTCACATTTTGCTGTGTGCGTTGTTTGTGCCCGCAGGTGTGGCGTGACTGTTGATCAGCGTTCTGTGTTTTTTGATTCTCTACCTCATTAATGTTCTAGTTATGGATGCCCCTCACATTCTGCAAATCCCTTCCAGCCTCTTGAGTGTGCATTCCAGCCTGCACCTTGGAAGTGCGTCTACTTTTGGGGCGTATCCTTTGCGTCCTTTGCTGTCAGTTGTGTGCAGCTTCCCAATCGAAACGATGGATTCTGTATTGTGGTGAGTAATGCAAAAGTATTTGATAAAAGTCCATGCCGAGCAAGGAAGGCAAGGTTTGCTAATGCCCAAAACTGTCATGGTAAATGTAGCGGATAATGGAAGTGCCCTTCCCATAACTTGTCCACTGCATGTGTCAAGTAATACTTGTACCTCCCTTCTTTTCAGGTGCATTTGAAATTCCATCATAATCACCGTTCTCAGTCAAAGTCAACAGATCCTGATGAGCCATCTCCAGTGAGGACAGACACTCAAGTATGTATTAGCAGTAATTTTTATTAATCTTTTGTGGATGTTTATTTATTTATTTATTTATTTATTCATTTATTTATTGGAAAGGATATTCTTTGATGCAATATTTATGTCACATTACAGACTTACCAGCTGTTTGATTTAAAGACGTGTGGATTACTATCCCAGCACATGTTCTCATGATTAAACTTTGTAGAAGGGATACCTACTGGAGAGTCCCCCTGGCAGAGTTCCCCCCCCCCAATTTTTTTTTATTATTTTTATTATTTTTGAAAATGCTTTATTGCTGGAGTTCCCCCCTAACTTCCTTATATTTGTATTATTATTTCATTATTTCTTTAACGGATTTTTTTTCTGACTTATCAATACTTGATTTACCCAACAAATGTGGGGAAACTTCTGGAGAGTCCCCCTAGCAGAGTTCTCCCCCTATATTTTTATTATTTTTTATTATTTTAGTGGAATGCTCTCTTGCCGCAGTTCCCCCCCTGGGAAAGTTTAAAAGGGACCCCCTCCTAGAGGTACCCCCTGTATTATTTAAAGATAAAAATAACAAGAAATAAAATTATTAAATGAAATAATAAAATATAATATAAAAAATAAAATATTTTTTTTCACGAGGAAGTTTAAAAAAATATATTTTAACAAATTGATTGAGGCTAGAAAAATTTAAGAGAACGGCGGTGCAGCGACGAACCTCTTCTAGGGAGGTGCTGTAGAGGTTATTCGAATAGGGTATTTCACTTTCACTCCAATCAAAAAAGATCCAAAGCAGAAGAGTACTGCTTCCTGATTTGTTTTCTCCTTGAAGCCGATTGGCTTACACCAACGAAGTTCTCGGGCACGCCACTAGGGCGATCGCAGACCTGGCGGTCGGTCCAAGAACTTCGACGGTATCAGCCAATCAGCGTCAAGGAGGAAACAAATCAAGAAGCAATACTTTTCTTCTTCGGATCCGGTTTAAACGAAGTGAAATACCCGATTCCTGGTACCTCTCGCCTGGATGCCGCCTGTCATTTCTTACACCAAGTTTGTGCTCGCTGTGAGGCTACCAGGCGAGGCTGCAATGATCAGTAGGGACTGTGCTAGTGTCGGAGGTGTTGTGGTAGTGGGAGAGAGAATGGCAGTGCTCCAACACCCCCCCCCAATATATATATATATATATATATATATATATATATATATATATATATATATATATATATATATATATATATACATATATATAATAAAAGTAAGAATAAATAAATAAAATAAAAACCGTTCCCAGAATATTTTAAGATGATTAACATATTTGTTGGGTAAATAAAATATTGATAAGTCAAAAAAAAAATCCGTTAAAGAAATAATCAAATAATAATACTAAAATAAGGAAGCTAGGGGGGAACTCCAGCAATAAAGCATTTTCAAAAATAATAAAAAATAATAAAAAAAATAGGGGGGGAACTCTGCTAAGGGGACTCTCCAGTAGGTATCCAAAATGTGGTAATCATCTCAAAATATTCTGGGAACGGTTTTTATTTTATTTATTTATTCTTACTTTTATATTTATGTATATATATATTTTTTTTGGGGGGGGGGGGAGGGTGTTGCACAGCCATTCTCTCTCCCACTACCACGACACCTCCGACACTAGCACAGTCCCTACTTATCATAGCAGCCTCGCCTGGTAGCCTCACTGTGAGCACAAACTTGGTGTAAGAAATGACAGGCGGCATCCAAGCGAGAGGTACCAGGAATCGGGTATTTCACTTCGTTTAAAGCGGATCCAAAGAAGAGAAGTATTGTTTCTCGATTTGTTTCCTCCTTGACGCTGATTGGCTGATACCGTCGGAGTTCTCGGACCGACCGCCCGGTCTGCGATCGCCCTAGTGGCGTGCCCGAGAACTTCGTCGGTGTAAACAAATCGGCTTCAAGGAGGAAACAAATCATGAAGCAATACCTTTCTGCTTTGGATCCGGTTTGAATGGAGTGAAATACCCTATTCGAATAACCGCTACTGCACCTCCCTATAAGAAGTTCGTCGCTCCACCGCCGTTCTCTTAAATTTTTCTAGCCTCAATCAATTTGTTAAAATATAAGTTTTTTAAACTTCCTCGTGAAAATGATATTTTATTTTTTATATTATAATACAGGGGGTACCTCTAGGAGGGTGAGGGTGTCCCTTTTAAACTTTCCCAGGGGGGAACTGCGGCAAGAGAGCATTCCACTAAAATAATAAAAATTCATTAAAAAAAAGGGGGGGAACTCTGCTAGGGGGACTCTCCAGAAGTTTCCCTGTAGAAGTCTTTCATCATCGCTGTTATCCACTAAAAATTTTGTAAAAAATGTATGCGGTGTGCTTCATTGCACATTCACAATCCTAGCTGTATCTAAACATCTATGTGAGATGAGCATGATGTGTCCCTCCTCATTAGGCCAGAAAAAGCGAAATGTCTTGTGAAATCTTAGATTAAGTTAGTCTTGTTTGATTCCGTGTATTTCATCCTAATTTACTCTTTGTATTCTTTAGAAGAAGGTAATTTATTGTTAGGTATAAGTCCCATTTGAGACTGACATTGTCCATGTTTTTTTTTTTTTTTTTTTTTTTTTTTTTTTAATTATTATATTTTTTTTTTTTTAATTTATTTTTTAAAATCAAAGATGTGTTGTATTCAAGAAATGTAGTATTAGTTGATATGTTGATTGGTGTACTGTAGAAGTCTGAAATCATTGCATATAATTTTGTTTGGTGTTATGGATTTAATTTTACATATTTTTAGGCAGTGCTGCTATCTTTTCTGACTCTGGCCACTTTTGATTTTGATAATTAAATTGATCTGAAATAGGCCCGAGGAGCAATGCTCTTGTTAAAGAGCAGTTGACAAATTTAGATATAATGGTGGTGACATGGCAAAGAATAGTAGACTATTTTACAATTTATCAAGTTATTGGTGATAATGGAATTAATGCATGAAAGCAAGAAGTTGTATAAAAGCATCATTTCACATTAATAAAATTGTTGAAACACAAGTTACGTACAGATCTTTTAAATATCCTCGAGGATGAGCCACTGATCGTTAGGTCCTGAGGAAGAGCATTGTAGAACTTGACAGCAGTATTAAATACAGAATTAGTACCATGCTTTATTGTATGGTGATGAGTTTGATGGATTTTTTAATTACTATCTTGTATTGTGTTCATGTATGTCTTGACTGTTTTTTTAATTTAATGGAGGTATTGACCATGTTATATTTGATTTTGAACATGTAAACAACAGAGTCACGGTGGAGGGAGAAAAGGTGGCGGCACTCCTGGCCCTTCTGCATGGCAGACCGTGCGACACAAATCCTCACAACTTAGGGGATTAACGCCGGGGTCGAGGCAAGCTGGAGCGGAGCGTCAGCGTTAGCGCGGTCGGGGCTGGCCCATCTACCTGCTGGCCGCCTCGACTCAGCTTCAGCCGCGCCGACCCTCGAGCTGTCCCCCTGCCGGCCCCGGGGCAGCCCCGGGGCTGGAGCGGCTCGACCCGGCTCGGCAAGCTGCCGGCCAATCAGCGCGCGCTCCCCGACCAGCGCGATATTTTAAACAGTCTAAACGGTGCGCACAGCGCACAGCGCGGCCTGACCACGGCCATCATCGCCCACCACCTCAACTGCCGCATGCATTTTGTCTGTGCCGAGGCGGACAGGGCAGTGCAAGAGTCGCACAGACGAAACCGCGACTTGCCCAAAAGGGCCCGCGTTAATTAGTTCCCATTAAAATCATAAATTTTCTGTTCTGTTACATCATGTCTCATGTCTTACCCATGTATCGCGCATAACGTAACTTTTTAACCTTAGCCTCATCTACATATTACATCTTTGACCTTTCTACTCACAATCGCCCTGAATCGTGTGAATAATACAGTTCTAGCGCAATATGCAATCAAATGTACAGTTTTGACTGTTTGAAATATCGCGCTGGTCGGGGAGCGCGCGCTGATTGGCCGGCAGCTTGCCGAGCCGGGTCGAGCCGCTCCAGCCCCGGGGCTGCCCCGGGGCCGGCAGGGGGACAGCTCGAGGGTCGGCGCGGCTGAAGCTGAGTCGAGGCGGCCAGCAGGTAGATGGGCCAGCCCCGACCGCGCTTACGCTGACGCACCGCTCCAGCTTGCCTCGACCCCGGCGTTAATCCCCTAAGTTGTGAGGATTTCTGTCCCTCGGTCAGCCGCCTAGTGCCGCCACCTTCTCTCCCTCCACCGTGAACAGAGTACTAGATCTCGGATCTGACCTTTAATATTTAAAATCAGCTTTATCAGAATTTCTTGACACTCGGTTTCAAGGTAGAAACCGACGCTCTGAATTCAAATCGTCATGTGCACTGGATCTGAGATATCAGGCTCGAAAGTTTAGAGTGAAACGTAACTAAGTGGAAAACGTGATGAGTTGAAAGGTTTTAGTTTTGGGCGCCAACAATACTCGACAAGTACTCGAGTGCCCGGAGATTTTGAAAAAAAACACACGGGCGATTATGGGCGATTTTGAAAAAACGCGGGCGATTTCGCGCGATTTCATTGGCTGAACGGCCTCGGGCATTCGGGGCCCGAGTCGGGCGGCCCGGCAGCTCTGCTTGATGCAACTCTCAACTCTACTCTCGTTTTGTTTCTCCGTAAGTAAGCAGGAGAGCAGGAGACTTCCATAGCCTGTACACATAGTCGTGCTTTGGCGTGAAATGCGATTTAATACTCGCTCACCGTGTTGGTTTGCGAATCCTTCTTGCACTTGCTGTCGCTTGCCTCATGTACGTATTTTCGTATTTTCATTTTCATCACTCTCTGCAACCACCCCAACCACAATGATGACAAACTATTCGGTCAGGTAACCTGAAGGTGCCTGCGGAAGTCTGCTTTGGACGCGGCCGGTCTGGGTGGAGCGGCGATGCGTGGGTTGCGTTTATTCACGGAAAATCCATAAAAAGATTTGCTTACATTCACTGTCTTAGATATTACTTATTTACTCTTTGTGGTAATGTACTGTTTTATAGCTCTCTTGCTTCTCCGAATATGCGAAAACGTAACGTAAGCCTTGAGAGTTTTACTTGTACATTTGGCTTTTGTTTGTAAAGAGCTCATCGCATTTTTGAGTGTATTGCTGTTGCACTCTTCCTAGTCTGCCAGGCACTCTCCCCAAACCGCTTTACTTTCATTACTCCCAGTTGTTCTGTTTTTCAAGATTGATGCCAATTAAGTGATAGCATGTTTGCATCAATAGAATATCTTAAATTGTTGTGCGAAAGAAAATTGACACGTCTTTGAAATGCGTCCACTCTTAAGTACAGTGCTGTACTCATTAGCTAATAACTCTTTTCCTTTTTCAGGTCAGGATACTCGAGGACGACAGATTGAACTGCTGCTCATGTCTCCTACTTGTTGAGGGTTGGAGATCGTCTTAACCTCACTTTTGTGGCTGTGCCTCAGCTTTTGGTGGGAGGAATCTGTCTTCTTGTGTTTTTGTCTGAAGAAAAGGTAATGTGTGTGGTGTTCAGGTATGGTATGTGACACAAGTGGACTACTGAAATCACAAGGGCAGTAATTAAGAAGTGCGTTAGTAAATATTACTTTCAATCTCAAAATTTAATTGAGCAGAGAATTGTAATAGTTTGTGAAAGATATTACACAAATTTCCTATATTCTTAACACTTGTTAACGATGTACTCATCAAGTGGGATTCCTAAACTGAAATCCATTGGGAATTTTTTGCTTTGGTGTGTACCTCATTATTAATTTTTGGTAACATGTGTTACAGGTGACATTTATGTGGTTCAAGATCAGGATACTGCTGTTATGTAGCAAAACTGCATCCTTGCTCCTCTGCATTCCTCCGATAGCATTCTGGTGATGTAGCAGGTAAGTGGTATGGTATAGTCCCTTTCTCACTTAACTATTAGCTTTTAGTGAATGTAATGGTTGCCAATTTTTTTTTTTTTTAAGGTTTTAAAGCAATTGGCCAGTACTGTTGTTAAACAACATGAGCACACAGCAGCATCCTTCAAGTTTTCGAAGCAGCAAGACAGTCAGAGCACATAATTTCCTTCAAGACGTCAGTGCCAGTCTCAGATCAATAGAGTATTAAGTAACAGATTTACCTTCAAACAATTTTGCAAATTGATAAACTACGGAGTCCTAATGTTTTAGAAAAGTAGCGTTAAAGTGCCGTCTCCATTAAAGTTATATTTGTAGCTATGCACTTTGTCTATCAAATGTTGTATTGTGGATTTCTTAACTTTTCATTTTGTGTTCTGAGGAGTCCGACATGAGCGAGGAGCTTTATTTCCTCAATAAAGGACCCTGTGGGTGGTCTGTGAGTGTAAATTGAGTAGACTGTTTCATATTTTATGTTAATTTGAGAGGTTTAAAAGATACATGCAGGCACATGTTTAGCCTTGCGCTTAGTCTGTTAAACGCTGCAATGTGGTTTTTGTATTTTTCCATTTTGTGTTCTTCTGAGAAGTCTGGCATGAGTGTTGGGCTTGATTTTCTCAATGGTGGACCCGGTTGATGCTTTGTGAGTGTAAATTGGGTAGACTGTTTCATATTTTCTGTTAATTTGAAAAGTTTAAAATTTTCTGTAACTAGGCTGGATATTGCCATTATTGTTTTTAACACTGGGTGTACGAAATAATGATCTGCCATCTCACATGTAGGTATTAAAACAATATGGGCAGTCCTCTTAATCTTTTCAAATGTTAATGTGAAAGTGCCGTCTGCATTTAAGATACATTTTTAGCTATGCGCTTAGTCTGTTAACTATTGGCATTTTGGCTTTTGTACATTTTCATTTTGTGATCTTCTGAGAAGTCCGTCATGAGTGTGGGGCTTTATTTTCTGAATGGTGGACCCTGTGGGTGCTTTGTTAGTGTAAATTGGGAAGACTGTTTCATTTTTTATGTTAATCTGAGAGGTTTGAAATTTTCTCTTAATACGCAGTATATGGCCATTTGTATTTTTAACACTGCTTGTACAAAATAATGATCTGCCATCTCACATGATGGTATTAAAACAACATGGGCAGTCCTCTTAATGTTTTCATATGCTAATGTGATAGTGCCGTCTGCATTTAAGATACATTTTTAGCTATGCGCTTAGTCTGTTAACTGTTGACATTGTGGCTTTTGTACATTTTCATTTTGTGTACTCCTGAGAAGTCCGTCATGAGTGTGGGGCTTTATTTTCTCAATGGTGGACCCTGTGGGTGCTTTGTTAGTGTAAATTGGGAAGACTGTCTCATTTTTTATGTTAATTTGAGAGGTTTGAAATTTTCTCTTAATACGCAGTATATGGCCATTTGTATTTTTAACACTGCTTGTACAAAATAATGATCTGCCATCTCACATGATGGTATTAAAACAACATGGGCAGTCCTCTTAATGTTTTCAAATGCTAATGTGATAGTGCCGTCTGCATTTAAGATACCTTTTTAGCTATGCGCTTAGTCTGTTAACTGTTGGCATTGTGGCTTTTGTACATTTTCATTTTGTGTTCTCCTGAGAAGTCCGTCATGAGTGTGGGGCTTTATTTTCTCAATGGTGGACCCTGTGGGTGCTTTGTTAGTGTAAATTGGGGAAGACTGTTTCATATTTTATGTTAATTTGAGAAGTTTAAAATTTTCTTTTGATACGCATATGGCCATTTTATTATTTTTAACACTAGGTATACTAAATAATTATCTGCCAATGTGTTCTGTACCTATTATGTTATGTTATTTAGTAATTGTGGTGCTAGCTTTAAGATTCGAAGCAGGAAGACTGTTATTGAAGCTCTCAGTTTTTTGAGAAATATTGCTGAGACTGTTCATATGGACTTTTTTTGGTCGCAACCACTAGCCTCTGTTTTCTATGTGCTGGCTATGAAATATATCAAGTATCTCATAGAAATTTGTCGTTTTATTGTATATAATTAAATACTTAGTCCTAAAATTAACAATGTTTAAACATGTTTTTTATCAACTCATCATTTACAACAATTACAACAATTCACTTCTTCGAAAACTATGGCATAAGAGGAGCTGCTCAAAGCTGGCTCAAAATATTCCTAGTAGGATTAACCCAATGTGTAGTTCTGGTACTTCTTGAGGATAAATCTGATTAAACTGTAAAGAAGATTTTCCCTGATATGTGAGAATCTAAACATGGGGTATTGCAGGGAATTATTCTAGGCCCAAATCTTTTCTAATCTACATAAATGACCTAATAGCTTTTGCTGAAAATGAAATAGGCGGGGAATGCATGCCAGTATTATATGCTGACTACATAAATTTAATAATTTCTGGAAGGTCAAGAACATACATCAGTGAGAAGGCAGAGGAAACAATTTAGAAAATCAAGGGATTCCTGGCATCTCTAAATCTGGTTGTAAATGTCAATAAAACGCAATGTCTTGCCTTCACACTGAAAAGCAATAAAGCAGAAGAAGAGCTGAGCTTGGTAGTGGAAGAAACAAGTATTGTAGAGAGTGAGGCAGCATAGTTCCTAGGAATTACTATGGACAAAAGACCCAACTGGAAGAACCACATAAATCAACTACTTGTTAGTTCATTTTTTCTAATCTTCTGCGTCTTTTGTGCACTGCATTTATTTCCCCTATTACCCAGTCCAATTCCTCTAGCAACCCTGCACATATAACTGTCAGTTGTTCTATTAGGCCTTCCATTTCTTGGTGTTGAATACGCTGCAGAATTTTCTGGTTGTACAGCTTCCTTTCTTCAATGTATGAATCTCTGTAAGTAAAGAAATGGAATGTCATCAGTAATTTTGGCTAAATTGAGCACGTTACCGTGAAAGCACGGATTGATAAACTCTCTCTGATGGTGTAAAATACAAATACATGTTCACAACTCTGTATGCGGAAACCACAGGAGTTATCAAAACCCTCACAGTAATCTCATAGCATACTGAAGAAACAAATCATATTTTCAAAAAGTAATGTTCAATTTTGCCCATTTGACATTTCAATGTAGCCTTCTCTAACTATGCCTATACAGTAAGTGGGAGGGCAGCGGACCCATGGCCACAAGACGCGACTATAGAGGACAACGCCTGTAATACTGTCGATAGGCAAGAAGTGAGCGTCTGCATGCGCTGGTGGCCTGACCGGTAGACGCTTTGGTGGAGAACGACCAACGACACTTGCTCAGGTGTACTCACCGATGTGCAAAGTACTTGTCGCTGAAATCCGGTCTGTTGAAAAATATGGCTTCGTCCCTTTGGGCTGCGGCCTTCATGTCCTCGAAGGTAATGCGGCCGTCGTGCAGCATTTCGAGCAGGTGTTCCACCGTATTCTCTGCCGCCTCCCTGGCTCGCGCATCAACTTCACTCTCCATCAAATACTGAACCCATGTGATGGAGCAGCCAACCAACATCCTCTCATGGAAGAGAAAGGACTCGACACTGCGAAAAGGGAAACAAATAACAATAGTAATTGGTGCGTAACATTAGTCTCAGTTGCAGTGATGTTAGAAAAGTTAGGTAAAAGATCGCACGCTCGCACCGGTGTGCGGCAGACGGATATCTCCGCCTGCCTACTAGGCAAACTCTCCACTCATGAGAATACATGTTGCCTAGTAGGCAGATGGAGATATCCGTCTGCCGCACACAGGTGCGTGAGTACGATCTTTTGCCTACCTTTCTAACATCACTGCAGTTGAAGTACGCAGCCAAGTCATGTGCGCTTGCTAACCGCAGGCGGTAAGGAAAAGAGAAGGGCTCGTGGACAAGAGGTATTGATGGTGCACATGCGCGCCTCGCTGTAACGCTCGGGACGGGATGATTCGCGGGTCCGCGGCCACCCTCGAGGCGGTAGCCACGGGGTTAGCGGCTGAGTAGCCCTGCATCCGCGAGTTGTGCCGCGGTGATGACCGCGGACCCGCGAGGCATCCCGAGCACCCTGTACATGCAGTTCGGTTGCCTCTGAGATCAAAGGCGACAACGCGCGCACGTTGTGCACGTAGTGCTGTCTGGCCGTCGACCGACGCATGAAAGGCCACCCACATCCCCGCCCCCATACGGATCTCCCGCAGTTCGTTCCCTGCAGGGATGTCTACACGCACCTAACCTCACTTATTTCAGGCATTCAAACGCCTCATTCTCGAGAACCATGCGTCGCACATATATTTTTATTAACATTACTCTATACAACGACGGCTCACAACGGACGGACATGGGACGAACGGACGGACGGCCGGGGTTAATTTTACACACCTTCAAACTTTAACTTGAAATTGAACTGAATTTAAGAAATCTGGCACTTACACGGACTTTACACTTACACATCAGCATCCCAGTAACTCTACGAGTTGAGAGGCATCTTGCGTACACGGAGTGGCTCCGGAATTAAACGTGGCGATTATTGTTGACCACCCCGACCTGCCCTTGACTCTCCGGCGTCTCCTCTGCTGCGGGGCGTGTGGCGCGCACGCGTCGGCTGGGTGGAGGTGGAGGGAGCCGCCGCTGGGGTCACTGCCGATGGATTCCGAACATCGCTCTCGCGCCTCCGTCCTTGTCGCACCTATGGTGATGGCCTATGTTGAGGGTGGCAGGAACCCATGAGTGCGACAAGGACGGAGGCGCAAGAACTGTGTTCGGAATCAGTCGGCTGACCTAGCCCCCCTCCCGGCCTCGGCCACCCGGCGGCTGGCGTCCTGCAGGCTGATTCCGCACCCTGGTTTCGTCGCTCTCTCCTTGTCGCACTCGTGGGGCACGGCCATAAGGTGCAAGAGAGAGGGCACTACAAAACGGTGTTCGGAATCGCCTTGCTGGGCCGAGGCTCGGTAGCCGGCCGCCAAGCGCCCGGCCGCTACTGCTACTACCGCCCCTCTCCTGATCAACGCCTTGGACTCGCTCAGCCAGCCTTTGCGAGGGGCTGGTGCTGGTAGTTCTAGTCAAGGTCCCGGTAGAGCATGTCGTGAGGTGTCCGTCTCACCATGCCGCTCGTCCCCCACGACAGTGGGCTCCGCTGGGGCGGGAAATCGTGGAGGGATGAAGAAAATTATATCTACCGGGTGTACAAGAGCAAGGAAGGGGGTGCAGTGCGGTACTAAAAGTGCAGGGAGGATTGTGGGGCGTTCGCCGTAGACAGACTCGGGCATTTCGAGCTGACAAAACGCCATTCCTGTAACCCGGACCCGAGAGCAGTGAAAGTGGAGGTGATGAAGAACCAGATGAAGAAGGACGCTGCGGCGACGGGCAAAGTGGAGGAGTCCTTCAGAGCCGTGGAAAGGCAGGAAACGTAAGTAGTTCGTCAAACTGTCTGTGCGTGGTGGGAAGGGAAGCGCACCCGGAAAAATCGTTCCTTGATACAAGTTCAATATTAATTGCTTTGACACTAGATCATTTGTATAGTTTAAACAATGCGGCAAAGCTCCAATTTGAAAATCAGTTTTTGTCCTGAGTGGAATAATTGTCTGAGTCAAAAGAAAGGCATGATATTGGTTGTAATTTCTTGAATTTAGAAACGATTTTCTAGGTGAGTAATCCCGATTTTATGATGTCTGTGATAAAACTAGAAGAAACTCTGCTCGGCGCCGAAATAGTGCTGTGCGAATCGAGGTTTTTGGGTCCGAATCGAATCGAATCGAATTTCTTCAAATCTCCTTCGAATCGAATCGAATCCCCAAAGAGAAATTTTGGTGGAAGGAACGTGGATTCCACGTGGAACTGTCACGTGGATTCCACGTTGACAGATGACGTGATTTCCACGTTGAAATGACTCTTCGCTCCACGTTGAATTCACGTCGATTCGACGTGCTCACCACGTACTCAAAGCACGTTATTATCATGTGATTTTAAAACGTTTCGACCCTCCCCCTTTTCCCCAGGCGCGTATTAAGGGGGGCGGGGGAAGATTCTGTGGCCTCTTGACAGCCGCCTGAAAGGTAGGCAAATTGTGCTACAAAACCCCTGTATGTAGGCAACCTGAAGGACACCGCCCCCCCTGTTGGTCGGACCTTAATACGCCCCTGCTTTCTCCTGGGTGTATTTCACTTAGCGTGGAATTATTGTCCCAAAAAGAAAAGTTGGTGGACGTGGATATGCCGTGGATGTGACGTGGATTTCGGTTTCCAATGTGTCTTCACAATGATAATTTCCTTAGAATTTTATTTTTATCATATTACAGAACAATTGTTCTCACATAAAGTAACAGTATATGTAGTGAAATAGAGTAGAATTGAATCAAACCAGTATTAATTACTAAAATTAAACAGGATCAGACTTGAAAAAATAATTCAGAGCGAGCTCTATCTGCTGCTGAAAAACTCAGAGTTTTCTCCGTTAAGCTTGACGAGATGGGCAGCTGAGTGCAAACTCATGCTTCCTGTAAATAGAAAAAGAATTCTTTTTTTTAACTAAAATTGATGACACATTTTTGTGAAGTGACAAATACAAAAGTGGAGTATTTAAAGGCATGAAAGAAGTGCTTGGTACCAATTATTTACCTTCATGGGGTCTTATGGAAATCGTGCAATGAGCTCAAGGACCGATGACATTTGTTTTGTTGATCGGGCAATTGCGCATAGCCTGTTTCTTTGATTAGTAGCTCGTTATAAAGTAAAACTACACTAAAAGTATTTCAAAAAAGAAAATGAAAATAGACAGTTATTTGTAAAATGTAAAAAATAAATTAAAGATAAAAGCTAAAAGAGCTTAAAAGAAACCATCATAAACCTAGGTTAGTTCACTACAAAAATGAACATACCCATTTACTGAAGAATGACAAGCTTCATTTGGCATATATCATAAAGCAGTTCTAATAAGTTTCTTTCCAAAGTCGCGGTTCATGTAGATGGAACTCTCACATTTTCTCTTGTTAGATTTGGTTTATCACCTATACACAATAATACAAGTTCACAATACTAATTCCAGAACCTTAAGAAAAGTAAATGCACATCCTAGCCTAGGTTGCTACATACCAAAAGTAAACACAATTCAACCTTCAAGAAATTTAAGTAGTATTCACTTCGATTGAATGCCGTTTTCACAAGAAAAAATGCAATGAGGAGCCAAGCAGGAAATGTGGATTGCAAACCAGAGCCTGAAACAAAACATTCTAGTTAGCCTAAGCACAGAGATCAACATGAGATGGGCAGCTGAGTGCAAACTCATGCTTTCTATTAATAGAAAAAGACTTGTTTTTAACTAAAATTGATGACAAATCATTGTGAAGAAACAAATACAAAAGTGGAGTATTTAAGGGTATGAAAGAAGCACATTGTACCAATTATTTACCTTCATGGGGTCTTATGGAAATCGTGCAATGAGCTCAAGGACCGATGACATTTGTTTTGTTGATTGGGCTATTGCGTATAGCCTGTTTCTTTGACCAGTAGCTCGTCATAAAGGAAAACTAAAATAGAAAGTTAATTTGTAAAATGTAAAAAATCAATTAAGGATAAAAGCTAAAAGAGGTTAAAAGAAACCATCATAAACCTAGGTTAGTTCACAGCAAAAATGTACATACCCATTTACTGAAGAATGACGAACTTCATTTGGCATAGCATAAAGCAGTTTCTAATAAGTTTCTTTCCAGTTGCTGTTTATATAGATGGAACTCTCACATCTTCTCTTGTCAGATTTGGTTTATCACCTATACACAATACAAGTCCACAATACTAATTCCAGAACCTTAAGAAAAGTAAATGCACATCCACATCCTAGCCTAGGTTGCTACATACCAAATGTAAAGACAATTCAACCTTCAAGAAATATATGTTGTATTCACTTCGATTCAATGCCGTTTTCACAAGAAAAATGCAATGAGGAGCCAAGCAGGAAATGTGGAATGCAAACCAGAGCCTGAAACAAAACATTCTAGTTAGCCTAAGCACAGAGATCAACATAACCAAGCACATAGCAACATAACCTCGGGGGAACCACTATATGATATTAATGTTGTGTGTAAAGTACTGATACTCGATGTACTCAGACACTTTTCTTTAACTTTATAAGACTAACTTTAAATCTGCGATGTTTTACCTTTTAAAGAAAAGCCGACGGGAACTTGTTTGTTGTGGCCAAGCAAGATCCAAGCAGGCAGTAATTTAGACCTTCAAACCAACAAATCTTCTTCCCACGGAAGAATTCATTTCCAATAAAATCTAAACACTAAAATCAAACACTAAATCTGGGCGAACGAAATGTACCGAAACCTAACTCTGAACGGAAGCAAACATATTTTTTTTGTTACCTACTGCTGATGAGCTGCTGATGCTAAGCAGAGCAGAAAACGGCGGTAACAAAGACAGTTGAAGTTCGAAATTATTCAAGATGGCGACTTGGACAAGCGAAGGCTGATTATGAAGATCGCTCTCGTTCCTCCGTCCTTGTTGCACCTATGGCGGTGCCCTATGTCGGGGGTGTCAGGACCCCATGAGTGCGACAAGGAGGGAGGAGGGAGGCGCGAGAGCGATCTTCGGAATCAGCCTGCAGGTTTCTGTAGTAAACAAACTGTTCGCTGCTAGCACCAAAATAGATTTGAACTTTCCATTTGTGAAGTTAATAGAATAAACAACGGTCAGTGAAATCGAGCCTGTACGCCCCATAGGCCAACCTATCATTAGGTGAGATACAATATCGAAATCTTAGCTATCTAAAGCTCACAGTCACAATTCGATTGTAATTTTGTTTCTTCTGCACAGGTCATGAAGAAACAATCCTATCACTTTTGGAGGCAGAGAGACTGAAGATCTTCTGTGTTTAAGATGGAGGGGGTCGCCAAGCAGCTTACTAAGAAAATTATATAAATATTTACACTTTAATGTGTTATGATCTTTTGATCACATGTATAGCTTAAATCTCGTGTTGCATTCTAACCCAAGATTTTTGTTGCAGGGTAAACCACAGCAGCCAGGCTAAGTTACCTCACAAGTCAGGAGATATTGTGAAATGACATCGACAGTCCTTGATCAAGTTGGTTCAGTTTTTATTAAAATAGCGGAAGTTGAAGGAAGGAAGCAGTCTGCAAGAATATTTACACAGTGATTTGAAAGGTTAGTATATAACACCAATTACATTATTTTTACATTAATATCAATTCCTATAGAAAGATCACACTTTCTTTGGAATAACAGAGAAAACTGATCTGCTTAAGAATATCAAAGGAAATAAAACTATAAAGAAATTAAAAGTCAGATATAATCCTAGAAACATCTTCACAACGTTGAAGACGAGTTGGACAGATCCTGACCTGGTTTCTTATATCCTGAAGCCCTCTTTGGCGCATACTTGAGCCACTCTTTAATAGCCCTGATGGGACTGTGGAGCCCATTCGGATATCCACATCGCATTCGAAATTCTGGATATGGATATCCATATCCAAAATTGTTTCAAATCGGATTCGTTACGGATGAACACAAACCACCCTACATCCTCAACAAATCCGCAATCATTCGGAAAATATCCGTACGTATCCGTGAACCAACGGAATGCATCCTTAACATCCGGATTGCATCCACACACATCCAGATTGCATCCACACACATCCGGATTACATCCACACACATCCGGATTGCATCCGCACATATCCGGACTGCTTCCACACACATCCGGATCCGGATTGCATCCGCACACTTCCGAATTGCATCCACACACATCTGGGTCGCATCCACATACATCCAGACTGCATCCGCAGTACTTCCGCCACATCCGCAGTTCATCCGCAATATCCGCAGTACATCCGCGACTCACTGCCGATCACTGTGGACGAGTCGCGGATGTGGCGGATGTATTTTGGATGTTGCGGATGCATTTTGGATGTTGCGGATGTATTTTGGATGTTGCGGATGTATTTTGGATGTTGCGGATGTATTTTGGATGTGGCGGATGCACTTCGGATGCACTGCGGATGTGGCGGACGCACTGTGGATGAATGATGTCTGTTTGGAAGAACTGCGGACGTTATCAGGAAGGAGCAGATGTCCGCAAAATCCGCCTTTGTTTCAAATCGGATGCGTTCCGGATATCCGCGCTACCTCCCGATCACGTCCGCATTTCATCCAAACAGACATCCGCAACTCATCCGCACCGGTTCCATCAGGGAGCTCCCTCTACCTCAGCCATGTTCACCTGGCTATTTTTGTTACAGTCCAGTATTGCCCCTGTTAAAGAAGAGATACATTTATATCTTTGATTCAAAGTACTTGCCAAGCAAGGGGAGAAAAAAAGGACGCGCCATACTAACCAAAGAGAGCAGAACACAGGTTGGTAGAGCAGAAAGCCTTTTTATCCCTACCCTTCCAGTTGTATTGCGAGGCCAAATTATCTGCAAGGCATTTCCTCAGGATGGTGTAAGTTTGGTCTTTTAATTTCATGTTCATGTTAATGAAAGTTGCTAAGTACTCTGACTGTTGAATAGAAGAAACAATTCATTATATAGGACTCAAGATTAGTGTGCAAAATGTCAATAGCGGATTATGAGGGAGAACTTACTGTATCAGATCTATTTGCGGAGTCCGCTAAAAAGTTTTCATTGCCATCAAATTCCTCTTGAGTTTGTAATGGTAAATTCGGTATATCCTTTGGCAGAACAAGTTTTTGAGATGGCTTAACACTCCTCATAACTGTGCTCAACATCCTCTCCATCCTTTCAAGTTTTGTCCTCATCTCCATTTGGATGGAAAGCATTGTCATAAGCTCAGCTAAAATAAATAAATAAATGGATCAAAATGGTTAGTTTGAGTCACAATGATTTAGTTATAGCAAATAGTATTTTCTATACCTTGAGATAATGTAGATTTTACCAAAACACTTGTTCTTCCAAATTTCTTTACAATATCTGTATCTGAGGCTGATGATGTCGAGGCCACATTGGAACCAGAACCACGCAAAGGAGTGACAGCTGACCAGGAATCGTCATCCTCAAACAAATCACATTCCACCATATCATGTGGAAAAATACCAACTGTAGAAGGGCTGCGAGAGGGAGACTCTCTTGACTTGGAAGTCTGCTGAGTTATATGACTGGTAGACCGAAGTGGGGAGTTTTGAAACTGTGGTCTCGGCTCATTTGTTTTGGAAGACTTTGAGTTACCGGCTAACTTATTCTTGATTTTTTGTTGCAGAGCTTTCTGAAACTGAGGAGGAGCTGGATGTTTGGAGCGAGTCTTCTTTTCATCGTCATCAGAATCATCACTGTTGTCAGTGCTGTCAAAGGATTCACGCTTTCGTTT
Source organism: Frankliniella fusca (assembly GCA_029379305.1). Lineage (NCBI taxonomy): Eukaryota > Metazoa > Arthropoda > Insecta > Thysanoptera > Thripidae > Frankliniella > Frankliniella fusca. The sequence continues at coordinate 170,409 of JAHWGI010000844.1, read as the reverse complement.
TCTCCTTGGTGGCATAACATCATTCTCCGAGTCCAGGCTGGACGTACCCTCTGCCTTTTTCAGGTTGTTCCTTGCAACTATCAGTGAATCTGTAAAACATAAATGTTAGAGTTAGCTTAGTTTTATTTATTTAATATTATCCTTGATTTTCATTGCCTTATATTTTACTTAAATAGAAGCAAAGTAACACACTTACTGTAGTAGTGGAGAACTCTAACATTCCAATGTTTATCAAATGTGTCGGGGTTCCTGTTAGCACAGTTCTCAATGGCCTTGCGCACCTTATGGTCTTTCCAAAAGGTTTTAGGGTAGAAAGCAATAAGCTGTCCATCCTCTTCGTCAAGCCAGCTGGTAGGAATAGCTTGGCAGCTTTGGTCCGTAAACACGACAACAGCATACTGTAAAAAGAAATAATTATAAAGTAGATTATGAGGCTGACAGTGGACATATTCAGAGGTGGTTAAGTGTTGCTACACCCTCAGCATCAAAAATTACCATCATGCCATGAGTATACTTTATTACTTTTAACTCTTCTTTGTACATTTTTTCAAAGCAGAAAGGCGGGCTAAAATGATTGTGTTTCCTTCTTAAATTTTTAAAGTTCCTTTTAAAATATTTCAAAGCAGAATGGTGGGTTAAAATATTGATTACCCTTAGCATACTTTGCACTCAGTCATAATATGGATTGTCATAAAAATCAACTTTCAATATCAGAGTGCAGTATTGGTACACATACAAACTCTTGAGTATCTAATGGCATTAAATAACATTTGTGACTTATATCTTCCAGCGTCAAGTAAAAAGAACGCTCTTCCAATTGTTTAACTTTATAAACATTAAGTAGAGAAGAGCAAATGGGATACTGATAATAATCAGACATTGCTGCAAATCTCTTTCCTACTATGATAGGTCCATTTTCAGAACTGACTATATTTGTTATGCAAATAATAGTTCCATCTTGTAATGCACAGCAAGAGTCAGCCTTTTTCACAGACAACACAGTCTTCCTAAATCTGATCTTTTTATACTGCTGTCCAACTAGTTGTTCATGAGGGTCATTAACAGAAGGCATTTGTAGTAGTGGTTTCTCAGGTTTTACTGTATTTTCTGATTTATTTACTTTCTCCATCTCTCTCTTAGCGATCTGTTGAAGAGGTTTATATCTGCTTGTAACTTGGGACTTAATCTTGCCCAGTAAATTCTCATATGGAAAAGCGCCAAAAGTATCCAAAGGCCCATGGTCAAAGCATTCAGAAGGCAAGTGGATCATTGAATGGACATTGTAAACAATAAATTGTTGACCAAAAAGATTTTCAGCATGATTGACAAATGCCCTAATGAACCTATCAGCCTCATGATTCAAGGTTTTGTGGTATTTAGGACTGCAAAGAATATAGATAGCTGTATGCAGTAGCATAAAATTCAAGAAAATATTTTTGTCCAGCTTTCTGAAAACAAGAAGACCGTCATATAAGAGGATTCTTCTAAGCTCTGTTGCTTTGAGTTTTTCTGATTTTATAGCAAAAGGTTTACGGTTGAAATCACTAGGGCAGAATGGACGGAAGGAACCTAACTTCAGAGAAATATCTTGCTTTTGTCTGCGACCTAGAGAATATGAACCATGACCAGACCAGAGGAATTCAAACCATCGTAGGAATACTCCCTTGTATACCATGTGCATTGAGTCGAGCCTGAACTTTGATACCATCTTTGACTCACAAGAGAGTAAGAGAGAAATGCCAATCACATGTCTATCTATTTCAGTATCCTCAAAATGTTCTGATCGTGGCATCATTTGTAAAGAAGCCATGTCAATAAAATTCTCATCGGTCCTTAGTTGACAATCATGGTTTAGGAGGCACATTCTGTTCATGTAATCTGTTCCTTTCACTGTACATTTTTCACAACAAAAATAGCCACGAACACCCTTTACACACTTGATACTAGCACGAGCCTTCTGGTCTAAAATGTAATGGCGCGTTCTAAACTTCCATGTTTTTTCTTCATACTGGAAACCGTTTGACTTCAAGTTGTTAACCTCTTGAACATAATTATGTAGGAATGTGTCCAAATCAGCAGGGTCAGAACCAGTGCCACAAAAAATTCCAATTATAAAGGGCTCAGATGAGTCAACCAGCTTGCCTAATATAGGGACAAAATTTGTCGAAGATTTGTTAAACAGAGGAACTGAATCAATGTTTATGTCGATGGCTATCACATCATGACGAAGCAAATATTCTTGGGTTAAATGTCTATGAAGTTGAGGAGCTATTCCATAATACCATAATGATCCGTTACCACAATCTACAACATGTACATTTCTTGGCGTTTTGAGAAGTGTCTTGTAGGAGAGAGGGAGATTTTGATGAATTGGTTGAAGTCTTTTCAGAAGGTCATCAACCTTAGACATGGAAACTCCGCCACATAGAGCCCACTCTGATAACTGTTCACGTACATAATTGTTAGGATGTTGTACAGGTTCTGGTTCATTGTCACTCTCAGGTAAATCATTAAAATTATCATCACTTCCGTCCAATTCACTGCTCCTACTGGAATTACTTTCTGCCTCTCTACATCTCTCTCCCTCCATAGCCTGCACATCAATTCCCTCTCCCTCATTCTCCTGCTCTTCTGCATTAGAGTTGTTGCCATTTCCTACATCCTCGGCCTCCCCAAGTCCCCTGTCACTCTCTTCATCGCTGTCAACTCTATCACACCCATCTTCCTGTGCCTGGTTCCTACTTCTACGATTCCATTCCAAAAGTATCTCAGCTGTGCGCACCCTTTTATTACTCTCTCTTATCGCTTCCCTCTCAAATCTTCTTTTGACAGTCTGAATATTTTAAAAAAAAGGAGAGAGAAAGAAAGAAACGAAATAATAAAAAGTAGCATAATAAAAAAGGTGCAGTACAGAGCCGTGAAAAATGGTAGCAGAAGGCAAACGTGGTCTGACCAGGTCAGGTTAGATGAGCATATCTAGGGGACGACTGCCATGCGAGAACGGAATGACAGCACTTCACAGTGCTTGGAATTTAATAAGACAAGAAAAAGTGACGTACCTTGCGGTCCATTGGGTCCATAGATGCCTGGAAAAGTCTAGCAGCAGTTGCAGGGTTGCAGTAGAGCTCGCCACGCCACTGTGCACGTCTGTCTGCTGAGCGGTGGGCGGGCTGCTCCCAGCTGCTCTCGGAACAGATGACAGCAGCCCGGCCCAACCAATCACAGCAGAACTCCGAAAGGCGCGCGCGTACAGACAACGTTTAAATATGGTCGCGGGCAAGAGTTCCACGTCGAAACCACGTTGATTCCACGTGGACTCCACGTTAATTCCACGTGGAATCCACGTTAATTCCACGTGGAATCCACGTCGATCCCACGTCGAATTTACGTCGTTTCCACGGAAGTTCCACTATGAACTTGAAATCGTTTCAAGTTAGCCTAATACACGAAAAATATTTTAAGAGAAGGTTGCATTTTGTATTTCGCACTAAGTACACCCTTCATTGCCCTTCGTTAACGTCACTCTATACTACTTCCGACGTCATTTCACGTTATTATCGCCGGTAGTTATAGTAAAATGCTGAAATACGATATTCTGAAGTAAAAGAGTGGAAAGTCTATTGCACTCAGGTATAGAAAATGGTTGACAAACTAAAATTTTCTTTGGATCCATATGGTGGAAAAGTAGTGGATACGTCACCTTCCACGGCACGTCAACGAATCAACGTTGATTCCACGTTGAATCCACGTCACGCTTCTCTTTGGGATCGAAACCGACCAAATAATTTCGAATCGAATCGAATCGAATCTTCCTTAATTCGCGCGCGAATCGAATCCAATCCAATTTTGAGCCCCTACAAATTAGATTTTCTAAAACAAATTAAAATTATGCTTTAAAATTAAGTCTAGTAGGCCCTCACATCTTTTCAAAGGTGCTCTTCCACCCTCTTCTTGATGAAAAGCATGTTTTTAAACTTTAAGATTCGGTGGCGAATCTTAGCTGATTCGAAATTTCGAACCTTTCGATGCCGAATCATAAGCGATTCGGTACCGAATCGAATCGAATCTAGGCAGATTCGATTCGATTCGATTTCGAACCATTCGCACAGCTCTACGCCGAAAGAGGGAGAAAAGGGGCTTAGGAACCTGAGCCATGGGCAGGCACGTAATAGAGAAATCGCCCCCCCCCCTCCTTCGGCTCCTGGATCCGCCTGGAGGTATGCAATTTGAGCTACAGAACCCCTGAATGTAGGCAACTTTTGATACTTCGCCCCTCCTTTCCGCCCCTCCTTATTACGTGCCTGGCCAGGGGCTTGGGATTAGCCAGAAATCAAGCCAGATGGGTCTACCCACGCTAAGCCCATGGTTGTAGGGGCTGGCAGGCAGTGCCACCTGCGCCACTGCCTACGCAAGGGCCGAGCACGTCTACTTGCGCGGGACCCTTGCCGACAGGGCCGGGGAGGGGACGGGGGCAAACCTACCTGCTCCACGGCCTCTGCCTAGGGAAGGGCCGAGCACGTCTACCTGCGAGTGCCCACACAATGAACTCGTCGACAGGCGACGCCACAAAAATGTGTGTTTCAAGAATTTTATTTCAACGCGCATGGCACTTGCGGTCTCTGGGTAGGCCGCCCGCTGCACTTACGTGTTTGGCGGGTCGGCCTACCCAGGGTCGCTCAGGCGGTATCAGCAGAGCTAAGGCCCATTGTGGGGACGCCTTGCGCGGGACCCTAGCCGACAGGGCCGGGGAGGGGAGGGGCCTACCTGCTCCACGGCCTCTGCCTAGGGAAGGGCCGAGCACGTCTACCTGCGAGTGCCCACACAATGAACTCGTCGACAGGCGACGCCACAAAAATGTGTGTTTCAAGAATTTTATTTCAACGCGCATGGCACTTGCGGTCTCTGGGTAGGCCGCCCGCTGCACTTACGTGTTTGGCGGGTCGGCCTACCTAGGGTCGCTCAGGCGCTGTCAGCAGAGCTAAGGCCCATTGTGGGGACGCCTTGCGCGGGACCCTAGCCGACAGGGCCGGGGAGGGGGCGGGGGCTTACCTACCTGCTCCACGGCCTCTGCCTAGGGAAGGGCCGAGCACCGAGCACGTCTACCTGCGCGGGACCCTTGCCGACAGGGCCGGGGAGGGGACGAGGGCTTACCTACCTGTTCTTTGGGATGGGCTATGAAAGGAGGACTACGGGGAGCACGAGGAGTCTAGTATTTCCAAACGTTATATGATTTTTTACCCTTTCTTTCTTTTTCAGGTTTCAAGATGTTTACACCGAGACGTCTCTTAGCGAGATGACCAGCTCCCTTAAGAGAGGGGTCAAGCGAGGCCGGGAGCTCGAGCCACCAGTGAATGCCGAGCGTTTTCTTCATCTCCTCACGCATGAGGCTGACGCGGAAAAGTAAGATATTTAATTACAATTATCAAATCCTGGTATTCCTAGCGAATTCCATGTTGACATTTGCATTTGAATTATGGAAAATATCATCTAGAACGTTATATCTCTTACATTTTTGTCCGTAGGTTTAGACTGAACATTGCTGGACAGGTGTTCTTTGTGGGGCATGTCGAAGTGGAGGGACATATTCACCTTATTTTTCGAAACGAAAATGTGACATCCAGCATGTTTGACAAGGTCCCAAGGGAGAGTACTGTCCACATCCACCTTGACGGCTCTTTCAAAAGCCAGCCGGTCATGTTTCGGCAACTTTTTTTGATGGGCGTGGCTTACAAGGAGAACGTAAGTATTCGTTCAGCACTGCGGGTGTTTGGAAATGGCCGTGGGTGCGCTGCGGACGGGTTTGCCTACTCGATTCGCCAATAAGGGGCTATTGTAAGTGATAGGAGGGCGACGGCGCGCCGGCGTCCTCGATACGCGTGCGTCGCACCAGGGCCTCGACGCCGACGTCGCGCCGCGCACAGTGCCGGCAGTCCGGGTCACAGGGGCGGCGGGACAAGGCATCGGCATTGCCGTGCTCGCGTCCAGGGCGGTGCTGCACAACAAAGTCATAAGCCGCGAGGCGCTCCAGCCAGCGGGCAAGCTGGCCGTCTGCAGTGTCGCGGATGGAGCGGAGCCATTGCAGGGCGGCGTGGTCCGTCCTGACGACGAACGGGAGGCTGGACAGATACGGGTGGAAGTGCATCGTCGCCCGCACCATGGCGTACAGCTCGCGCCTTGTCACGCCGGGGCGTGAGTGTTTCACGAATGTGGTCATCATGTGTCTGATGTCCATGCTCTGGCGTGCATACTGCCCTTTAGTTTGCTTGATTTGGACGTACGGTTGTGGAGTTACGGCCAAACCAGTTGGCGCCTGTGCATAGGCAACCAACCAGCCACCGCAACGTGTGTGGCGGGCTTGCCTAACCTCAAGCGTCGGGCGCGTTACGCCACCCTTACGATGAGTCAGCTGACTTTCCTGTTTGTTTTGAGTCAGCAGGCAGGTGTGTCAAGGTACAAAACTAATTTACAATATAACGATGATACTTCCTACTTTATTTACTATTTTAAGACACCAATACTTGTAAGGTGCGCATGGGCACTGTCTGTTAGTTTGAAAGAGTTGTTTCCTAAATCTACTAACTCAACAGAACACACAATATGTGGTACCGGAACAATAAGTGTTTGAAGGTCATCCCTCCATTTGTACACACCAGCGGCGCTTGGAATTCTGGGCTTCAAAGTGACCACCTCTGCCTCCTGCTCTTCTGTATTTAAGTCGGTGAGGCATGCCACATGTCTACGACCCGAAGCCTTCACAACTACGTATGTTCCAGATTCATATGAAGCAGTATGTTGGAGTTGCTGCTGTGGCCGCTTCAGAAGGAAGTGTTTGAGGGTATAATTTTGGTCTGAGCTTAGTCTTTTGCAGCCAATGGTGTTCTCTAGAAAAAATATATATATTAGTCTTCATAATAATTAGTCACTAATATTAAAGAAATATATAAAGGGACAAAGATATTATACCTGAAAGTGGTACAAAACAATGAAATCCTCTGGTGCCAGGGACAGAAACCAGCTGGTCAGCGGGAAGCAAAGCTTTTCTTTCTAGCTCTGACTCTTCCTTTGAGATGTACATGAAATTAATTTTCTCAGAAATTTTGTGAGATTTCAGAAATTCATACACTTTTAGTGCAGAATTTATAGGTGCATTTTCAGGTTGCTGACGGCTTTTGTTTGCAAGAAGTCTTTTAATATTGCCAGCCATAGCATCACATAATGCTTTGCCATGGCTTGTGGCAAAAAAAAGTATGGCGGGCTGGGAGGCCAAACTCTTTTAAATGCTGGCACAGGTTGTAGAAGCTTGACTTATTTTTATATTGAGCGGCACACCCATCTGTGACATATTCTACCGCTTTAACATCAGGAAATTTAGACTTCACAATGCTTATAGTTTTGCTCTGAAATGTTTTGACAAGACCGACATCATGATTCAAGTCATTGGAGATAAAACAAATAGAATCAGCTTTCACTTCTTCTTCTCCTTCTGTTTTGTGATAAATCACCACAGGATGTAATGTGACTTGCGTTTTATTGAAATGATATGATGTAGTCTCCTTATGATAGGTGCAAGAAAAGTTCATCGCAAAATCCATAAGGATTTTTAATTCACTCGATGGCATGTCCTCTTTGAACTCCCTTACATATTGCGACTGCTTCTGAGCAATGAAATCATGTGGAATTAAGTTCACAAGTTTCCTCATGACAGTTTCTATTAGATCAGAACGAGTAGCAACCATATCAGCAAGTTCCGATCTATCAGTAGATTTCCATTGGTGATACACAACTTTTTCATTTAGAAATTCACTTTCATCTTCATCTTCTGTAATTCCTAGGGCTTCAGTGACAAGCCTACAAAGGCGGCGAAGAACTTCTGAGTTTGGTGGACAATTGTCACATAAGCGTAACATGCAAGTTCTTGATTCAGTATTACAAACAAGAGAAGCAATGAGCTCTCTATAATGCATAGGAATTTTCAGTGCATGCAAAATCATTTTGAAATCTTCGTGTATTTGGCATACACATACAATGTGGGTGCCACTACTACGAGGGAAAACACACCACTTTGGCCGAAGAGAGCAAAATATGGTGAGACCAACCTTTCTGTCTGGATGCTTTTCACTGAAAACCGCATACAACTCACCAATAGTCAATAATAACAGGCGCTTCTGTTCATAAACATTTTTTGCTATGCTTACACAATCTTTCACACCTGGGAGCACTTTAGAATTCTCATCTTCACAATAGAATTTTACAATCAATTGCTTAGTCGAGTCTAATATTTTTGAAGAGCGGGTGAAAGTTGGAGCAGCTAATATTCCTTTCTGTTGCTTTAGCTCTCTGGATTTTTCAAAGAATGTCCTACTCCGTCCAAACTCAACGTCCGGCTAAATATCTTGGTATTCCTTTCAAGGCAGTAATTCTCAGAGCTAAAAGAGCATTAGCTGCCTGCTCCTTTCGCACAGCAGGGCTTTGAAGGGAGGATGAAGATGAACTTGGCTCCCGAGAAAAATCTGGTGTGGCGTCACTTTGAGAGCCTTGTATTTTATAAATACAATTAAAGCAGATGCTGTTGCCAAACACAAGTTGAATATTTTTTTTCAGAAGCAAAACACACCAAAGATAAGTCTACTGTAGTAAGCTTTTTTGTGACACGAGTTCTGTGGTCACCATAAGGGTTACAGCATTTTCTAGTCTGTGTTGGAGGACCTGCTTTATATTTGCCAACATATTCCTCATAATGGACATGGCAAATATATGAACTTTCACTTAATTGCCACAATCCACTGTTCCAGCTTAATGCATACACTTCCTTGTCAAGGCTGATTACTGCTACAAATTCACTCGTGCAAATCCCCAGCTCCTCAAATAGACATTTTACTGGTCCTAAACAAAACAAAAATAAAGAACAACTAAAAATCAGTGCATAAAACCTAGATTTTATAAAAACTTCAAATATATTTAAACCATTTCACATACCTTGATTTAAATCTCCATGATTGATCAAATCCGGGGTCAGGAAAGAGTGGATAGTTATACCATGATCTAAAAACAGAAGTCATTTCAAGCTTATTTTCAAACAGTATGAGCATTGAGGCATTAGCATTATCCAGTTATAAAAATTATATTTACCATGCATAGATTTATTTTCTATAGTGTCACTTTGCATTTGACAAGCTTTATCTTTGGCATTACAGAAGCATGCCCCACACAAATACTGTCCCTCAAGTGCAATTAATGACGGATTACCTTTATGTTCATTTTCTGTAATTTTTATCAATCCTAAGGTAACTTTTCTCTTGTGCACTTGGTGGGAGTAAAAGCAAAACTTCTCCTGATTACCTTTTAAGAAATATACCTATACATTAAAATTTATAATGTTGTTGAATACAACCAACTGAAAATTGAATATTTGGTTTCTTTTAACTTACTAGTTGTGCCTACAGTTTTCTTACTTTCCTGAATACCTTGAATGCTTGATTCATTATCAGTTATGATATTAGTGTTTGTTTCATCTGTCAATCAGAACCATACTGTGAGAAAAGATTTATAAATATGTTAAAAATATTTCACTGTTTAAAATGCATAATTGGAATTACCTTCGGGATTCACTGTGATTGCGTCTGCCTCCATCTTCGCCTTACCACTGCTTTTGCGACATGAACTACACCAGTATTTGCCTACAATGAGTTCATGGTTTTTCTTGTAGTCTTCCTCTGTGATGCAGCGTAAATCTTTAGTAATTTTTAATCTATGCTTTGTTTCAGAAAACATACATCTATTTTCCTCTGAAATAATTTTTTTTTTTAGTTTCTGTTTCAATTTAAAACTTAAAACTTTTTACAAAGACCACTTACCTGTTTCACCTGTTTTTGATTTGTTAATGGAAGTTAAGTCAGATGTTGAAGTCCTTGCACGGCGTTGAACTTTAACTGGTTCAGCTGGACTCCTTATTCGACAGTGCCGACACCAGTACTTTCCGACATCTCCATGGTTTAATAGAGTGCTTTTCGTAATATCTAACTCCTTTATTTGGCGAAGATCTTTTTTTATTGTACTTTTGTGGAATTTGTCCGAGAACATGCAAATTCTAACCTCTTCACCATCACCTAAGATAACAAAGAAAATAATTTCATGGGAATGAATCATTTTTAAGAATTAATAGAGTTTAATCAAAAGCGCAAAATTGAGTAAACTAAACAATTTGACAAATACATACAGCCCAATAGGGAAATATACCTTCTTTCAAAGAATCATCCGTTTTCATGCGCTTCGAGCTGGGGCCGGTGCTGCCCGCATCACCATCTACAAATTGAACGAATAAAAAAATAATAGCACGCAAAAACAAACACAGTCGGCCAAAGAATCATAGCTGATCACATACCCAGAGAAAACCTCTTCATGATTAGTGATGCCACTAGTTGTGAAGTTCATGAACTTTGTTTTTGTTGTGAAGGGAGATGGGTGAGGCGGACGTTGGGTTCGGACGATGCGAAGAGCGGATGGCGGCTGCGGCTGGCGATGCGGGGCGCGGGACGCGGAGCGGAGACTCGGTCGGTAGAGGGGTAGGAAGGGGGGAGGGGGGAGGGGAAGCGAGGAGGGGTAGGCGAGGAGGGGTAACGCGCCTGACGCTCGAGGTTAGGCAAGCCCGCCGCACACGTTGCGGTGGCTGGTTGGTTGCCTATGCACAGGCGCCAACTGGTCGTCCAAATCAAGCAAACTAAAGCGCAGTATGCACGCCAGAGCATGGACATCAGACACATGATGACCACATTCGTGAAACACTGCACTTAGTATGAAAGATTACAGTGCCAAGCTAGGCGGCGCCGCCACCCTGGGGAATTTCTATTTTTTACAAGTGTTGGGCCGAAAATTTGTTCACCTGGCGACCCTCTAAAAATGCGTTTTATGAGGTGCTGATCACTTCTAGATAGTCGCCTGAGACAAAAAATTTTAGTCCCTAACACTTGTAAGCTCAAATTTTTACAAGTGTTGGGTGTTGGACCGAAAATTTGTTCACCTGGCGACCCTCTAAAAATGCGTTTTATGAGGTGCTGATCACTTCTAGATAGTCGTTTGAGACAAAAAATTTTAGTCCCTAAGAGACTTTGTCGGAATTTTTTAAGTCGAGGGAGACCCGGGGGCATCATAAACCAATGCGGACGGGTAGGATAAGTTACTTTGGTCCTTTCCCTACCGTTTGGCGTCGAGAACGGTCAATTCTAAGTTTGTGGGCATAGAAACCCCAAGGTTTGGGCATTTCTCTGAAAGTGGTCTAAGTTGGTGGATAACGTTTCTGTGATTCACCCAATCGTAAAACCCGTGCCAGATTTGGATTCCGCGCGACATTTTACGTCGGGAACATTTGTCCTTTTCACCAGATTCAGCCAGGATCAAAAGTTATAGTGATTTTTTTATTTTACCTAAGTTGTGACACTCGATTTTTCCGTAATTTATTGTGTCTAGGAGGGTTGTCCGATCGGGCTAAATTTTGGATATGTTTCTAAGGACTATGATAGGAACCGATAAAAAAAATTCTAACGCTAACGCGTTAAACGGCCCCCTAGGTTTTAACAGTTATTTAAGATTGATAAAGACTTTGATAATATTAATTAAGAACGCTGTCTGACAACTAAACCATAAATTTCCTCCGCCCCACATTTGCCACTCATAATGTTGCCCGGCGTGACAGATTTCAAACGCTGCCGGAAACAATCACCAAAAAAAAAACAAAGATGCAAACCACGATTTTTGGTTCAGTAACTGAATATACCACGGTCCTCCTTCCTCCCCTGCGCGCCACGCAGAGGGGCAGAGGGGCCGAGCGCCCGAGCATCCGAGCCTGCGACAATGCCGATTCGGCTTGGCTCGCCGGCACTCCTGGCCGCAGGGCAAGTAACGTAGGCTAGACAATCCGCAGCCAGCTGGGGGAGGCGCCACCGCCTTCGACAGAACGGAGCGCGTTTGAGGTGTGAGTGCCCAGTCCTGTCGCTTTTATGGTTCTAGGCTGGGACCTCCACTAGCGCACCAGCGGATTTTTATTTTAGCTGAACGATATGTTAGACAGCCGAAATGAATGTAAGCAGTTTTAGACATGCGGAAATCGTTTTTCAAAGTTTAACGGAGGTTCAATCAGTAGGTAAAAAAATAGGATTCGTAAAATTATTTACGTAAATACACACCATTTCAAGAATTCTGTTCACCAGATTGAATTCAAACTTACCAAAACGTTTTCTGCTGGTGCAGAAACAATATTTACGCATTCAGCTCGACTTGTCAATGTTTTGATAACTTTATACGATGATTTAAAGTCGCGAGGTGGGAGCCTCAGCCCCCGGCCGTGGCGGCCATGGTTGGAGAGGGCCAGCGCGGGGCCGGTGGGCCGGCGACACTGCGCCTCACGCGTCCACCTCAAACCAACCTAGAATATATTTGGCAAGTTTTGAATTTAATGACGACGTAATGTTGCAGGCCTTTAGCACACTGTTATGGGAGCCACTACACAGTCACAAGGATTACAGATGCAGACACAGAGGCAAATCGTGAATTTTGTGCGCCTCGCATTTCTAACACGAACATGGCGCCGAGCCGGCCAGCTGTCAACAACGCGCCTTGACAACCACTAAATCGAACCGCCAGCCTAGAATTAAAGGGTTCTAGTTTCACATTTGCCACTCACTTACCATTAAATGAAATATAAATTAAAAATATTTGGTCAAAACGCTCTGTGAGAGCCCAAATAGTGAATTTTATCCGCCTCATATTTACGACACAAACATGGCGCCGAACAGGCCAGCTATAAACAACGCCGGCTTGGTGTCCACTCAAACCAACATCAAATATATTTTGCTAGTTTTAGATTAAGTAACTAGGTAAAATGATGTTGCAGGCCTTTAGTAAACAACGGTGCAAGCCTTCCCGTATTAACACGGAACTCAAGGGTTGTCCTATTTGTATCTTTCAGTGAAAACATGAATTGAGGATTTACTCTGAGGTTGGCGGTATTGTCACAAGCCCCGCCCACGGCGAAATTACAGTCCCAGCCAACAATCAGGAGCCGGGGCGGCTAGCTAGTGGTCACGTTTGAAAGTCTCCTGGTGGTGAACCCTTTTACATGGCGTGAATCTGCAACGATTCTGACGTGACCACTCCGTGCGGTGAAACTTTTGGATATCGAGGTACAAAGCAACAGGCGGGCGTTTTTATTGGTTGTATTTTCGCGCGAAACATTTCTATTGGCCAGATCATTTTGGAGGGTGTCAATTTTGGCTCGGCACAGGGTGCTCGGCTCGCAATTACCATAGAAACGGACGATGCAAATTAATTTTATGCAAAAACGTATAGACAGCTTGACATCATACCTATCTCAAAAATTTTCTAATTTTTCGTAGTATTTTTCATTATAATTTTGTACGAATCGCTTCGACACGATCGGCTGCGCCCATAAGGGGCCATAGTCCAGAATAATAAAAAACTTTCTGGCGAAAGCAATAGGCACCCCTAACGGGGGCCTAAAAATGAGCGAAATCTGAGATGGTCGATGTTGCCTCTTGCTTTTCTTAAATGATTCTGCTCTAAACTCAAAAACCAGAGTTATTGTACTGATCCAAGACTCCTCTGCCGAGCCTGACTTCATCAGAGTAAGTAAAAACAAGAAAGTTAAGGTGCCAAAGGATAACACGACCCAGGTGGATATGCTTGGCGATACCCATACTTTAGGTATGGGCTTAATTCTCAACTCCGATAATGACGATGAAACTAAATACTTCGCAGCTGCCTCCCCTGGTGCAAACACGGAAAAAAATCACTCAAGACCTCAACATTAAAACTGCACACCTACAACCTAAGGATTATCTAGTTACTATGGTAGGTGCAAATGACATCAATAAGGATAAACCCGTTCAAGAATGTCTACCTGTGAAATCGTGGAAAAACATTGCATCCCAGTGCCTGCACACCAATATCGTCATATGTACGGTTCCATATAGATATGACAGTGAAGAGCTAAATAATAAAGTGAAAGAATTCAACACCAAAATGATTGAACTCTATCAAAGTGAAACAAGCAAACTTGGCTTCCAAGATAGACTGAAGATAAAAGAAGTTAATATTGTCATCACTGAAAAACATTATAACAACTCTAAATTTCACCTTAATGTATCTGGGAAACAAATGTTAGCTAAAGCTATCAAAATGGTTGTTACAAAACTACCTTCAAATTTTCTCTTGTAAATGACGAACTGTAAAAATCACAGGGCCAATATAAAACTAAGAAAGGTAAATTAAAAACTAAACTTAATATAGTTAGCCTTAAGGTAGTAGGAGCGACTTCGCGTTTTAAAGACAAAATTCTGAAACTTTCAGAAAATATAATTTAAAGCCCCCTTATTGCGATGCCGATCTAAAATAATCACCTTACCGGACTATATTTTAAATTATTAAGCATCGAAAATCGCTCAAAATAACATGGCGTCTTATGGGAAACCGGCCCCGGAGTGCCGCTAGCCGAACTTAACAATTTATTTCAAAGTCACGTATTAAAGATGAAGCAAAATGTTTCGTACACAGGTTGTGGATTTAGACCTAAGGAACCTAACGAGATCATAAAAAGTGTAGGTCACCGGCAATTTAAGAAAGTTCTGTTAAGTTCAAACGAGCGGTGGCGACCGCAGCGGCTATGGCGGCCATAGTACGCCATGGCGCGTGGGGCAGACCCGGCCGCCGAACCGAGTTTTACTTCGCGTATTTCTCGATATCTATCAGTGTTTGAGTAGTTTTTGATACGTTAAATTATTCTATGATTTATTTAATGAATTTTAAGCATAATATCAACCTAAAAATCGAAACTTTAATTTTTGACTTTAGAAGTCGCTCCTACTACCTTAATATAAGATCTGTGATAAATAAGATAAACCAGATTATCAATTTCATTGAAGAGGTCAATCCTGATATCCTGGTGTTGACAGAAACTTTTCTGTATGACCTTGGAGCTAGTACCTCTAGATATTCCTTCCTCAGTTATAGCTCCAGCTACTGTAAAGATTTAAATAGTAACAGAGGAGGAGGGGTATTAATTCTAACTAAAAATAAGACGAATGTTACTTACGAAAACTGTGATATCAGTAAATTTACTAAGGAACATGTGCTAGAAGCCTCATGTACTAAAGCTAAAATCAAAAATCAGTCACAAAATATTGTTATAATTGGGATCTATAGACCCCCTAATCCAAAAAATTATGAAGAATTTAAAATCTTTTTTTCTGAATTGTTACTTACTTTTATATCCCCTAACTATATTACCTGTATAGCTGGAGACTTTAATGTTGATCTCTCAATTGAGTGTAAAAAAATTGCAACCGAAAAGAGAACTAATCCAAATTTTGGATTGTTTTGATTTGCTGAGCGTAGCGAAGCACTCTGTTGGGGATTTGAGCAGAGAAAATGTCCGCCCTCCCCCCCCCCGGATACCTTTAGTTTACAAGAGGTATCTTACTATTATTATTTTTCCTATCTTAAAATTTAAATGTACGTATGCATGCACAGGCTGCACATATAAGCATAGGTATATATGTACAGGTATATATGTACAGGTAAATATGTACAGGTATATATGTACAGGTATATATGTACTATCAGTCTGAAAAGTTTCCGGGGAGCTCTGGGAATGGCGCCGGTCAGAATAGTCTCGCACGGGTCCCTGTTTCAGACAGCAAGTGGCAGCAGCCTACCAAGATGGCGACCGTGTCTCCACCTCGCATTTTTGAAAAGCGATTTCAAAGAAATTATCCCTAAATCATTCTGGTTTATATGAAAATTCTAGATATATGGGTTGCAGAAAGCGATAGAAGTCGCTTGGAGAGCTGAAACTAATGTCAATTCCAGGATGTAGACGGATAAAGATCTGAACTTGGTTAGGCTGCCAGCTGTCAGGCCTTGAACGCTGGTATCTAAATTTCTCATACCACGCGAACAGCGCGAAATTCAAACGGATCGCGATTCTGACAGCCGTCTTTGACAGAAGACTTCCTCATTAATAGGGCCGCTGCAAAGGAATGCAGCTCATCGAGATTGAATTCGTGGTCCGCTCGGAAATTTACGGAGCTCTCTGATAAATGTAGGCCCCGGTTTTTTTTTGTCTGTGTGTTTTTCCCCCCTCATTTTTTGTTTAAATCTCTGAGCACTTTGAAGAGACGGCAGTTAATTTGAGCGAACGCAAGCATCCCACATCAAGCACCTATTTGCTTTGTAGGTTTTTTGTAATTAAACTGGTGATCCCTTGCCTCTGCAGGATTCTGATATTTGGCTCCAGTCACTTACGACATCTATTGCGTGATATTCCCGTATTCCATGCAAAAGGTAAAAGACAAATTTTTACTTCAAAATTAATTATTTTGAGAGCTGGCACGTGTGACAGAAGGTCTGAAATGTATCCCAAAAATAAGCCTGCAATACCAATGACTCTCCTTGACCCCAATTAGTTATTTTAGGGGTATTGAAACATAAAGGAATGATTTGCAGAAGGAAATGGGTTGTGTTAACATAAAGAAGGAAACGCAAACACTAAAACATCTAAATAATTTTATTGACATGCCATTCAGTGAAAACGTGCAAGACATGAAAACGTTCGAAGGGAAAAAAATATAAAAGAAATGATAGAATGGACGTGAAACCAGCTTACAAATTCGACGAGACAATTTCGACAAGCCAAACGATACGTAAATGGATACGTATCTTGCGCTCGTCAGATGTGTAAGCGGGTTTTCGTCCGTAACAACACCCAAAAAATCTTAGGTTTCTTGTAATTTCGTTACTCGTTATTTTTACGTAAAACCTGACTGCATCAGGAGAAAAGAATAGTGCGAAGCAAAATATTACAAAAAAAATACGCACGTTAGGCTTTACTTTCTTTCGTAGGCTGGATAAAGACCAGCAGCATATTTAACTTAAGGTAAGCCAACAAACTGTAGGTAGAAAGGGCGTGAAACCAGCTTACAAATGAAACCAGATAGTTTCGCTCGACAAAACAGACGTAAGAAAATACGAATAATGCGCTCGTTACTAGTGTAAGCGGGTTTTCTTCCGTTTCAACACACGCACGTAATAAAATACTAAGATTTTTTGTTATTTCATGACTCGTAATTTTTACGTAAAACATGACAACAAGAGGACAAGGAAGGAAGAGGCAAGCAAAATATTACAAAAATGTTGGCACCTTACTCTTCTTTTCGTTATCTAGGGTTGCTAAAGACCAGTTGCATTCTTCCTGGTCCCTGAACTTACAATCAAAATAAAGCAGTCGAAAAACCAGCTTACAAGTTCGACGAGACAATTTAGACAAGCCAAACGATACGTAAATGGATACGTATCTTGCGCTCGTCAGATGTGTAAGCGGGTTTTCGTCCGTAATAACACCCAAAAAATCTTAGTTTTCTTGTTATTTCGTTACTCGTATTTTTTACGTAAAACCTGACTGCATCAGGAGAAGAGAATAGTGCCAAGCAAAATATTACAAAAAAAATATGCACGTTAGGCTTTACTTTCTTTCGTAGGCTGGATAAAGACCAGCAGCATATTTAACTTAAGGTAAGCCAACAAACTGTAGGTAGAAAGGGCGTGAAACCAGCTTACAAATGAAACCAGGTAGTTTCGCTCGACAAAACAGACGTAAGAAAATACATATCCTGCGCCCGTCATAAGTGTAAGCGGGTTTCTTCCGTTTCAACACACACAGGTAATAAAATACTAAGATTTTTTGTTATTTCATGACTCGTAATTTTTACGGAAAACATGACAACAAGAGGAGAAGGAAAGAAGAGACAGGCAAAACATTACAAAAAACTAGTTGGCACCTTACACTTCTTTTTGTCATCTAGGGTTGCTGAATACCAGTTGCATTCTACCTGGTTCCTGAACTTTTAATCTAAATAGTCGTAAAACCAGCCTACAAATTCGACGAGACAATTTCGACACGACAAAGGATACTTAAATAGATACTTATCTTGCGCTCGTCAGTTTGTAAGCGGGTTTTCGTCCGTAACAACACTCAAAAGAATCTTAGTTCTCTTAATATTTCGTCACACGTAATTTTTACGTAAAATCTGACTGCATCAACAGAAGAGAATAGTGCCAAGCAAAATATTACAAACAAATACGCACGTGATGCTACATTTTCTTTCGTAGGCTGGAAAAAAGCCAACAGCATAATTTACAATACGTAAACTAACAATCTGTAGATAGAAAGGGCGTGAAACCAGCTTACATTTGTAACCAGATAGTTTCGCTCGACAAAGGATGCGTAAGAAAATACATATCCTGCGCTCATCACAACTGTAAGCGGGTTTTCGTCTGTTTTAACACACACACGTAATGAAATTATGTTTTTTGTTATTTCATGACTCGTAATGTTTACGGAAAACATGACAACAAGAGGAGGAGGAAAGAATAGACAAGCAAAATATTACAAAGAAAAAGTTGGCACCTTACACTTCTTTTTGTTATCTAGGGTTGCTGAATACCAGTTGAATTCTTCTCGGTTCCTTAACTTACAATCTAAATAGTCGTGAAACCAGCCTACAAATTCGACGAGACAATTTCAACAAGCCAAACGATACGTAAATAGTTACGTATCTTGCGCTCGTCAGATGTGTAAGCGGGTTTTCGTCCGTAACAACACCCAAAAAATCTTAGGTTTCTTTGTCTTTCGTTACTCGTAATTTTTACGTAAAACCTGACTGCATCAAGAGAAGAGGATAGTGCGAAGCAAAATATTACAAAAAAATACGCACGTTAGGCTTTACTTTCTTTCGTTTGCTGGATAAAGACTGACAGCATAATTAACATAAGGTAAGCCAACAAACTGTAGGTAGGAAGGGCGTGAAACCAGCTTACAAATGAAACCAGATAGTTTCGCTCGACAAAACAGACGTAAGAAAATACGAATAATGCGCCCGTCATAAGTGTAAGCGGGTTTTCGTCTGTTTTAACACACACACGTAATGAAATTAAATTTTTTGTTATTTCGTGACTCGTAATTTTTATTTAAAACATGACAACAAGAGGAGGAGGAAAGAAGAGACAAGCAAATTATTACAAAAAAATAGTTGGCACCTTACACTTCTTTTTGTTATCTAGGGTTGCTGAATATCAGTTGAATTCTTCTCGGTTCCTTAACTTACAATCTAAATAGTCGTGAAACCAGCCTACAAATTCGACGAGACAATTTCAACAAGCCAAACGATACGTAAATGGATACGTATCTTGCGCTCGTCAGATGTGTAAGCGGGTTTTCGTCCGTAACAACACCCAAAAAATCTTAGTTCTCTTAATATTTCGTAACTCGTAATTTTTACGTAAAACCTGACTGCATCAAGAGAAGAGAATAGTGCCAAGCAAAATATTACAAAAAAATACGCACGTTAGGCTTTACTTTCTTTCGTAGGCTGGATAAAGACTGACAGCATAATTAACATAAGGTAAGCCAACAAACTGTAGGTAGAAAGGGCGTGAAACCAGCTTACAAATGAAACCAGATAGTTTCGCTCGACAAAACAGACGTAAGAAAATACGAATAATGCGCCCGTCATAAGTGTAAGCGGGTTTTCGTCTGTTTTAACACACACACGTAATGAAATTAAGTTTTTTGTTATTTCGTGACTCGTAATTTTTATTTAAAACATGACAACAAGAGGAGGAGGAAAGAAGAGACAAGCAAAATATTACAAAGAAATAGTTGGCACCTTACACTTCTTTTTGTTATCTAGGGTTGCTGAATACCAGTTGAATTCTTCTCGGTTCCTTAACTTACAATCTAAATAGTCGTGAAACCAGCCTACAAATTCGACGAGACAATTTCAACAAGCCAACGATACGTAAATAGATACGTATCTTGCGCTCGTCAGATGTGTAAGCGGGTTCTCGTCCGTAACAACACTTAAAAGAATCTTAGTTCTCTCAATATTTCGTAACTCGTAATTTTTACGTAAAACCTGACTGCATCAAGAGAAGAGAATAGTGCCAAGCTAAATTTTACAAAGAAATACGCACGTAATCCTTTACTTTTTTTCGAAACCTGGATAAAGACCAACAGCATAATTTACAATACGTAAGCCAACAATCTGTAGATAGAAAGGGCGTGAAACCAGCTTACAAATGTAACCAGATAGTTTCGCTCGACAAAGAATGCGTAAGAAAATACGAATCTTGCGCTCGTCACAAGTGTAGGCGGGTGTTCGTCTGTTTCAACACAGACACACAGGTCAGGGACCGTGCACACATTACGGAAGCTCCTCCCCCCCTCCCTCCCAAACCCCACCCACTACGTTACAAGCAGGCCCTCTCTGCCGCTGGCGGCTCCGTTCGGCAGGGGGCCTGCCCGCTGATCATGCCGATGCCGATAGCGCATAAACGGTTAATAATTTGGCAAAACGGCGTAATACTGTGGAGGAGACCATTCAGTGTTTTTAGACACACAACTGTGAAAAATTATCGTAGGTTTACGGAGCCTTCCGAGTCACTCGAATTTAAAAGACTGCAGGGCTCGAATAATATCGTGAATGTGTTCGTAAAAACCACATATATACAAACAGTACGTAAAAACTACATCACCCATTCCCAGAATTTCATCTCCCGCGCCATCATTAGTGTGGATATTCATGGCCACTACCACTTTCCCACTAAACCCTTTCACGTAATCAATGAACAGCACCTATGCAACAAGTGTCACGACGAGTGTGAGATTTTACAATTTGACAGCGTTACATCCCAACATTGCTTGTGGAAAATTTTCACATAACCTTTGATCGATCAACTGACCTGTGGCTCGGCCATCCTACAGCTCGGAACGCGCAACGCACTATGTTCACGGCACTCCGGCTCCCTGTCCTCGCCCTACCAGCACCATACGGCCCCGCCGCCTGCCCCCCCCTTCCCCCACCCGAGGCATGCCAGCACCAAGCTCCGCCGCCGCCTGCCCCCCCCTCGAGCCCTGCTGCCAGCTTCAAGCACCGCTGCCGCCTGCCCCTCCCCCGGGCGCTGCCAGCTTCAAGCACTGCTGCCGCCTGCCCCGGCGGCGGCGGCATCGGCGGTGCCCGGCGGTGGGGCAGGCGGCGGCGGAGCTTGGTGCTAGCATGCCTCGGGTGCAGGCGGCAGCGGTGCTTGAAGCTGGCAGCAGGGCTCGGGGGGGAGGGGGGGTGGGCTGGCGGCGGCGGAGCTTGGTGCTGGCCGCGGGGGGGATCTGCAATGGGCCGCCTGGCGACGCTGTGCAAGAGATACAGAGAGGGACCGGCCACGGCCGGTAGTGCCAACCTTAGCGCATCAAAACACAGCGCCGTCACTCACTACCCTCGCCACCGACAAGAGGTCGCCGGGCCCGCCTCTCTCTCCTGCGTATCGATAGCGCAGTGGACAAAGTCGTGGCCTCCGGTGCAGGTGGCCGGGGTTCGATACCAGGCGGGAACAATTTTAAGTCTATCTTTGCCTTGTTTCCGGATGGCAATGTTGGCAGCACTGGAATTGGCATGTCCTACTCCTTCAAGTAGGCAACCAAGCAGCACTCTCAGCACGTCAGACTATAGCATTGTGTCGCGGTGCTGGCATGCCTCGGGTGGGGGGAGGGGGGAGGGGGAAGGCGGCAGCGGTGCTTGAAGCTGGCAGCAGGGCTCGGGGAGGGAAGTTTTTTTTTGGGGGGGGAGTCAGGCGGCGGGGCCGCATGGTGCTGGTAGGGCGAGGGCAGGGAGCCGGAGTGCCGTGAACATAGTGCGTTGCGCGTTCCGAGCTGTAGGATGGCCGAGCCACAGGTCAGTTGATCGATCAAAGATTATGTGAAAATTTTCCACAAGAAATGTTGGGAGGTAACGCTGTCAAATTGTAAAATCTCACACTCGTCGTGACACTTGTTGCATAGGTGCTGTATTTTGATTACGTGAAAGGGTTTAGGGGGAAAGTGGTAGTGGCCATGAATATCCACACTAATGATGGCGCGGGAGATGAATTCTGGGAATGTGATGTAGTTTTTACGTACTGTTTGTATATATGTGGTTTTTACGAACACATTCACGATATTATTCGAGCCCTGCAGTCTTTTAAATTCGAGTGACTCGGAAGGCTCCGTAAACCTACGATAATTTTTCACAGTTGTGTGTCTAAAAACACTGAATGGTCTCCTCCACAGTATTACGCCGTTTTGCCAAATTATTAACCGTTTATGCGCTATCGGCATCGGCATGATCAGCGGGCAGGCCCCCTGCCGAACGGAGCCACCAGCGGCATAGAGGGCCTGCTTGTAACGTAGTGAGTGGGGTTTGGGAGGGAGGGGGGGAAAAGCTTCCGTAATGTGTGCACGGTCCCCGACCTGTGTGTCTGTGTTGAAACAGACGAACACCCGCCTACACTTGTGACGAGCGCAAGATTCGTATTTTCTTACGCATTCTTTGTCGAGCGAAACTATCTGGTTACATTTGTAAGCTGGTTTCACGCCCTTTCTATCTACAGATTGTTGGCTTACGTATTGTAAATTATGCTGTTGGTCTTTATCCAGGTTTCGAAAAAAGTAAAGGATTACGTGCGTATTTCTTTGTAAAATTTAGCTTGGCACTATTCTCTTCTCTTGATGCAGTCAGGTTTTACGTAAAAATTACGAGTTACGAAATATTAAGAGAACTAAGATTCTTTTGAGTGTTGTTACGGACGAGAACCCGCTTACACATCTGACGAGCGCAAGATACGTATCTATTTACGTATCGTTGGCTTGTTGAAATTGTCTCGTCGAATTTGTAGGCTGGTTTCACGACTACTTAGATTGTAAGTTAAGGAACCGAGAAGAATTCAACTGGTATCCAGCAACCCTAGATAACAAAAAGAAGTGTAAGGTGCCAACTATTTCTTTGTAATATTTTGCTTGTCTCTTCTTTCCTCCTCCTCTTGTTGTCATGTTTTAAATAAAAATTACGAGTCACGAAATAACAAAAAACTTAATTTCATTACGTGTGTGTGTTAAAACAGACGAAAACCCGCTTACACTTATGACGGACGTATTATTCGTATTTTCTTACGTCTGTTTTGTCGAGCGAAACTATCTGGTTTCATTTGTAAGCTGGTTTCACGCCCTTTCTACCTACAGTTTGTTGGCTTACCTTATGTTAATTATGCTGTTAGTCTTTATCCAGCCTACGAAAGAAAGTAAAGCCTAACGTGCGTATTTTTTTGTAATATTTTGCTTCGCACTATTCTTTTCTCTTGATGCAGTCAGGTTTTACGTAAAAATTACGAGTAACGAAATAACAAGAAAACTAAGATTTTTTGGGTGTTGTTACGGACGAAAACCCGCTTACACATCTGACGAGCGCAAGATACGTATCCATTTACGTATCGTTTGGCTTGTTGAAATTGTCTCGTCGAATTTGTAGGCTGGTTTTACGACTATTTAGATTGTAAGTTAAGGAACCGAGAAGAATTCAACTGGTATTCGGCAACCCTAGATAACAAAAAGAAGTGTAAGGTGCCAACTATTTCTTTGTAATATTTTGCTTGTCTCTTCTTTCCTCCTCCTCTTGTTGTCATGTTTTCCGTAAAAATTACGAGTCATGAAATAACAAAAAACTTAATTTCATTACGTGTGTGTGTTAAAACAGACGAAAACCCGCTTACAGTTGTGATGAGCGCAGGATATGTATTTTCTTACGCATCCTTTGTCGAGCGAAACTATCTGGTTACATTTGTAAGCTGGTTTCACGCCCTTTCTATCTACAGATTGTTAGTTTACGTATTGTAAATTATGCTGTTGGCTTTTATCCAGCCTACGAAAGAAAGTGTAGCATCACGTGCGTATTTGTTTGTAATATTTTGCTTGGCACTATTCTCTTCTGTTGATGCAGTCAGATTTTACGTAAAAATTACGTGTGACGAAATATTAAGAGAACTAAGATTCTTTTGAGTGTTGTTACGGACGAAAACCCGCTTACAAACTGACGAGCGCAAGATAAGTATCTATTTTAGTATCCTTTGGCGTGTCGAAATTGTCTCGTCGAATTTGTAAGCTGGTTTTTCGACTGCTTTATTTAGATTGTAAGTTCAGGGACCAGGAAGAATGCAACTAGTCTTTAGCAACCCTAGATAACGAAAAGAAGAGTAAGGTGCCAACTAGTTTTTTGTAATGTTTTGCTTGTCTCTTCTTTCCTTCTCCTCTTGTTGTCATGTTTTCCGTAAAAATTACGAGTCATGAAATAACAAAAAATCTTAGTATTTTATTACGTGTGTGTGTTGAAACGGAAGAAAACCCGCTTACACTTAGTAACGAGCGCATTATTCGTATTTTCTTACGTCTGTTTTGTCGAGCGAAACTATCTGGTTTCATTTGTAAGCTGGTTTCACGCCCTTTCTACCTACAGTTTGTTGGCTTACCTTATGTTAATTATGCTGTCAGTCTTTATCCAGCCTACGAAAGAAAGTAAAGCCTAACGTGCATATTTTTTTTGTAATATTTTGCTTGGCACTATTCTCTTCTCCTGATGCAGTCAGGTTTTACGTAAAAATTACGAGTAACGAAATAACAAGAAAACTAAGATTTTTTTGGGTGTTATTACGGACGAAAACCCGCTTACACATCTGACGAGCGCAAGATACGTATCCATTTACGTATCGTTTGGCTTGTCTAAATTGTCTCGTCGAACTTGGAGGCTGGTTTTTCGACTGCTTTATTTTGATTGTAAGTTCAGGGACCAGGAAGAATGCAACTGGTCTTTAGCAACCCTAGATAACGAAAAGAAGAGTAAGGTGCCAACATTTTTGTAATATTTTGCTTGCCTCTTCCTTCCTTGTCCTCTTGTTGTCATGTTTTACGTAAAAATTACGAGTCATGAAATAACAAAAAATCTTAGTATTTTATTACGTGCGTGTGTTGAAACGGAAGAAAACCCGCTTACACTAGTAACGAGTGCATTATTCGTATTTTCTTACGTCTGTTTTGTCGAGCGAAACTATCTGGTTTCATTTGTAAGCTGGTTTCACGCCCTTTCTACCTACAGTTTGTTGGCTTACCCTATGTTAATTATGCTGTCAGTCTTTATCCAGCCTACGAAAGAAAGTAAAGCCTAACGTGCGTATTTTTTTTGTAATATTTTGCTTCGCACTATTCTTTTCTCCTGATGCAGTCAGGTTTTACGTAAAAATAACGAGTAACGAAATTACAAGAAACCTAAGATTTTTTGGGTGTTGTTACGGACGAAAACCCGCTTACACATCTGACGAGCGCAAGATACGTATCCATTTACGTATCGTTTGGCTTGTCGAAATTGTCTCGTCGAATTTGTAAGCTGGTTTCACGTCCATTCTATCATTTCTTTTATATTTTTTTCCCTTCGAACGTTTTCATGTCTTGCACGTTTTCACTGAATGGCATGTCAATAAAATTATTTAGATGTTTTAGTGTTTGCGTTTCCTTCTTTATGTTAACACAACCCATTTCCTTCTGCAAATCATTCCTTTATGTTTCAATACCCCTAAAATAACTAATTGGGGTCAAGGAGAGTCATTGGTATTGCAGGCTTATTTTTGGGATACATTCCAGACCTTCTGTCACACGTGCCAGCTCTCAAAATAATTAATTTTGAAGTAAAAATTTGTCTTTTACCTTTTCATGGAATACGGGAATATCACGCAATAGATGTCGTAAGTGACTGGAGCCAAATATCAGAATCCTGCAGAGGCAAGGGATCACCAGTTTAATTACAAAAAACCTACAAAACAAATAGGTGCTTGATGTGGGATGCTTGCGTTCGCTCAAATTAACTGCCGTCTCTTCAAAGTGCTCAGAGATTTAAACAAAAAATGAGGGGGGGAAAACACACAGACAAAAAAAAAAACCGGGGCCTACATTTATCAGAGAGCTCCGTAAATTTCCGAGCGGACCACGAATTCAATCTCGATGAGCTGCATTCCTTTGCAGCGGCCCTATTAATGAGGAAGTCTTCTGTCAAAGACGGCTGTCAGAATCGCGATCCGTTTGAATTTCGCGCTGTTCGCGTGGTATGAGAAATTTAGATACCAGCGTTCAAGGCCTGACAGCTGGCAGCCTAACCAAGTTCAGATCTTTATCCGTCTACATCCTGGAATTGACATTAGTTTCAGCTCTCCAAGCGACTTCTATCGCTTTCTGCAACCCATATATCTAGAATTTTCATATAAACCAGAATGATTTAGGGATAATTTCTTTGAAATCGCTTTTCAAAAATGCGAGGTGGAGACACGGTCGCCATCTTGGTAGGCTGCTGCCACTTGCTGTCTGAAACAGGGACTCGTGCGAGACTATTCTGCCTGGCGCCATTCCCAGAGCTCCCCGGAAACTTTTCAGACTGATAGTACAGGTATATATGTACAGGTATATATGTACAGGTATATATGTTCAGGTATATATGTACAGGTATATATGTACAGGTATCTATGTACAGGTATACATGTACAGGTATGTATGTACAGGTATATATGTACAGGTATATATGTTCAGGTATATATGTACAGGTATGTATGTGCAGGTACATATACACAGGTATATATGTATAGGTATATCGGCACCTTTAACTAAAACACACGCAGTCCATCCGCCCGTTTCAAAGGTCACGCAGTCGGCCGGCGCGTTTCAAAACTTAGTTTAAGGTGCCGATATATGTACAGGTATATATTTACAGGTATATATTTACAGGTATATATTTACAGGTATATATGTACAGGTATATATGTGCAGGTATATATGTACAGGTATGTACGTACAGGTATATATGTACAGGTTTATATGTACACGTGTCTATGTGCAGGTACATATGTACAGGTACATATATATTTTTTGCTGAGCTTAGCGAAGCGCTCTTTTGGCGATTTGAGCAGATTAATTGTACGGGAGACCTGTAGTTTCGGATTTTTACCTAGCAATGGAAGGGTACTCGGTACGAAAAACCGTTCAAAATTCAAAGTTTCGTGCGCCAGGATTTTTCCTATGCTGGGTAAAAATCCCGTCTTAATATCCCAGTCGTAACGTGACCCCCCGAGTCCGATTTTGTCCATTTCGGATTTTTATTGTCCATTTCGGATTTTTACCTAGCAATGGAAGAGTGCCCATTACGAAAAACCACTCGAAATTCTAATTTTCGTGCGCCAGGACTTTTCCTATATGCTAGGTAAAAATCCTGTTTTAAGATCTTAGACTTAACTTGACCCCCCGGATCTGACTTTGTCCATTTCGGATTTTTACCTAGCAATGGAAGGGTACTCAATACGAAAAACCGATGGAAATTCTAAGTTCCGTGCGTCAGGATTTTTCCAGTAATGCGTTTAAAAGACCGCCACCAAGAAAGTATACCTAAAGGTACGTTTGTTATACTGCTGGGTCTATATGACTGTGTTGCGATGGTAAATATGGAATAGACTCCAGGAACTACATTGTCTACCTTTTAGCAACCCCAGATTTTAATTTAATAAACATTTGTCATAAACATTCGTCTTAAATAGGTAAAACATTTAAGTGCAATATGCAGGTGTTTGGAAGCTCAGCAATCAAGCCGGAGGCTTGCCTGGCTAGTATGAAACCACTCTTAAATACTACTACTAGGAAGTCTCCAACTACTAAAAGGTGTATTGATAATATCTGTATGTTATTACCCGTAACATTTCTGATCATTATGCTCTAAAAGTTAGAGTTGAACTACAAGAGGGTAAACCCCCTCCTGTATATAAATATACTAGAGATCTAAGTGAACAAAACTTGGAACACCTACTGAATGCCCTATGCAAAGAAAGCTGGAATGAAACATTGGAAGAAACAGATATTAATCTAGCTACTAAATTTTTTTATGGATACATTACTCTACCACTTAAATAGGGTCTGTCCTAAACTAAAGAGAAAGATGAGAAGAAAAAACGGAAGTAAAAATAATATCTTGTATAGCAAGGAGCTGTTATCACTCAAAAATAAGATTGATTTCTTACAAATGGAATGTAATAATCAACCTGGAAATGAGTATTGTAGTATTATGACAACAAACATAACCCTATCTGGTCACAGCAGAACGCATTGTCACGGCCCGGAGTGATCACTACCAGACCGCATAGAAACTCAGTCTCACAGCCAACTTTTGTTTTACGATCGCCTTTGTTCTTCCTGTTGTTTTGCCAAGTTCCCAATTAAAGGAGGCGCGAGCTTCGAGCTCGCTGTCATTCTCCACTCTGACTGAGGCCTGGCTTCGTTAAGAGCTTGACACTTCCCCGTTCCTTGCTAATACTACATTGGTGGCAGCGGTAAAGAACGCGGAGGAGGAGAAAGAGAGTATCGGCGTCCTTGTAAGGATACCGAAGACAGATACGAAGGCGTGGCCGAAGGCCGCTAGAGTATCAGATACCGAGGCGTGGCCAGTAGGCCGCTGAGGTTTACCGTCGAGGCGTGGCCGAAGGCCGCTGAGACGCAGTGCAAAGGCGTGCCCAGCAGGCCGCCGGAGCATCCGAGAGAACTTCGAGACCTTCAAGACCTTCTAGACCGTCCAGACCTTTAGACGCTCCGACTGTCACTGAGACCGTCGAGACCGTCGAAACCGTCGAGCCCGTCAAAGCGTCGATGAACGACGTCTCAGACATATCAATCTTTCGGACAAGTCGTCCACACAATGTGAGTGAGACGGGGTGGGGCACCGAGCGTACCGAGGAGGAAATGAGCATCGTCCCGAAGCGTACTGACCTCGCCGTCGTTTCGTCGTTGCGGGTCCACAGAGAAGTAGGTCGTTATCGTCCACGCGTCTAAACGAGCGAGTTTTCTTCATGGTGGCGTCCATGGCACGGCAACGTGGTGGAGTATGGTATGGCGTCTCCCCGCGCAACTTCCGTGCGTGGCTACAAGACCCGCTGCATGCGGGGCCCGTCTGCCCGGCCAGGGGTGTCGCCGAGTAGGACACACACACATACCGTATCATATGGTGATGGGTCCCACCACGACAGCAAACGCATGAAAATGCACAAAAGTGTGTTGTCCATGAGAAAAGAAAAAAAATACGATTTCACGAAATCCTGGTAGACAACGGAGTTTCTATAACTACTAGTAAAAGTCCCGACTTTGGGGCTGAGCTCCGGCCCTACGGGCTATTCTTCACGACACAATAAGTTATTAGAAAACATCCAACTTTTCGTCTTCCAGTCCTAAACGAAAATCTTGAAAGTTTTAACACAAAATCCGAAACAAAACCGGATAATAAAATCATTAGAGAGCTCCCAGCATTTTGATTTCCGGTCCTGATCTCGGATTGTGTCCTAAAACTTTCAACATTTCTGTTTACATTTTACAAAACAGTGATATTCTATAACCAATAAGAACCGAAACCTAAAAACCTAGAACCTCTCAACTGATCCTCCTGAACTGAAATAAAAAATAAAAAACCCTACTCGTCTCACGATACTACCCAGCATCTGGTCGCATCTCTGCCATTGAAACTAAGAAACTTTATTCCGGTTCAATCCTTCTCCACAAACTTCCAACGGAACAAACTACCTACGAAGCACCTCCTTCTCGAAAATCGAATGAAGTGTTTAATTAAAAAAAATAATTAAAAAAACAACTCCACTAAATAGCAATCATTTACTTTGAAATAAAACTCAACATTATTACTCGCACAATTTCCGTTACTATTCTTACCAATCTCTGCCTAGCTTCCACCTTTCAAACATGACAGAATATAAACAGCCCCATCTCACTGCACGCCTCACTAATCTGCATCAATCGTCGGCCGAAGCGTTACTATCCAGTTCCATTACGTCAAGAATTCTTACGATTAATTGATTCATCATTAATTACGAACAACGAGCATCTCATCCACTGCAACAGCTTTCAAGGTAAGAGATTATTTCATCAGCAAATCCACATCATCTTATTGTGCCGTTCGTTCAGAAGCAGCTACCACCCATCACCATTTGCCGCACCTGTCATCCCGTTTTAACCTTCTTAAACCACGTGCTCACTGTCATATCTCCATTACTGATTCACTTATCTTTCTCTTCATCACTCTTTATATTACTACATGTGTTCATTAAGGTGGCCCCACACCCAGCAGTCCCCTTTTGAAATATGCCAGACTTTTCACTCTCTGCAGTGCCTGGACGTTTATTTTGTCAATTTCTTTACGGCTCACGCCCGGCCCTGTCTTACCACCCAACCAGGCCAGCCAGACCGGGCTGGCCTGCCCGGCCAGCTACGGTTGGTGCGCTGAGTGTGGGGCCACCTTTACATTACTCGTGTTTCCATAACTAACAACCACTCTGGATCCATAACTATCACGAACTTTAACATTTCTTTTATATTGTAAATAAATGCAAAAACTTGCTTCCCATCTTCACTGCATTACAAATGAGCTCATTGTCATTATTTTGTTACAGATGAGTATCTTCCAAAGATTGAAGGCTAAAGTGAATGACCACGCAACGAAAATATCACCTGATGAATTAACTCAAGGCTACAAATATCCGGTTTACGCATTCAAGACCAGGCGATCCGATTACATGACCAAAGGTGGCATTTACCCAGACAATTTGCTGGCATATTTCAAGATTAATGATTTAAATTATTACACATGTCTCCCTGCTGTGTACAACAATCAAACTGCAGAAGCAGTCGATGAGATGAACTCAGCCATTAATGAGGGCAAGACTCCATTCATTGTTTTCTATGGAAAAGATGGGAAACGTAATCACATCGTTGTCCATGAATTCGGTGAAGGTAAGTTGATTGTGCAGCACACTTTCTGTATGATTCATACCTCAACTAATTTAACATTTTCTGCCCAAACAGAACTGGACAAAGAACTTCTGAAGAAATTTGATGACAAGATGGGAGGACAAGAACTTACTATCAATCAACCTTCAACTTCAAAGAACTCCAATTCAGAAGGAAACACTCCACAGAAGCGAACTTCATCACATTCATCTCAAAAAGAAAATCCACCATCACCTCCAGAAGCCAAACGTCAAAAGAGTGACGATTAATTCAGTAGCTTAATAGTATATCAACGTTGACTGCATCAATTATAATTCCTTTTTCTTCCTGAAAGCTTTGACATTCGATTTCATTGGAATGACTTCTAATCAAAACTTTTTTTTTTTCTCTTAGCGATTAATGTTGCATCAACATTACTGTAATTCATTTTTTCTTTGTGACAAGAATATGTTCAGTTCAACTAAAGTTTTTTTTCCAGATAAATCTTCAGTTCAATTTACTTTCCTTACTGTTACCATTTACTCCTATTACGTTCATTGTTTTAAGGATTCTTTGAGAAAAGACTGATTTTTGTGGTGCTGTAATGTAAACTTTACTCTCATCATGATTAATAAAATGAAGAGATAAATATAAGTTAAATTAATGAAACGTTTCTCTCCTTTCATAACAACTCACAACTCAAAACCTTTAACATAAAACAATAATGAGAAACTGATTCTCCATTGCATACACATTCTAACCATATCATACTGATTCTAATCCACATCAAAACGCTGCTCACTAAAAACATTTCAGTTATATGCTCCCCAACATACAATTGATAACCACAAAACATTAACCAACATCTGCCAAATCTGAAAAAAACACTTCCTACAACATGTGGTGTCCTAAACATTGTTAGTATAACAAAGGTTCTTCCAATACAGCACCAATTACCAAAATGATCCAAAAGTCGTGGTTCAGTGAAAACCAGAATTATCAATTCTCCCTAGCACAAGTTTCTTATAAAATGCCTATTCATTAGCATTTTCTCCACCATATAAACATACAGTGTACATTGTTCAAAATGTTTTTCAGTCACCTCCAGATAAAAAAGAAAACACACAGTTCGACATAATATGCATTTTAATCGACATTTGTAATCAAAACTTGGCTACTTATTAACTTAAAATTAATACTTGTCCAAAAATAAAATCAGTCTTCACATATGATCACATTAATTGTGTAATAATCATACTATCACACTTCAAAGATTAATAATACAAAATAATAACCAGCAACAAAACCAGTGCTAGATTCTTTGACATTTCATTTAAAATTGACCAAGGGTGCAAAACTAATAAACAAACAATTATCTTCAACCTTTGACAGATGCAAACACTGGAACAAAAAATATGGATAAATACCTTGCTTGCATTGATAAGCTACACAAACTAAAACAAATTACTAAATCAAAACTTATACGTACCACCAATGCATTTATAGCTATGGATTCATTTGTAAACATAAGATAAGCAAACTGCGTAGATGACTTGCTACTCCTGTTAAATAACACCAAAAATTACTACGCATACAACACAAAAGCTACAATGAAATACTTATAACACTTACGCAAGTAACTTTACATCATTAGGATTGAAACCATTATCTGCAAAATGTTTCATTAACTTCTCTTTACTAACGCTGGAACTGTAACAAAACACCAAATTAAATTCAGCTACATGCAAAACGCACATTATGGCACAACAACTACTCACTCAATGTTGCAAACATAAAGCTTATTGGTGGGTGTATACACATGAGGCACATTTCTTCGAACCAGATAAGCAAACTTAGGTTTCTCAAGATTAATCCCCAACTCACAGCACTCTTCAGCATCACTTATATTCAAGTCAGCACAGTTCACATTCATCACACATAAGCGAAGCTTAAACTTTCCACAATACCTCAGATTCAATGTCTGCAAAACTAATAACAAACAGAACAACGTTAGTATGAATTCAACTACCATTACACTTGTTCACTTACTTCAGTTGCGTGACAATACACACCATTCAATGCTTCATCTTCCCCATTCATCAATACATAAACAACATCAGCTCCAAGATTAATTTTAATTCGCTTCACAGTTCCATATAGACCTTAAACAAATGCATGAGGTTAACCAATACTGTCATTTTCAAATCAAAATAATACATATAAAATAGAACTTACTGAATAAACCATACATTCCTTTGATTGGAAGTTTCTGAAGAAAAAAATCAATCAATTAATACACATAATATTCCAATTCATAAATTTGCCTAAATTCAGTACATACATTTAAAGAATAATGCTGCAAACACAGAACTTTCTCTTGAACATCAAAATCACTGCTGCCATCCACATGAGTTCCATTTGTACCCTACAAAACCAAAAAAAAACATAAATTAATATTAACTCACGAATACATGTACTTCAAAGTGCCAGCCAAGATCCTGTTTAATTAATACTTACTTCAAAAATGCTGACTTCACTACCGTCACTAACTCGTGAATGGCTATCAGTTGAAGAGATAACTATACATTTATCATATGCTTCAGTTTTCCCAACATCAACTAAATCCTCTGCATTTTTGTTTGGAACCTACAAAACAAAAAATACATAGATTAATGTACATTGTCAGATTCATATACTTTTTAAGACCGACGAAACATTAAGTAATACTTACTTCCCCAATACTATCTTCTCTTCCATTAATCAGTAAATGGCTATCATTAGACATAATTAATGCATTGCAGTCAGTTGCAACATCTTCATTAACATTAATTGATTTCACTGAATTATTGTTGTCATCAGAATAATCAGCTTCATAACCTTCATTTGACTGTAACTAAGCACAAAACTCAATAAAAAACACCTCTCAAACACTCATCACCATTACATAATAAAAACTTACAACAATACTCTCTTCATCCGTGTCTGATGGTTCATTTTGCTGCAATTAAAAGAAACATTCAAAAGTAAAATAATATCAAGCAACGAATCATTTTACATCATCAACACTAACCTGCCCAGATTCCTGTACAAAATCAACCACACTCAGTTGTTTAATACGATGAATATTTGGATCAGTCAACACTTTGGAAACTTCTTCCTGTACATTAATCATTAATGAACTAAACTTTGCCTTATAATCAGAATATAATTTTAACAGTTGTTCATTGAAATCTTCTTCAACTTTCTTCAATTTCTTATTAATAATTATCTCATATGGATGAGTGACATTGACCTTCCGATCTGCTCATTTAAATAAAAAATAAAGTTCAATTACACAACTGATAGACACATACAAATTGCTGTACAACATAAACCTTACCATTCAATTCTTCGCAATCAACAGAAACAGAATTCAGAGAAAACCCACAACATTGCGGAACGATAGGCTCGATTATGCCTTGGTTCGCCTGCCCAAGGCCCTTGCCTTCTTCATAACCAAACTGCATAACAAAACCACGAATAATTACAAATTGCAAACACTACAACACAATTTCCATATTCACTTAGCTACAAAATCAATTCTTAAGATCAGTAAATGATATGAACTCCAAGCTCAGCACACAATTTAACCCATCAGTAAAAAGAAAAAGGTTATAGGAATCAACTTACTTTACTCATATACATTCTAGCAAAGTCAGCCTTGCTACTGACACTTTCGCTCTTTTCCCCCATGATATCAACGACACGATGATACCTATTAATTATTTAGTCACTAAATAATTAATAATTAATCAAAATTAATACGCCGCCAAAGCTTACAGCAACCACGCCAAACCGGCCTATACTTCAAAGACTACGAATTAACCGGAAATGACAACATTCGAGTGAGGTCCCTTCACAATAGTTGACAACAAATAAGAAAAATACAGCCACACCAGTCAACTTTTATGACAAGGCAGTGACAACTTTTAAATTCCATTTTGGTTAGGGTGGATCGCACAACACGCGTCCCAGAAGCAGAAAGCTCTGCCACCTCTGCCAGCGCTACGCAAATGACGAAAAACGAATAAAACTTCTTGTGACCCTCTTTGATCGAAATAAAAAAGTTATATATTTGACGGAAAATAATAAAATCGTTTAATTAGGCTACATCATGCATCCACTGCGCGATTCTCGGTGAAATGTCGTGAGACCCCACTACGCTCCGCCTACTGCGCAACCACCCCATGTAACAAACATAACTCACTAAAGGTTGTAAGCCAGACCAGTTTACCCCAAACTCTGCATGTCCATGACTTGTAAATTAGGTAAATTACGTATAAATTCATTCAAATATGTATAATTTTACTGCAACTTTAATAAAACAACTAAAATTCCAAATAGTTTGATACAATTGCAAAAGATATTCGTAACGATATAACATGCAATCAGCTAATTCAGGTAAGCTCACAAATCACAACAATGAAATCGTAATGAAGTTAAAAAAAATTACAATCCAGAAATACTACACAAGGCATCCTCATCATAACAAAGTAAAAAAATGGAAATTTCAATATGCCACACACAAAATGTTGGCACACTTCATTCACAATCAGACTTACATGGACGTCAATAAAACCAACTTTAAACACCCTCCGCTACACTAACAATCATATTGACTATCCAAACTCACAAAATTAATGAACATTATAATACCATTAAACAAATTCCACCACATTACTGATAATAAAGTTGACAAAATTTTACCCAATAACAATGTTAAGTAATTAAAACACAAAATGCCACAACTTTAATAACACAACCAACAGCTTAATGTCTATTGAGTAACTCTTCAAATGCTCTCCTATCTGCCAATTCACGCTTCTTCTTCAATGACTCCAAGCGTTCAAAACTAAAATATTTCAATAACACTCCATCAAAACTACGAACTCTTGACAACGCAACATAAGTTAATCCTAAAGAAAATTCACGTTTGCCAATATTAATGACAGCCTAGAACCAGAAAAAATAACACAGTATATTATATTACTGAATAATGTTCACAAAACTAACATTTTAATTCACTATATATATAACACTTAAATTAATACTCACTTGATCAAGACTCAAACCTTGACTTTTATGAATTGTGCAAGCATAACTTAATACAACAGGAAATTGTTGTCGACTACACGACCCTTGACTAGATTTCCAAGAACTCACAACTGGAACAATAGGTACTAAATTATTAGGGCCAATACCAGGTCCTTTGTAATTATCAAATTGACACATTAATATTCGAGGAATTCCAGATGGAGGTTCATTAGCTTCATCATACAGTATATCAACTAAAATTCCCATAGTACCATTAACTAATCCTTTCTTGGTCCATAAATTTCGTTTCAACATAATTCTAGCACCATGACCCATGATTAATTCATTTGGTAATCCATTAGCTTTATCTTCTGAGGCTACCTTAGCACCATTACCATTATGTTTTGCAGGAATAATTGCTACAGGTACAATATTTCCAGCATCATCTATTAATTCTTTCAGTGTCTTCTTGTTGTGGTCTGCAACATCTTCCTTAGTAGCAAACAGTCTAATGGCTTTATCAAATTTCTTCACTTCACTAAAAGTTAAATTACGTTCAAATCTTTGACTCAAAACACAATAGTCTTCAAATGTGGCTAGACCCATACTAATCCGATCTAAAATACCTTGAAAAGCTGGGTCTTTTTGTCTATGGCACTCTGTTAATACAAACAAACATTCAAATGAATTAAACAAATTTTTACCATGTAATGCTTCAGGAGATAAAGGACCACTTATATACAAAGGTCGACTCAAGACAGGAGGCAACTGACGATAGTCACCAAATAAATAAATATTTAAATTGCCAAAAGGTTCCTGAAACCCAGTTCCCTGCCTTAATCGAAAATCAATATCACCCAAGAGAGAACAAGAAATGAATGAATATTCATCAATAATGACAAATTTAACTTTCCCAATAATATCACAAAATTTACGAGCACTTTCTCCAGTAAGCTCTTGAATGCTGTTGCCTTTTGCAGGTATTGATAGTGCTGAATGAATCGTCGCACCACCAACATTAACAGCTGCTACACCAGTAGGCCCCAAAAGCAAGACAGAACCTTGACCGAATTCTCTTGTTGCTTTGTTGACAAGATACCTAATCAACAAACTTTTACCAGTTCCTGGAAAAAAAAAAATTAAATTACATTCTACTCTACACAAAATAACACTTGCCTAGACATATTTACTCAATTACAATTCAATTAATTACCTATGCTCGTTTCTGTTTGCACTCAGTTTCATTTTGTTCAGTTTTGTTTGGTTCACTTTCATTTCATACAAATTAATCAATTTTATACACAACAACTAAAATAATTCCAACTCACAATAAAAATTAGATTCAAATTAATAAACGCCAATCACAAATTGACATGACAACAAGCACCTTCACAAAACACAAAAACAAACAATACAACTCACCAGCTTTTCCTTGCACCAACACTTTCTTAGGTATAGAATCATCATTAATGCCATTTTTCAAAGATTCTATTTGTCTCTCCGTTACATTTTTAACTAATATTTGCTCATTTGAAAAAGTATTTTCAGGCAAATCTTTCACAATATTTTCAGTTTCTTCATAATTCTTCTTCTCATTATCAAGAAACTTCTCCAAATATTTAAAGTCACCAAACATATCATACACATGTGAATTAGCATGCCAATTATGATTTATATCAACCTCACGCATACCAGGATTCACATCACCAGGTATTTGATTGGAACAAAGTCTTTGAGCAATCATCCAATCTTCATTTGAAACAACATCAGGATTAACATCTTCATCATTGTCACCACCCTCATCATCTTCAACTACGCCAGTTGCCTGATCACTTAAATCAACCACTTGTTCAGAATTCAGTTCACGATACCTTTCATAAAGTGACTGCCAGGTTTCATCATCAGCTTTGTTAATGGGTTTCTCATTCGACCAAGGAACATGCAACAAAACTTGTTGTCTGTAATACTTTTCACTATCATCACCATTAATTCTCAAGCGAGGATATACTCTCACAATATTTGGCTTCTTCTTGCTTTTCTTCCAATTCTTCAGATTGTAAAACTTAGCAGCATTCCACAATGACAAATCATCCAATTCAATAGGTCTTTTACCATACTTTTCAATAACAGATGAACTGTTCTCATGTTGAAATTGGTTCACTTCACTATTCCCATGATTATTAACATTTAGTACAGTCCACTTCTGTTCATCAGTATGAACCACAACAAAATTGCGATTACCAGCACTATATAATGGAGCACCCATCATTATGTGAGAGACTTCCTGAGCACTCACATCCCTCTCAACACAATTCTTGATTAATATTCTCTGAATAGCACGTCGTGCAGAATCACCACCACTTACAGATTTACAAACTTGTTCACAAATATCCATTAATGTATTAGAACTGACTTCAGCTTTGGACACATACTTCGTTATATATTCAATAACAGCAGATTTATAAAGAACTGGAGAAAGGTCTATATTGGCTCGCCACGTAGATATAATGAATGGATTGTACTTATTCAACAATGGATCATTCCTTTCAGGAATAAATTCATAATTGCCTGACTTATCATTTAATTTTAATTCTGCTGCTTCATTAATATCAAATGGAAAATGAAAACGACACACTGTCTCTCTCTGCTTATTCAACCGTAAACAGTAACCAGGACTGCATGTCGTATGTCTCTGCACTTTCAATAATAACTGGCTGATATCAGTTTCAGCATCTTCCACTTCCCCAAACCGAACTTCACATGGATGTCTGGACGCAATTTCAACATTCCGATTGGGGATAACAGCACTAATCAATCCCTCAAAATATGTCTTAACTATCAACTTTTCTTCTTCAGTACCATTCAACAATTCTTCAACATTCCTTAGAGCATGTTCAAACCAAAACAAACCATGCACATGAGGACTACCCCTGTTGCAAATAAATACATCAATATTACAAACCACATATATAAACCAACTTTAACAAAATCACAAAAATTACCTGTGTTGATATTCAATACGATACCAATAATCAATCACTTTATCCTTTGGTTCTAAAACCTACAACACAAAATATTACTATTAATATTTAAACAACAGAAAATACACTAAAAACAACAATTAATAATATTACCTCCTTAATATAGATTTGCAACCTAAAGTCAAAAAACAGATCAACAATAATTGGATTCTCCTGAATTAATAATCTCCTTTCTCTCATGGATATATCATTAATATCCTTTCCAGTCAAAATTCGATATAAATCTGGCCAGTATAAATCAGCGGCACTCATGGTAAGAAACACAGTAGGCAATCCTATTTGCTCCACCATATCCCTCAATTCACCACATCTACTTTTCCAATATGACTTTGATCCTTTCAGATTTGAACCCATAAACATTATTTTCCTCCGAGCACTCACATTCTGATCCAAATAAGCCTCCAATTCTTCTACATTCATATTTTTCAAGTTTGAATCCTTGTCAACAAACACTTTACCAGCCATTATAGCAGTGTGCCTCAACCACATATTAAAAGCAAAAAATCTAAATGTTGGATGTTTACCAAATCTACCATCTTCATATGAAAATAAATGTTTGAAATATTCAAACACGTGAACTTTCTTTTCCCTAACATCATACAAATCACATTTTCCATACGGTAACAAACACGGAAAAGCTCTAACTATAAAACCTGATTCAAATTCAGAAACAGGATCAACACCTAAAGTAGGCCACTGTAATGAGGAATTAGTTAATTGATCTTGATTATATAGAGGTACAAATGGCACACCAGAAGCAGCAACATTCATGACAGGTTCCTCTTCATTTTCAACTTGACCACCACTAGCTTCAACATCAACAATTTCCTCACTGCCAATATTATCAATAACCATTGAGTTCACTCTCTCGTATACATTCCCATCATCAGGCAGTTCTGCAAGATTTTCTTCTGATATCACAATATCTTTATAAAACTCATTGTTAACTTGCAACCACAATAATGCATCACGCACTTTTAGGGCTCGCACTTGAAAATCACAACTCTTCTCAGTTCCATTTCTGTAAGTTACAGTCAATACAGAATTCAAATCCTCAATTCTATGGGGTAACATTGTTGCAAAGCTTTTCACATCTTGCAAAAAGTTAATAACATTCCCTTTGTATCCATACTGACATCCTTTCAATTTGAAAACACTCAACACAGGATGAATTAATGCAATTAATAATTGTTCCACAAATGTTAAACCCATAAGCTCTGGAGGAACAACTCCTGGGTCCATATTATTCTGATCAGAAAACTTCTGGCACGTACTCTTCATCCTATGTGCTTTCTTCATATTTGGATAATACAGATATTTTTCCTTGCATATATCACAGAATTCTACCTTCATACATTTCAACTTGTCCTCAAACTTAGCAGACAAATTACTCAATTCGCAATCAGTATTACAGACACTATTCTGCACCTCTGGATTTTCGGCAACCAGATCATAATCACTACTACAGCCTTCAATATTACCAAGATTACCTCTCAAATCAAATAAACATTAACATACATCAAATAATCCAATAATAAATAAATCCACTACCATTCACCATCACCACTTGGGCCAGGAAAACAAGATAAATCAACATTTTCCAACACATTACTAAGAGCTTTCAATATGGGAACAGCTGTTTTCTTTAACTTCAATCTTCCGCCTGGCCCAAACATATTGTCAGGAAAATGATCAGAACACACTTGGTAAGTTTTGTGCAAGTTACGGATATCTTTTGTATACAATTTCTTGTTATTGCAGAATGCCATCCAACTACGACACCTATAATAAACAATTACATAACCAACCCACATTACAAATTCAATTACTGACAATAACAATAATTAATACCATTACCTTTTCACTTCATTATCGTCCACAATGAACTCTTTATTAACACATTTCATTACACGAGGGAAAAAAAATAATCTATGACTAGAATTATTATTACTACATCCTTCAACAGAACATTTCCGTACAATACTTTTCTTTGTCCGGGATTCCTAAAATATAGAATATACACTATTAACCCTTACTGCTCTTAACTAAAGTCCTAAATACAATGAAGAGACAGATTTATACATACTTTTGCACTTGACGACACATCAATAACTTCATTATTCTTTTCTGAGTGACCATCACTTTTATTACAATTAATATCGACAGTAATCACATCAGAGTATGATGCATCGGTTACCTTTTCAATCACAACTTCCATTGCCTCATCATTATAATTTAATCCACACCACTACAACAATTAAACAACAGATTAAAATGCAATCTCCATAAACAAAACATACAAAATTAACACAACAAAACTTACCTTTCGGTTAATAGGGTATTTCAATGGAGCTCTGCCCGGAAGTAAGAAGAACAAAACCGGATTCAGATAGCGGTGGTGGAGGCGGGCGAGGGGAGCCTCCCCGCCCGCCCGCCGCTCCTCCGCTCGCCCGCCCCCACCACCGCTCTCTGTATCCGGTTTTGTTCTTCTTACTTCCGGGCAGCGCTCCACTGAAATACCCTATTGAAGATGCATCAAGCCCAACATCACTCATCATATCATTACGATACTCACTATCTACAAGCGTTCAACTCATCCGCGCTGTAGAACAAACGTGCACCTCCCTCCCGCCGCTCGACAAACGGTCACCTCGACTCCGCCGCTCAACAAACGGTTAGCTCGCTCCGCGCTCCCGACAACCGCACAGCTGGCGCGGCCGTTTGCAGAACCGAGCAAGTGGCTTTTTTACCGAAAATGACATTTTGGGCGATTCTGTTAAATCTTTATCGTCTCTTTCGACTGGCAAAAGCACATAATTGTGGCAACAAAGGTGTATAAGATATTAATGTTTGAAAATTGACCTAACCTCAAACCTGGTCACAAGGCTCCGGTCTACAACCGGCCATCTGGACTGGACGTCCGCTTCGCTATTCCCCAGCCGAGCGGCGGGCAAGCCGAGCGAGGCTGGGACAGCCGAAGCTGAGGCGAGGCGCGAGTCGCAGAGTCGCAGGCGTGTGTGCGTGTGTGACGGGGTGGAGCCAGGCAGTGAGTCGCCGTGTTAGTATTAAAATTATACGAAGCCAATAAATTATTAGAATGTCATGGCGTCAAAACGGGCCAAGCACATGGCAATGCTGGCTGCCAGCAAAGAAGCCCCGAAAATTCGTCGTAAGTATCTAGATTAATATATTGGAATCAAAGTCGTTTGTCGTTTAATTCTGTATCTCATAACCTTTCCACAAACACTGTTTTCTAAATATTTTTATTGAACATTATTGACATTACTCACGCAAGTAACCTTCCTCTCTCGTGAGTTTACGTCTATTTTTTTAAATGAAAGTAAAAAGTCGGGCAAGCTGTAGAAAAGTGAGTTGGTTATTGCTGTGTCCGCGCGCTCTCCCGCGCCCGGGGCACAGCTTCCTGAGCCATTCGAGAGAGGGCGCGTAGGGCGCCGGCCGGGAGGCTCTGCAGCTAGCGGCAGCAGCCGCCCTGTCTCCACTTCTCCTACTGCTCGGTTCCCGTCCTCATCGGCTGGTCCGGCAGTAGGAATTCCGTGTGTGCGTGTGATAGTTGTCAGTGTGTGTGTTGATAGTGTCAGTCTGTATCAGTGCCCATGTATAGTGTCCGTGTCGGCGCCTGGAATAAATCTTGTACCATCAGCTGTGTGTCACCATCCTTCACCCCGGGACACTAAAGTTATGTACTATATTCCTTGTACAACATGAGTTCAACTTTCTAAGTCCAACTGACAAAAAAATCAATTTGGTAGAAACTGAAACAACAGTTAAGCATAACAGTAAAGAACAACTATTCTTAATTTTCTTTTACATTGCTATATTCCTGTTCTGAAGTGTGCCGTCATGCAAACAAGACACTAGATGTCTTTGTTCATAAACAAGCTGATGTACTTCTATAGTTTTGGTGTTCATCTTCATGCCAATGCTATTGTTACATTTCCAACAGTGAATGTTTTACTAATTTCTTTGTATAATTTTACAGATCCTTCTCCTGCTGTAGTGCGAGCCACTGTTGTTGGTGGCAAGGAACTTGGTACGTATCTTTGTGTTGAGAGAGGTAGAGTGTAATGTTGTAGTTCTATTTAACCGTGACTCTCAAGCAGTAAGTCTTGTTGAGGTTCTATGCTACCTTTACTCAAACCGAATAATCATTGTGATTTACAGCAGTTACCTGCTTATTGTAATGATTGTGAGTAAACAAAACGAGGGGGCGTGTATTTTAATGCTTGGTTGAGTGTTATATCAACTGCTGCCTTATATTACTATTTTATGCTCTCTGATCTTGGTGAAAGTTCTATCCTAAACACTTATCTTTACATGTATTTACTCTTACTTCCAAAGCCTTTAATTGATATGGTGAAAGTGCTATGAAATACAACTAAATTCTCACTGCAAATTAATCACTAGCTGTTTGTGGTGATTTTACCTTTTGAAGTTTTGATTTTTTTTAAATCCCTATTTTGACAAGTTTTTTCTGTGACTTTCTTTATGGCTGGCTGCTTTTGGCTTTGCTTTTAACAGTACTGTCAATATTTTTGTTGCTAAATTTTCCTTTGTTTGTAGGATCTAAAGAAAAAGTTAAGAGATGGCTGAGGACAAACTCTGACTGTCGCAGACAGCTCCAATTTACTTCCCCGAAAAAAGGGAAAAGAAAGAAAGGTGAGTTTAGCAAATATTTATTTTTTACTATACCATTACTTTTCTGGTGTTTTCAGCACTAATTCAAAAACTGCAATTGTTAATTATGATTCCTTTCTATGTCTCCAGAGCTGGCTTCCAAAGTTGTTAAATGTACTCCAAATGAACCAAGTAAATGTAATGTGGGAAATGTTTTGTTACCATCAGTGCAAAATGAAAAGGTTATTTCTTCACACAATTCTTTCACTGTCACTGATCAAGTTTCTAAGGAAAC
The DNA here is from genome assembly GCA_029379305.1 of Frankliniella fusca. Classification (NCBI taxonomy): domain Eukaryota; kingdom Metazoa; phylum Arthropoda; class Insecta; order Thysanoptera; family Thripidae; genus Frankliniella; species Frankliniella fusca. The sequence continues at coordinate 126,653 of JAHWGI010000844.1, read as the reverse complement.
TGGGAATGGTAAGTAATACTCTATGCTGAGAATAATTATCTACATAGTGGCCTAAATATTTTATAACTGTCTTCAGAATTACAAGATGCTGATGTGGTTCATAAAAGTACTTCAGCCAAGTCCCTTGTTCGAGCCAACAGTAGCACTCCTCTCAAGCAATGTTCTATTTTGTCCACTGAACCTACATCTTCACTGCAAGGGAAGGATATATCTCTCTCTCCAGGTGTGGAAAACACAAAAACAGAATGTGAGTAAAAATTTTACTGAATATAATACCATAAAATACCATCAGTACTTCCACTGCAATATTTTCCTTTATCATTTGAATCTTTTTTTCAGATATTCATACTACGCATAATGCAGATGTGTCTCAAGCTATATCCCCAGCCAAGTCCCCCGTTCCCGGAAACAGAACTCCACTCAAGCCTCGTTCTATTTTGTCTACTGGACCATCACCTTCACTACGACATAGGGATTTGTCTGTATCTCCAGCTGTAGCCAAGGAAAATAAAATAAAATGTGAGTTAAAAGTTCAACATTCAATTGAAAATTTATCATGAGTACTACTTCAAATGCAATCTCATTTCAAATGCTTTTTTTTGTAGGTTTACAAACCAGCAGTGATACAGACATCATTCAAAGTAGAACTCCAGTTAAGTTATGCGTCCCAGCAAATAGTAGGACTCCACGTAATCCTTGTTCTATTTTTCCTTCTGAACGTTCACCCTCATTGCGAGGAAATGGTACATCTGTATCTCCAGCTGTCACTGAAAAAAGAAAAAGTGAGTAAAAGAGTTAAACTTAATAATACTATCAGTACTTCATATACTAAGTTATGCCTAATCATTTTGAATGTATTATTCTGTAAGGTTTACATGCCAGCAATGACACTGTTATGATTAAGAATAGAACTCCTGTCAAGTTTCCTGGCCCAGCAAACCGTACAACTCAACTGAAACCCTCTATTTTATTTGCTGAACCTTCGCCTTTACTGCAACAGGAGAATATGGGATCCTTTAGAACTGAACTATGTCCAGGAGTCAGTAGAAAAAAAAAGAGTGAGTAAAACACAAAAAATATGAAGTTGATAACGTAGTGTTTTCTAAGTAAATATAATGGAAATGAGGATTAAATTTATTTCTATTTCAGAATCATTTTCAGGGGATCAAGCTGGAATGGTTCACTACAGAATGCAGTCAGAGTCTCCTCAAATGAGTGACAGTTCAACGGCTTTAAGTAGTTTTTCTTCTGCTCCAGTTTCCAACTGTGTAACTCCAGATAAATCAACAGACAAGGAACAAGATGGCAAGTACTTAAATATTACTACCATTAAAGGAAGGTGTTCTTTAAAACTTAGGGTATGTTTTCTGTTTCTGATTTCAGATCTGGTCACTGCTAAGGATTCCCAGGGTAGCATAACAGTTATAGGGTTAGTGACCCCAACTTTCACTTCCTTTAATAGTATTCCCTCTCTTGAGAAGGGTGAAAACAGTAATCCAGGTAATGTTACCATACTTTCTAATGCTGCTTTTTTTTTTATTTTTTTAATCTACCACAATGCCTTTTATTCAGCTGGATTCCAAGACCGAAATCTTAGAGATGAGATGGAATTATTGTGAGGTCTCAAGTTGTATGGATAGGAAAAGTTTAATATTGTGCCATGAAACCCAACTCAGCACCAAATAATACAGGATTTTTTTTTTTTTAAATAGTCAGAATATAATTATTCTTAGTTCATGAATCAAAACTATAACTTAGCTATGAAGCAAATCAAGATTATATTATTTGGTGGTGAGTTGGATTTTATGGTACAGTATTTCACTTCTCCTATCAAAACAAGTTGAACCCTGATAAGAATTCCATCCAATCTCTAAGATTTCGGTCTAGAAATCCAGCTAAGTACAAGCTTGTGGAGCACCTTTAGGAAGCATACTAAAAAATGAATGCTTTTACCATTGACTGTAGTTTATCAACTGGTTTCTTTTTTTCAGGATTTGTTGACACTCTCCTTCAAGTGATTAGTGATGAAACAACTCCCAAAGGAGGTAATGTTCGCTTTTGAAAGACATTTGCAAGTTTCTTCTGCAAGGTTTTTCCTGCACTTTCTTTCTTAAATTTTTATTATCTAACCCAAAACATTTTTATTGCAGCAAAAATATTATATGAGGAGCCATTAGAAGATGGCTCAGATGATGGCTTATCCAATAGAAGCCCCAAACCAATACAAAGGACTCTCAGCATAGCTTCTAACACTTCAGGTACTTTTTAAGAATAATGTTGTATAGAATTAAATTTCTCTTTTCAAACGGATTTGAAAGGGCTTACTATAGATCTTTTGTCAGCAAGATTCTTAAACTTCATTGTCTTCTGATTTATTTATTTCCAGATCATATTTTAAATCCCGTTGACCAGCTGTTTGACAATGATGATATCTCAACTCCTACAACTCCAGTTCGAACAGAAAGAGCACGTAGTGTAGCTTCTAATTCCTCAGGTATATTAAGACTTATAAAAGTATAGTATGTGTTATAAAATAATATAAATTTTGGGCGATATTTAAACAACTAACTACTGATATATTGGTAATGTCAAGCACGTTTAGTTTTAATTTTCTACAACTTGTTTATTTCCAGATCATAATTCAAATCCCAGTGATGGTGAATACACTCCCCATGTGCCACGAAAAAGAACTAGAACTCCAGGCTCACGGAGTGGCAGTCCTGTCAGAAAACGGTTGAGAGATCCTTCCATGTGGAAAAAACAAATAAGAAAGACAGCGAAGAATTGTGGTCAAGAGTATGTATCAGCAAGAGGAAAAACCGTATCTGCCAAACAAATGAAACCGGGCTGCTCATGTAAATTTGACTGCCTGCATCGAATTACTGAAGAGCAAAGGGAGCATTCTTTCCGTACATTTTGGAATCTTGGAGACCATGATAGACAGTGGGAGTTCATTCGAGCACACTCTAAGTCAAAGCCAACAAAGTCTATAAAAGGAAAGCGCAATTTTCATAGAACTTTCTACTTGCATGGAGTTAAAGTTTGTAAAAAGATGTTTACATCAACTCTTAGCATATGCCATTCCTGGATAGACAGTGCTTACAGTCATGTCAACTCAACTAAAGGAAACACTTCAACGCCTGACAAGAGAGGCCGACATCAAAATCATCCTGTTGCAGTGACTCCTGAGAAAATCAATAGTGTAAAAGATCATGTTGCAGAATTTCCAAGGATGCCATCTCACTACTGCAGGCAAAGGACAAAGAAAGAATACCTTGTGAATGGACTCAGCTTGAAACAAATGGCAAAGCAATATAGCAGCTGGGCTGAGAGAAAAAAATCTTCCTGCCAAATCCATTGCCAGTCCAAGGCAATATGTTGATATTGTGAACTCTCATTTTAATTTGGGTTTCTTTAAACCCAAGAAGGACCAATGCAAATTATGTGCCATCATGAGAAGCAAAGACAATTGCCCTGCAATCAGAGAGAAATACAAGAACCGTTGGATTACCCACATAAAAAATAAAGACTTTCTGAAAAAAATTAAGGAGAAGGACAAAGCTGCTGCAGCAAAAGACAAAACAATTGCTCTTTGTTCGTTTGATTTACAGAAGCAACTAAGTTGTCCAAAGTCAGAGGCTTCACCTTTTTTCTATTCAAGTAAGCTAAATGTCTATAACTTCACTGTCTTCCATTCCATCGAAAGAGTAGGGTTTTGTTACTTATGGCATGAAGGAATGGCCAAAAAGGGATCTGATGAGATTTCAAGTTCTCTTTTCCATTTTATTACATACCTTGTTGAGAAAGGCTTCAAAGAAATTGTGTTCTATTCAGACAACTGTGCTGGGCAGAACAAGAACAGATTCCTCTTCAGTATGCTACAACTTGCTGCTGTAAAATACTCTATTAAGATTACTCACAGATTTCTTGAGCCAGGGCACACCATGATGGAGGTAGATTCCATCCATGCAAGAATAGAAAAGTCCACCAAAGGTAAAGAAATATTTGACTTTAAACAATGGATTGATGCTATTGAAAATGCAAAAGAGGAACTACCTAAATATAAAGTCATTCCGTTCAAGAAGGAATTTGTGAAGACTTACAAGCCCTTAGTCAACATGCAGAACTGGGAGACTGATCTTAAGGGAAAGAAAGTGGCATGGAGTCGGGTCAAAGAAGTGCAAATTATTGGTTCGGAGGGCAACCTTGTTCGACTCAAATATGAGCATGATGGAGAGGTGGTGACCATAAGTCCCAACAAACCAGGCCGCCCAGTCAATTTAAAAACCTATAATCCCCCTCCAGCATACAATTCCTCCATACCTCTACCTGCTAACACCATGAAATGCTTGAAGAGCTTATGTGATTCACTTGCAATTCCTGCCAGCAAACATGCTTTTTATGATGCGGTGTTGGCTGGGTGCCATGAGGTTGATGACAATGAAGCAACAGATCCTGAGTACAACACTGATGAAGAGGTTTGCACTGGAGAAGTTTTGGAAGAGGCAGTGAACAAGGAAGGTGGGAGTGTTAGCCATGCCGAAGAAAGTGACGAAATTGATGGTGATCTCTGAGTACCGCCAAGTCTGAATTAGTATTTTCTCAAAAGAAAATTTGACTTCAATTCAACTGCAATAGTTTGTTCTTTGTTTTTCTTGCTTTTTTAAATTTTAATTTAAATTTTGTTTTTGAACAAACTTTAATTTTATTCTTAACACTAGGACACCAACAAAAGTTAAAGGTCTTTATATTAAAAAAAAAAAAAAACAGACAGAGAAATGTTTGTCTGTTTTTGACAATGTGATGGAACTTTTGAAAATTTTAGTCACTAATTTTAGTTGAGAGATGATTATATGATAGTACTATGACCTATAAAGTAAGGGATATGTTAACAAAAATCTATATGTTGTTACTAGTTTAAACCCTTGATTGAAGTTTTAAGTCACTAATTTTAATTGTGTGATAATACTTTATAGCGACCTTTAAACTAAGGGATATATTAACAAATTTCTGTATTTTATTTCAAGTTTTAGTGTTGTTTGTTTCAATTCAAATGTCCTCATACAGTAGCAGTTCTGTATTTTTGCAAACGTACGTGCTTTGGTCTTTCATTGTACTCCAGCTACTTAGGAGCAGCAGATGACAATAAGCCAACTGTTTTTCCCCCCACAAATTTACGTTGTATCAAACATGCATCAAACATTCACAAAACACATTCCACACAGTAATTTCACAGGCCCTTAGAATGTTGTGTAGTTAGCTGGCTTTCTAGACAGAACTATCTAAGAAAAGGTAAAGTACTGCAAAGGGTTCATATTTTTTTAAAAGTCCAAGTGTAATACTATTTAACAGAGTCAGCGGAGGGCCAAATAGTACAATTTTGATTGGCTGGGTTTCTCATGATCTGTTTTTTTTTCTATAAACTAATGTATAAAATTAATACTACTTGTATTATTTTGTCCTCAGTTGACTCTGTTAAACAGTTTAACACTTCTTCGTTTTAATTTACTTGAGACCCAAGAAAAATTTCATGTTGTCCCTGAGAATTCTGTCTAGAAAGCTAGCTAAATACAAGTGGGAGCAGCCTCAGGCCTTAATTTTCCCCTCCATTATACACCTCCAATAAGTATACTAGATTTAGAGTAATCAACAAAAATAAGAGGCATTTCATGTGGATTGGCAAGCACCCTAAACTATATCTTATGAGATGGAAATTAATCTTCCTGGGTAGTTAAGAGGAATCTTAAAATAAGCACAAACATAAGACAGCATATTTTAATAATTTAAATGGCAACAACAACAACAACAACAAAACAATAAATTGCAACTCAAAGTGTTGAACTTAACATAGATAGGGTCAAAGATTTTTATACAGTTTCAGTCCTCGCACAACATTTTTCTTGCTTTTCTCTGGCTGATCCGTAGTGATCAAACTGACTGCGACCAACTCATACTTCTGATTACAAGGTAAATGATTTCAGAGTTTCTTGGCCTTTGATTCCTGTTGCCCTGCAAGAAGAATAGAAAGATTGTAATAGTTTTAGGAAACAGTTTTCTATGAAAGGTAATATTAAGGTTTGGAGAAAACTTACCGTTAACTTGTGGTGTCATAACACAGACATCCGAGCGACAGCAGGGGATTGGATTGTCCAAGAGCACAGCAACAATAGCATACAAAAACAAAAGAACACTAATCAAAAAATTAAAATCAAAATTATATTTTTAAAAGTGGTAACTAACATTTAATGTCAAAAAGTTTTTGCATTTTGAATCCAAAAGTAGTGGATGCAGGTCAGATGACAAACGGCACAGAGTTCAGATCAGATGTTAACAGCGTACTGTTACTTACAGAACAACAACTAATGTTGTACATAAACAGTCTTTAAAACAACAATTAAAAATATTCAAACCGTTAACAACAAAAAAGATTGCGAACAAATTTGAAAGAACTGAAGGAGACCTAGCCTTTAAGTTTTCTGCAACAATAACGAAAAACTTTTTGCCTGGTGTTATTGTAAAATCTATCAGTTAACGAAAAAGGTCTTTAAAACACTTTTGAGAAATATTTTGATTAAATGTGCTACAAAACCAAGCTTGTAAAAAGATTATTTTGCACAAACATGGGACGAATGCGAGGTGAGGACGACGGGTAGCACCCGCCCGCCGTATTTAAGCTTCATCTTACCTGTAAAAGGTGTGATACAGACGACTTGAGGTATCGATAAGACACATAATGCTTCTGATCATCGATTAAAATCATTACTTTGACTGATTAAGGCCGCCCCGAGTTGTCCTGGGGCTTGAAAGTTGTAACTTCGTCCCCTGTAAAATTGGCTAGAGGCCACTTGCTCGGTTCTCCAAACGGCCGCGCCAGCTGTGCGGTTGTCGGGAGCGCGGAGCGAGCTAACCGTTTGTTGAGCGGCGGAGTCGAGGTGACCGTTTGTCGAGCGGCGGGAGGGAGGTGCACGTTTGTTCCACAGCGCGGATGAGTTGAACGCTTGTAGATAGGGAGTATCGATTACCACCTTCACTCCCAATTACCATTGTCAGACCATCATTGGTTAGAGAACAAGCAGGCCCGCCCTTCCGCCAAACGTCGTTGCCAGCTCCGCTTTGCTACGCTGGCAACTCCGTTCGGCAGGGGGCGTACCTGCTTGGCCTGCCGGCGGCGTTCGGTCGGGCCTTCGGCCCGATCCCTAAGTCACACAGAACGTCCTCTTAGCTTGTAAATGATCGGGCCTGCGGCCCGTAAAGGCATTCTCTTCGGAAAGAGGCAGTTTGTAACGGTGAACAACCGAAACTACAGCCCTTCCTTCTGCTTTGAAAACGTGCCGATAGTGACTAAACGGTCAGGTATTCGGCAAAAAAGGGGAGTCAGAAATCTCGAAAAATGTCGAAATACGTGAGTTCGGCCTCAGATGGAACGGTCGAACTCGGACTTTATTTGGCAGCAGTTGGCAACACTGAATTACGCTCGTCGAAACGATTTTAACGATATATACGTCGAGGGGTGTCGAAAATTTCAAAAACTGTCGAAATATGTCGAAAATTTTCGAAATATGTAGAAATACGTCAAAAAAGTCGAAAAATCTCGAAATATCTTAAAAATGTTGAGGTATATCGAAAAATATGGAAAATGTCGAAAAACATCGAAAAATATCGAAAAATGAGGGATAATGTCGAAAAATGTCAAAGAATATCAAAAATTGTCAAAAATGTTTACAAATATCAAAATATGTCGGAATATGTCAACAATGTCGAAAAATATCAAAAAACATCGAAAATTATCAAAAATGTCAAAAATTATCGAAAATTATCGAAAATTATCGAAAAATATCGAAAATTATCGAAAATGTCGAAAAATATCGCAAATGTCGAACAATATCGAAAAACAACGAAAAATGTCGAAAATATCGAAAAACATCGGAAAATATCGAGAAATGTCGAAAATAATCGAAATGTTTGAGTTTTGACGATTGGCAACACTGAAAATTGAAAAACGGATGGCACCACTGAATTACGCTCGAAAAGACGGTTCTAGAGAGGTGCGGGTCGATGGGGTTCGTAAAAGTTGAAAAGTGGGTCAATTTTGGGTGCTTTTTACAGTGTAGTCGCGAGTTGGGTCCTTTTTATCGAAAAACGGTGGGCGCCATTGAACTGGACGCGAAAAGACGCTTCCGGGGAGGTACGGGTCGACGGGGTTGAGAAAAGTTGAAAACTGGACCAATTACGGGTGCTTTTTACAGTGTAGTCGCGAGCTGGGTCCATTTTTTCGTAAAAGGGTGTGCACCATTGAACTAGACGCGAAAAGACGCTTCCGGCGAGGTACGGGTCGACGGGGTTGGAAAAAGTTGAAAAAATTTTTTTTTGTTTATTCCGTGAAAACTTTAATAATTTTTTTCAGTGCCTTAATGAGGGTGGGCAGGATTTGCACCAGGCGTTTCGGTGTCCAGGAGTGACCCTTAAGATACCCTAAAAATTTCAACTCTCTAGCTCAACTCCTTCGAGTGGAACAGACAGACAGACAGACAAACAGACAGACAGACAGACACCAGATCGATTGCATGAGCCCGCTCTGAAGCTTTTTCAAAGCAGAAGGGCGGGCTAAAAACACTAAAACAACATTCACATAAAACATTTCACAATAGCATAAAAATAACATTATATTTAAATTATAATTACGAACCATCCCACTATTTGGCAAAACAACACTTTCCTTCATAACATCTGCAGACATGTTACTACAACATTCACTCTCAACTTCCATTGACAATACATCATTATTTACTGCATTGCACTAAAGTTAAATAAACACACCATATTACTACATATATTGCACAATATAACATAACACAATTAGGCCATCACAACTCACCACTCTTCTCTTTGGTGAAACATAAATTTCAGTCACACATTCTTCCAACCTATCATCATTAGACACATTACCAGCTACTGGCGTTTCAATTAATTCATCATTAGACACATTACCAGCTACTGGCGTTTCCATTAATTCATTATTTGATACTTGCAGCAATGAGCCTGCCACAGCCTAAACAAACACAAATCACATACAAATGAAATAACAAATTACAAAACAACTCTCCTCAAATTATAATCCTGACTACACAAAACACACCACACATCTCACCTCGTTCACCTCAGAATTAATCCCAAGTACCATAGGAATCAAAACACTATTCCCATTGATATTATCCATTTCATTACGATGCTCAACATTACACCCATTAACAACTGCTAACGTTTCGATTAATTCATTATTCTCTGATACTTGCCCCGATGAGCCTGCCACAGCCTAAACAAACACAAATCACATACAAATACAATAACCAATTACAAAATAAAACATGAGTACAAGCTCACCAATAAACCAGTACAATCACATACAATATTGTTAATATTTGGTTGAACAAACTGTTCAGGCACAGAACAAGGTTTCAACCTTCTCTTCATAATATTGGCAGGGTTAAAATGATCTGAACAAACAACAGCAGATGATGATATAGATGATTCAGGTACATTTAGACTGTTACAAATCCATTCTATCCACTTCTTTCTCGTCCCCGGCTGTTTCGGTAACCTACACCAAATTATATAACGTCACATAACAAATTTTCAATCCAGCGATTAAACTAAACAAAACAATTTACTCATTCATCAGTACACTTACGAGAATAAATGATTAACCTGTCCTTTTTCCTTCCGACACAGAAAACACCGACGCGTCATATTTACTCAGATTCTTTTACAATTAATTCTTTTTTTCTTTCTAATTCCAATTTTTCCAATTTCTAACCTACCAAATCAGTTCACAGCAGCCGGCATCCATTAGCGTTTGCCCGCGTACGTTAACTCAAATTACATACGTAACCAACATTACAACGACAAGACACGAGATCAAGATTCGATCGAATAAGTTTAAATTGACTGCTTAAATTCAACAGGACTTGTTTAATTTGTAAAGAATAATCAAAAATAATATAAATGAACTTCAAATACAGTCTAAATTCAATAAGTCAAAATTTAGTTTCATTTCGTTGAGGTTGGCGGCAGTGTAGTGTCAACTCCGTGAAAGAAGCTTGCCGTTCGGATGAGTACGGAACGCCAGTCAGTGTGGCTTCGCTAATTAGATTAGATTAGATTAAGTTTAAGTTTAAATTAGATTAGATTGCTCAGCCAAAAATAAAATATTGAGAAAACCGACTGGTTTTGTTTAGTTTACGATAATCAAGATAGTGGCTAGATAATTCTTTCGAATTGATAAGGCGGGTTTCAAGTAATGAATATTCTCCGACAGTTCGGCCGACATGTAATCGACAGGAGCAGGAGAGAGGAGAGCTCTCCTTCTGACGGCAAAAAATGGGCGGCGAGGTCACGGCCGAAGGGGAACGGGAATGTCATCAGTAACGTCCCCTCCACCGGACACACGGAAGCACGCGGAAGGCGTGAACCGGGGCCCTAACTAATACCGCTGGTACGCCCAGGACCAGCGGGCAAGCGCGCCGCGGCCGCGACGGGGGTGCGCTCTATTGGGAAAACGCGGAGTTAAGGCGTTGTTTACACAAAATGGTACACGTAAATGTACATCATTTCAAGAATTCTGCTCACCAGATCGAAGTCAAACTTACCAAACCGTTTTCCGCAGGCATAAAACTACTATTTGCGCATTCAGTTCGCCTTGTCAACGTTTCGATAACTTTAAAAAATGATTTAAAGTCGCGAGGTGGGCACATCAGCCACCGGCAATGGCGGACATGCTTGGCCTGCTTTCGCGTTGTTGACACAACATGCCAACCAAATAAAATGAAAAAAATCACTGCTCTCATAACGTTACGATTGGAACTCATTCTTTGAGGCACACATTTAGTTGGCAGAACCGGGGCAAGTTTCAGTAAAACTGAAGTAGTTTTAAAGAAGGCAGTACGGTGGTCACGTGCGAATTTCAGTGGTGTTATCTCATTCTTGCGCTCGAAACTAAAGGCTGGCTTTGTTTGAACGCAGACTTTAGAGGTTTCTCTTTCGCTCCGTGTTGGCTCGCCTCGGCCTACCCCCTCCACGAAAAAATATCCCCTTCCCCTGTTCATATTGCCTGACGAGTCGAGCATTACCATAGAAACTCAAATTTCAATTCAAATTTACAAAAATTCTGCAATACAGATTTCAACTAGACTTCAGAATCGAATGTACCAGATTACATTATAAATGTATGCTTAATATTATCGAATTCCCTTCAGCAGATTTTTTCTGTCGTAAGGGGCCATATGAAACAAAACACGCACGTTTTCCAGCGATTTTAGAAGGCAACTCCGTTGCCTAAAAACACACACACAAACAAACGACAGGCCCATAAGGGCGATAGGCGCTCGGAGGAGGGGGGGGGGGAGGGGGGGTGGAGGGGGCTATTGTGGTCCCTGGCCGTATGGGGGGGGGGGGGGTCGCGATGCCCTGTCGTCTTCGTGCCCGACGTCAGCGAGGAGCCCCCCACCACGGTGGAGAGAGATACGGTGGGGACACTGAGCCGCTCCAGGCATACCTGGGAACGAGGGGGGGATCACTCATATAAAACTTGTACAATGATTTTTTTGATTTTTTATTTTTTTGATTTTTTTTTATTTTTGATTTTGATTTTTCTGTTGATTTTTCACGAGATAAAAAAGAAATAATCTGTTACTTTTTAAAAAATTGTGTCTTTTCTTGTTTTGTTCCCATTTTTCTCAGTTTTGAGTTCATTTGTTCTCGATTTTTCGGATTTTTATGCAACTTTCTACTTGATTTTATTTTGATTTTTTTGATTTTTTTTGATTTTTTAAATGATTTTTTGGGGTCTGTACAATGATTTTTCGAAGTGACCTCCCCCTCGCCTGGGAAGGCGTCGCGTTGATTGCGGGCATGACCTGGGTCCACAGGGTGCTGCCGGTCGATTGCGGGCAAGGTTTACCTGGCGGGCAGATTCTTGGAATCCTATGTGATGTTGGAGCGTTCAATGATTCACGACGTGATTGGTATGGCACTTCACTTTACTTACAAAGGATGTACATGGCTGCGGATGCTGCTCCCTGGACCTGCGGGCTGGGGAGCGAGGTGATAAGGCGGCGCTACTCCTCAGCCGTGGCTCTCTGGGTGCTGGCGCGGTACTGACTCGATGGTACGAGAGCACCGGTATTTGACTGGCGCTCTGCGCCTGATTTTGGCAACCAGTAGGGCGCACGTGCTGTGCTGTTGCGCTACAGCAGCGGCTGGCAAAAGTGCAAGGCCGCTGCGCTTAAAATGGGTGGTTGCGGCTGACGGCTGAGGAGCGCGGCTTATACTATATCACACCTAGCTGCCCGCAACCAACCGGAGCGGGCGGCGGGGCGTGCCCGCCGGGGATACAGCCGAGAGTGGGGATCCCAGACGGATGGGTTGCCTACCCGGGGCTCGCACGGCGTTCGCGCGCGGCAAGCCCGTCTGGCAGTGAGCCGCCCTGATGGTCGAGAGTTCGTCTCCGGGTCGGGTCTCTCTCTCTCTCTCTCTCTCTCTGAAGAAAGGTATCTTATTCGGTCGGAGGAAGATTTTGATAAATTAAAATAAAATGCATTCGAAGAAGCTTGTTTTAAGTTCAGTGATACTAAATGTGTCAATATTTATGAGTGTTATTTCATTTCACAACTGTTGTGTATTTATTTATGTTTTCTATATTTTGTTATTTTCTTTGTGTCTGTTGTACTGTACAGTTATCTTCATGTATAATCCTATCTCAGTATTTCTTTCAGAAGAATAGAGGATAAAACATTGAAAGAGTGTGTGACTGATTTGGCATCTAAATACCCTAAATACTTAACTGTATGTCACATTAATGCTCAGTCTCTCAATGATAGTGTGCATCGAGATGAGTTTGAGGAAATATTTTCTAATGGTGATATGGATGTGGTTGGGGTAAGTGAGACCTTTTTTAAGAATAATAGCTGCCTTGAATTGGAAAAATATAATGTCTTTTCAGTGAGCAGGAAGCAAAGGGGAGGAGGAGGTGTAGCTATGTATGTAAAGAAATGTTATAAATCCAAAGTGCTTGCTATGTCTGACGGTGAGTCCTTCAGACCAGAGTATGTAATAGTGGAAGTGGATACAGGTGTGGATAAGGTGCTAATAGCTACAATTTATAGACCACCCAAAGTTGGGTTTATGGACAAGTTTATTGAAGATATATATTCTTTCATTCTGGAATATAAACTTACTATTGTGTGTGGTGATGTAAATGCTGGAATTGGCAGAAACTCAAGTGACACAGATGTGATCTTGGAGAGCTTAAAATTATGCTCTCTTGACCTTTTAAATTTTGAGGTTACTTACCGTACTGCTACTTGCAGTAGTGTATTGGACATTATTGCAACCAACTGGGTGGATAGTGTTAAGGAATATGGACAAATACATGCTCCTGAGTTTTCACATCATGATGCACTATACGCTGTATTTCAGATTTTAAAACCACCACCTGTACGGAACAATTTAATGTATCGCTCACTAAATAATTTTTGTGCTAGTGCTTTTGCAGCTGAAGCTGAGACTATTCCATGGGAGAAAGTATGTTTAGAGAGGGACATTAATAACAAAATTTTGTGCTTTAATAACTTATTTATGGAACTTGTTGACAAACATGCACCAATGAAGTCTGCCAATTCTAAGAGGTATGTGACACCCTGGATGACCAAAGACCTATTGAAATTAATGAAATGCAGAAATAAAGCCAGGAAAAGGTTTGCAAAACACAAGTCTGAGGATGCCTGGGAGAATTTTCGTGTTACTAGGAATTTGGTTAAAATGAAGATAAAGGAGGCTAAAATTAAGTATTATAAGGATCTATTTTGTGAAAGCAAAAGTAGTAAAGAAATGTGGCGATCTATACGCTCACTTGGTATTGGCAAGCAAAGTAGTACTACACCTGTAGAATTGACAATTACTGCAGGAGATTTAAACCAGCATTATCTTGATGTAGGGAGAGTGTCCAGTGAAGAGGTTATTGATGAAACTATAAGAGAATATGTGTGTCCTGTTTTTTCCTATGATAAATTTCATTTTAAGTATGTGACTCAGGCAGAAATTTGTAAAATCATTATGGGTATTAGTTCTAAAGCAGTAGGTGTTGATAATATAAGTGTAGAGTTTCTTAAGCATTGTATTCACTCAGTTCTACCTGTTCTTGAGCATATTGTTAATTTTTCATTACAAAATAGTACCTTTCCTGATTTATGGAAAAGAGCCAATATAATTCCTGTACCTAAGGTTAAGAATCCCCAAGTAGCCAAAGATTTTAGACCTGTAAGTATATTGTGTGTGCTTTCAAAAGTTGTTGAAAAAATTGTGCATATTCAGGTCTCTGAGTTTCTTGTGAATCATAATATTTTGCATCCTCTTCAGTCTGGTTTTAAAAAAGGCCACAGTACAGTTTCCGCTCTAGTCAAGGTGATTGATGATATCAAGAAAGCAATGGATGATAGACTACTCTCAATTCTAACTCTACTTGATTTTAGTAAAGCTTTTGATTGTGTTCACCACAGATTGTTAATTCATAAGTTAAGATGTATTGGTTTTTCTGAATCTGTCCTATGTTGGTTTACTTCTTACCTAAGTGAGAGACAGCAGAGAGTAGTGATTAATAAAGATAACATTTCTGAGTGGGCAGAAATTATGTTTGGTGTTCCCCAGGGTAGTGTGCTTGGCCCTTTGTTATTCATTTTGTATATTAATGACTTACCCTCTGTGATTAGTTACTGTAAGCTTCACATGTATGCTGATGATGTCCAGATATATATATCTACAAGAAATGACCACCTGCATGCTTCAGTTCAGTTAATGAATTCTGATATTGAGAACATAGTTGATTTCACGCTCAAGCATAATCTCCTCATGAATCCTGGAAAAACTTTTCCAATATTGGTTGGTACTAGAAGATTTCTCAATCAACTTGACCTTCAAGCTTTGCCCAAAATATGTGTCATGGAAACTGCTGTAAACTATTGTGAATCTGTCTGTAGCCTGGGTTTACATATTGACCAAACTCTTAGCTGGGATGTTCAAGCAATGAAAGTTATCAATAGAGTATTTTCAACATTGGCACAAATACGCCGTAATATCAGCTGTATCCCAATAGGCATAAGGAAAGTTCTTGTAAACTCACTAATCTTTCCACATTTTGACTATGCTGCTGCTGTGATGGTGGGGATGTCATCAACTTTAAATTGTAAAATGCAAAGAGCTCAAAATTCTTGTGTGAGGTTTGTCTATGGTGTAAGAAAAAATGATCATGTGACATCATACTATGTTAATGCTGGCTGGTTAAAACTGGAGGAAAGGCGTAAGCTTCAGTTGGCTCTTCTTATTTTAAATGTAGTGAAAACTCAGAAACCCACTTATCTATTCAGTAACTTAACATTTATGTCAGCTATTCACTCTAGATCTTCAAGGCAAAATAAACTCAGTTTACAGGTCCCTCAACACAGAACTGAAATATACAAATTTTCTTTCTCTGTTTATGGTTCTCAATTGTGGAATGATCTCAAATTGTATCAATACTGTGATAAATCTCTGCGATATGCAAAATTGTCTCTTTATGAGTTATTCTCAAGTATTTATAACATGTAATTTATCTAAGAAACATCTTCATGTACAGTATGTATAGACTTATCAATAATTAATTATTTGTAAAATTTTTGTTGTCTAATGCTCAAACAAGAGAAATGAGAGCAGGTTGTATACGTAAGGGGCTTTTAGCCTATTGTATATAATCTTTAATAAATCAATTTCAATTTCAATTTCAATTTCTCTCTCCCTCTTTAGCAGATGATACGAAGGTATCAGCCTGCTTGTACAGTCATACAGCGAGCAGTATGCAGAGAGCAGCGCAGCCAGCAGAGAGCAACCGGCAGAGCGAGCAGCCAGTGTGGCATGGCATAATATTATACAGGGGGGCAAATTTCGCGCGGCGCGTGCCCCGTCTGGGCTTCAGTCCCAACAATGGAGCCAGCCACAACAAACGGCGCCGAAGCTTTTCATGCTGACTTCAACGCCCAGTTCAATTCGTCACACCCCAACATTTTTGCATCCATATCCATTCTGCAACAAGTTCAGGCAAAAACTTACCTCAAGCTTAATTCAGTCAAGCACATGGAATCAAACTATATCAGACCTAAAAGAATTGAACTAAAGGAAAAGCGTATGATGGCATGGCAGGAAGTCTTGAACGGGGAGAGAACAGTGTCTCCTTATCTTCTGTACATGGGTAGCTTAAACGCTAGTATGAATAAAAAGAAGTAGTCGTCTTCTTGTAGCTTTCAACATTGTTTACACTGAAAATCTAGAAGTCATAATTCTCGCCCCCTCACGAGTGAGAATTTGAGGGCAATTTTATTACTCTCTGGAGAGTAAGAATTTTTTTCCTCGCCCTTTATGAGAAAGAATTTTGAGACCTCGCCCAAATTAAGTGAGAATTCGTGCTCAAATTAAGTGAGGTTAAAAAATCCTTACTCAAATAGAGCGAGGCTAAAAAATATCTCGCTCGAAAAGAGTGAGGTTAAAAATTCTCACTCCAATTTAGCATGGAAAAGTGTCCTCTCCTATTTTGGGTGAGATTTTGGATTCCAGGGTTTGCAGTGTACTTAGTGTACTTCTCTGTTTACTCTTTATTTTAATTGAATCTTTCGACTTGATGATGATTTTTTTTTTTATTTTTAAGATTTCATTATACAAGGATAGGCAACTTATACGCTTTTGTTTGGAATATTTTAGAATCTTTGGGAATCAATCATTCCGGGAATCATGTGTACACAGTAAAGGGGAGTGGTCGCCCCCTCGGCCCTCGGTCTAGATGGAAACAACCATATGAAATAAAGCCTCTATCCTTAACAATATATTGAATATCATTCCGTCCCCGGTCAAGAATGGCCAAAAAAGAGAGAGAGATACGAATTCACGTCTTGCGGAGCGAAACGATTTCAGCGCCATAACGCACGCAGCTATTACCCGGATGGCCTGAGAGAGCATAATTTTGACGTTTTTTTGTAGTCGAGATACGACGAACAAACTACCAACCAACAGCAAATACACGACAAATATACCGAGAAAAAAACGTCAAAATTACGACTGGCGGTTCGTCGTAGCTTTGACGTTTTTTTCTCGTTGATTTGCCGTCAAAACCGACACTTTTCACGTCCAAAAAACGTCAAATTTACTGCTCATTCTCGAGAGGAGCCAGACTGCGCTCCACAACTGTTCTCATACTGTGACGTCACCGTTCAACCCTCACCCCTCCCCTCCCCTCCCCTCCCACGGCCCGTGGCGGGGCGCGCGCGCGCGCGCTCGCCGCCCGTCCTTTTGAATGTTGTCGCTATCAAGACCTTTTTGGGTAAAAGGGAAATAACGTAAGATTTCTTTATCTTTTGCAGCCGTGCAATTTATTGACAAAAAATCAAATTGCTTGAGTTCGCAGATGCACATATGCAAGCTCTAATAAATTGATAAATAAACAAAATACAAACTTAACAAATAAAGTCAGTGAAAAGAAAAACAAATTTACACCAGGATGAACAAATTAACAGCAGTGCTCCTGAGCTACTACTATTTCATGATGAACATTGGTGGAAATGTCTAACAGACGTGGTGGTGACTGGTAGTATGCATGATCTGATGGTGTGGTTGTGTGCGAGTGAGAGTGTTGTGAGAGTGAAAAATCGGAGGAAGATGAGGCTGTATTATTGGAAGAGGAGGGTGACTGAAAGGAATTTCTGATGTTAGGGAATATGGGAGCAGAGAAGGTGGATACAGAGGGAGGAGAGAGGGACGCTGGGGTAGTGGTCGAGACAGCAGAGAGGAAAGTGGAAAATGTGGAGGCAGTAGAGAGGGAAGAAGTGGGAAATGTAGAGACAGCAGAGAGGGAAGAAGAGGAAAATGTAGAGGCAGCAGAGGGGAGTGAAGTGGAAAATGTGGAGGCAGCAGAGAGGGAAGAAGAAGAAAATGTAGAGGCAGCAGAGAGGGAAGAAGAGGAAAATGTAGAGGCAGCAGAGGGGAGTGGAGTGGAAGATGTGGAGGTAGCAGAGAGGGAAGAAGAGGAAAATGTAGTAGAGGCAGCAGAGGGAAGTGAAGTGGACAATGTGGAGGCAGCAGAGACGGAAGCTGTGAAGACGGTAGACGCAGTCAAGGAGGAGGAGGAAGATGAATTTGTTGTCTTCTTGGGTTTTCCATTGTTTATCAGGTTTGTAAGAATTGTCTGCGGCTTGAAGTTTACTTCCTTCTGATCCCCACCGCGTTCCACATAGATTTGAAGGACATACACTGCAATAATTAAAAAAAGGTGCAATACGTTTCAAATAAATGGTAAAGTGCAGAAAAATATAAGTCAGGAAAATAAGAACAGAAGGGCGTACAATAAACTGTTTCAGTTATGAAAGAGGGAAATGCCACACAGCCCCTTGTCCCAGTAGCTGAGATGCCATCCACATTTATGACTGGTTGTAGGACCAACTTCATTAATTTTCTGAAATGTTTTTCAGGCTGCATACAAAACTCCTGCCGCAAAATCCCCGCCTTTCCACTGCTCACCCACACACCTCTCCCTCGCAAAAGTTCCCACTGCAATAAACCACATTTGACAGAAGTAACATTATTAATAGTAATATTGTGTAATTTTTGTATAATGTGTACCCACTTTGTTAGGTGATGGTGTGAGGCAGGGCAGAGTTTTGAGCTGATGCTGCAACTGTTCCCTGACCTCAGATGGCCTATTTTTGGGAAGCCGGGAAATAACTGCAGTTCGAGCCAAAAAGAGAGACACAAAAAAAAAAAAAAAAAACAGGGCAATGAGATTTCTAAGATAAAATTTGTATCCGACAGATCACAATTCTAAACTAAAATTTTTACCAGCAGAAGCAGGGCCATTCTCCCACAGGTTCTCAGCTTCCATTTGCAGAACATCATCTTGGGCATGGAGCTGCCTACTCTTTTCTGCAGCTATTTCTTGCTTGCGACTTCTGATAACTTTCTCTGCAGAGCCATCATCAAGAACATTTCCATACACACCCACCTTTAATTTAGAAAGGTGGGTTTTCAGTCCTTTGAAAAGAAAACAATTACAGCTGGCTAGTCCACAGAGCAAACTGTTCAATCAAAACAATTTTAATGTGGATACTTACCAATTGCCAAAATCTTACCATCTACTTGCACTATTTTTTCCTTATTCCCAACCTTTTCCCAACCCATTTAAAACTGATAGGATCACCTACAGACAGGCCGACTAGACTGGCATTCTCTCCAAGCACAAGGGAGTCCTCCCGCACAATGTCAGCTGCCGGAGGACTTGTGGTGTGAATAAAAAAAAATGTTTATCGAACCATTTCTGTGCTCACTCTTCTCTTGCATGCGGGGATCTGATTCAAATTGCGTCAGCTGCCTAAAGCTGTCTGCTCCAACAAGGAGCAGTTGTGTAAGCATACAGAAGGAAACATTTTCCAATTACAAAAATGTACTTTACTATAAACTCGTTTTCAAATCGTGAAAAGAGTTTTCAAAGAATTCTACCGAACGTTTTCATGCTGCGCGAAGTGAAAAGTAGATAAAATATTGTTTTCCATTCGTTTTTCAACTCTTCGTGTTGGCAACAAACAGCCTGCTACGAATGCGGCCGGCCACTTCTCCCCCCTCGCCTCCGCCTCCCCTACCCTCTGCCCCCTGGTCCTCCCCCTGACAACCGGCTTTGTTGTGTTGTGCCTCTGGCTCTCGAATTCCTGGTTTTGTGTTGGAATTAAAACAACGCCTTACATTATTTGGATGTTTATAACTATAAAAAAATGGATCCTGATGAACTGAAGATGTCACGAAATGCAAAACGGGCACGCCGCCGGTATTTGGAGCAAGATGAAGAGGAAGACTGTGAGGTTCATTTTGGGTAGGTTATGTTTATGTTTCACTACTGTAACCTTAGTCCGGATTTTTTTCCTGAATTATTAATTAGTTTTAGTTTGGCTGTGTGTATTAATGTCCGGATATCTTTCGTGTTTTATAGTAGTCTCAGTATGGAGCCACATTCAAATATTTTCACCCTGGACGCACTTGACTTCAGAACTCCTCTTGAGCAAGGTGCAGTTTGCGGTAAATATCTTTGATTTACTTTCCAGCTTCTACTGTCTATACAAACCTAGTATTTCTCATGGTTTTTAATTGTCTCCCAGGCCCAGGCAGCAGCAGTACTGTTGGCGGTGCCTCAATGATCCCACAACCTTCACCGTTGCTCAGCCAAGATCCAGCATTTCTACCAGGAGTGGAGGAAGAGACTGGTGCTATTCCTATCTGCCACAAAACTCAACCATTGCCAGAATCCTCTAAATTTGAAAAAACAGAAGAAGTTTTACCAGGCACTGTTGAAATTGGAGGTTAGTTTGTACATGATTACCAGCTGTACTAACATTTACTTACCATATAGAGCAATTATTTCCCAACCCAACCAGGGCCAAAACCTTGATGTCACCGATTTGTCTGAAAATCACTTGTTTTGATTGTCTACTAGTAGTGACTCTCCAAAAAAAAAATTTCATGCCCCTACCTACTATGGGAGCTGAGATAATGTCAAGTGACTTTTGGTAAGTTGCGGAATTTGGTGCCAATATCTATCTTGGGCAATTTTTATCACAGCTCTGCGATACAAAGTTTTCCTGAAAGAGCATCAAAAAGTGATCAAAAGAATTCCCCTCCCAAAAGTTTTAGACCCTTTCCTTGAGATATTACTAATTTTACAAACTTTAAAAAAATTAAAAACTGAAAAAAAAGGAAATACGTATTCCCTGATTTTCTTCACTCTGTCCTTAAAAGTTGCCTAATAGTAAAGTAATGAGGTGGAGTCATAAGATTTTTACGGATCAACCTCCATCAGGGCAGCGCAGCCCAAAAACTATTTGTTTTCACTCAAAATTACCGCTGCTCAGGACAAGACTGTTCGGTGAGTCCATATTCAACCTTTTTAGATGTCCGCCTTCATTTGCCAACTGAAAAAATACATCACTCTAGGAGAACAAGCACTCTGTCATCCGAAGGCCATCGCATGAAGTATTTGTTTTACTCAAAATACACCGTAATATATTTTTATACTCTCTTTACTTCTTTATTTCTGTTATCTGTTGATGACTTCTCATAACTAATGCCTTGTGACCATTGGTACAAGGTTATGAGACACTTGAGTGGAGAAAGGCGTAAGGGTCTATTGCAATAAAAAGGATTAAGGTGTGGGGTATGCCCAGCACGATAAGTAATTGCTTTAGTATCAATACATTTAATGTAATCCTACTTTTTAACTTTTCAAACATCAGTTTGTAGACAAGTGTAGAAAAGACTGGGACGGGGTCGCAGCTTCAGAAACTATTTTAAGATTAAGATTTAAACAGTTAAGTTATTTAAAAAGACCTTATTTATGCCATTAATCTATTAACTTCAATGGATATCACACTAATAAATCTGAGTCAAGTGAAACAGCAGGCAACATTGTGGGAGCAAGGTTTAAGGAGAGAATGAAAACATCAAAATGGATTTCATGAGACAATTTTGGGACTTTTTAAAATCCTTTAAGTATATGCCATTCAAACTTTCAGTATACAAACAAATACTTCATGCATTTGCCTTTGGATGACAGAGTGGTTGTTCTCCTAGAGTGATGTATCTTTTCAGTGGGCAAATGAAGGCGGACATCTAAAAAGGTTGAATATGGACTCACCGAACAGTCTTGTCCTGAGCAGCGGTAATTTTGAGTGAAAACAAATAGTTTTTGGGCTGCGCTGCCTTGATGGAGGTTGATCTGTAAAAATGTTATGATTCCACCTCATTACCTTTACTATTGGGCAACTTTTAAGGGCAGAGTGAAGAAAATCAGGGAATACGTATTTCCTTTTTTTTCAGTTTTTAATTTTTTTAAAGTTTGTAAAATTAGTAATATCTCAAGGAAAGGGTCTAAAACTTTTGGGAGGGGAATTCTTTTGATCACTTTTTGATGCTCTTTCAGGAAAACTTTGTATCGCAGAGCTGTGATAAAAATTGCCCAAGATAGATATTGGCACCAAATTCCACAACTTACCAAAAGTCACTTGACATTATCTCAGCTCCCATAGTAGGTAGGGGCATGAATTTTTTTTTTTGGAGAGTCACTACTAGTAGACAATCAAAACAAGTGATTTTCAGACAAATCGGTGACATCAAGGTTTTGGCCCTGGTTGGGTTGGGAAATAATTGCTCTATAACTCTTTTTAAAATAAAAATATTTTTGCTTTGATTTGTTTTCAGACTTGCCGTGGTTTGGTTTGCCTTCACCTAATGAAGAGGTTGTCCCGAACCATTTCTCAAGGTTTTCAGCAGAGGATCTGGATGCAGACCTGATTGTACAAGAACCAACTTTTATTATAGATGAAAATAAGCCTCTATATGAAGGGGCACCTATCACTCCAAAGGAAAGTCTTACTGCTATATTTGCTTTTACTCAGTCAGAGCATTTTAGTGGTGCAGGTCTTGGGAGATTGTTGTCCCTCATATCTTTACATTTACCCGAACAAAATAATTTTTTTCAATCAAGTCGGGACTTGTTTAAATTACAAGAACATCATGAGGAGCCTGTGAATATATCCTTTTTTTGTAGCATTTGCTACAAGTCACGAACTTCTAGTTCTGATCTTTGTGATGTCTGTTCTGATGAGAAAAGGTCTGTGTCAATGTTTATCCACTTTCCTTTAGTTCCACAGATTAAAAGAATGTGCAGAAGGCCAAACTTTTTCCGAGATATTGAATATAAAAGTACTAGAGTTAAACAGAATGACAATAATCTAGAGGATATATATGATGGACAAGCTTATAAAGAAGCAGAAAAACAATTCTCAGTTGGAGATACAAACCTTACATTGACATGGAACACTGATGGTCTACAGATTTTTAATTCTTCATTGATGTCTTTGTGGCCATTTTATTTTGTAATTAACGAGTTATCTCCTAAGAAGCGATACTTGACAGAAAACATGTTGATAGGTGGCATTTGGTGTGGTGTAACCAAGCCGCACCCCAATTTGTCTTTAAAACATATTTGTAATGACTTAAAAGTTCTGCAAAATGGTATTAATATTGATGAAAACTCTGTTACTAAGGTTTTTGTAAAACTGCTTTGTGGTACTTGTGATGCCCCTGCAAGGGCCTATTTTCTGAATACGAAAACTCATTCTGGGTTTTATTCGTGTCACCTGTGTTTGTGTCGAGGTGAAAATTCCGAAGAGTCAGAAGATGTAACTGTATTTCCATTTCAAAATAATTTTGCTCCAAGAACGTTACGTCAGTATCACGATAATGTAAAGTTTGCAGTTGAGAACAGAGTTCTTCACAAGCCGCAGCTACAGAATGATGAACGCTGTTGTGGCATAAAAGGGCCATCCATCCTTTCTTACATGGTAGATGATTTGTTTCAGTCCACAGCTATTGATTCTATGCACTGCATTTTTTGGGGAGTGACTCGTCAAATTCTTACCCTACTTTTTGATAAAACTTATAAGGATGAACCATTTTCTGTATATGCTAAGATAAAAACTGTCAATGAAAGAATCTTAAATATTGAACCACCACACTTTCTTGACAGAATGCCTGAACCTGTTGACAAACTGATACACTGGAAAGCTTCTATGTTAAGAGCCTTTTTATTTAATTATGGACTTTGTGTTCTATATGGTGTTCTTTCTCCAATTTATTTTGAACACTTGGTTTTTTTTGTTTCGGGTGTTGCCAAGTCAAATAGCTCCAGTGTTAGTCCTGAAGATATAGAGAAAGCTTCTTTGCTTTTAAGTAGTTTTGTTCAGAAGTTTGAAGTCCTGTATGGTAAACGACACATGAGTCATAACCTTCACATGGTGTTGCATCTTAGTCAAAATCTTCAGTACCTAGCACCTCTTTGGGTCACAACTGTTTTAAGTATGAAGATATGAATGGTAGACTTGCATAGCTAGTACATGGAACCAGGCATGCTGGGCTCCAAATTAGTTCAAATCTCTGTATAGTGACTCACCTTCCTCTTATGGTTCACAATTTACAAAATACTGTTGTTAAACAATATTGTCAAAAACTTAGACAGAAATAGATGCAGCTTAGAGTTAGTTTTCAAATCGCTGAGAATGTGTTTTGTATTGGTGATCTGAAAAATTTGCCTGCAAATGATTTGTGGATGCTTAATGAAATATCTCAGGTAGTTCTCCAGCCAACTGTGACATCCATTCAAGTTTTTGAGCGTCTTTATAAAGATGGTATTTTATATGTATCAGGGAATTATAGAAGAACGCAGCGTGTCTCTTCTTATGTAAAATATGATTGTCGCAATTCATTGCAGCTAGGAAACATTGTAACTTTTGTAAAGATCTTAGAATCCTCTGACTGCTTTGCAGTAGTCAAGAGATTACAATCTTCTTTTCCATTTATGACAGATGAAGGTCCAGTTAGGCATTTGCATGAGATTCATGCACCACACTTGTGTGTGGATGTTGTCCCTGTATCTTCCTTAAAAACTGTGTTATTCAAGGTGCACATTGCTAACACCCTGTATGTTGCTGAACCGCTCAATAGCTCTGAGCTTGAATAAATTATTTACCTCTCATTCAAAATTCTTATTATTACTATTCCATTACTTTACCTGGCATTAAGGATACAAGTAACAAACTATCATTCAAACGAAAGCGCGCGCTACCGCTGCCGTGCGGTGGTGGCGGGGTGAGGGTTGAACGGTGACGTCACAGTATGAGAACAGTTGTGGAGCGCAGTCTGGCTCCTCTCGAGAATGAGCAGTAAATTTGACGTTTTTTGGACGTGAAAAGTGTAGGTTTTGACGGCAAATCAACGAGAAAAAAACGTCAAAGCTACGACGAACCGCCAGTCGTAATTTTGACGTTTTTTTCTCGGTATATTTGTCGTGTATTTGCTGTTGGTTGGTAGTTTGTTCGTCGTATCTCGACTACAAAAAAACGTCAAAATTATGCTCTCTCAGGCCATCCGGGTAGTCGCAGTATTCTCTGATGCATGCAGAACTCGATTCTACTTTGCAGTGGGTCAAGATAACACACACACACACACACACACACACACAAACACACACACACACACACACACACACACACACACACACACAAAAAAAAAAAAGAGCCTCGAACGGGAGACGAACTCCCAATCAGCAGAGCGATTCTCTCACACTAACTGGCAATGTACTTTTTCGTACATGTGAAATGGACGCATATAAACGTGCGGATTTATGTAAAAAATCGTGCAGAATTATGTAAAATATCGTGCATAGATCTGCAGAATTTGTTACATGTTGAAAAAATGCACAATAATAAACAGATTCATTTACAATATTCTACATAATTCTGCACGATTTTTTACATAAATCCGCAAGTTTATATGCGTACATTTCAGGCAAAATTTGACAAAAGGGCGAATGTCCACAATTTGCTCAAAATCAGTTTTTTTGGTAAAATGTGTCTTTGTTATGGATTACACCAGCAGAACCAAACGGCACATTAATATCTACAATAGTTCATGAGATACAGCTATGGTACAAAGTGGCGTATGTCCATGCAGTTTATGACAGAGTGACGGATGTCCAGACCACTCAGGTATAATGGCGAATGTCCAGATTTCTTTTGACAAAGTGGCGAATGTCCAGATATGTTTTGACAAAGTGGCGAATGTCCAGCTTTCACATTTACAGAGAGGCGAAAGTCCATGGGTGTTGAAACCAAGTGGCGTATGTCCATTATTTATGTAGCATGTGTGACAGTAATGCACTTCAATAGTTAGGTGGGCATACATTAAAGAATTCAAGTAGTGGGGGAGCATATTATAATGAACCCTAGGTAACAGATGATGTAAAAGAAAGGAGCAAATCCATAACAAAACAGCCTCAGCCACAAAGATATTATCTGACTGCAGTAGGAACAACGTCCCCAATATATTACCCAAACGGTTGAGAGTATGTTTTATGATCTTAATGATTAGTTAAATGTTGGAAATTTAAAACTCATGACAACTGATAAGATACTGCACAGAATAAAAGGTGTCACTGGCCTGGCCCAAATACTTTTTATGAGAGCTGTTATCTGGTATAGTACTTACTTGTGTAGGGTAGAGTAACAAGTAACCTCAGTTAACCTTCACAAATTCCTTTTCTCTGTAGCCGTCGAAGCACTTTCGTAAAAAAGTTATTCTTGCACTTGGAAGAGGGAGCAGTAAGAAAGTAATAATAATTATAAGCTGCCATGATAACAAAACACGCTCAGAATAAAATACATAGGATCTGAACCGAAACAGCACGCACCATCCATAGAGTAGTGTTTACTTTCTGCACCTGTTAATAATTGTTCTTTCTGCGTATAGATTTCGTAAATTATCGAATTTTTTTTTTCTTTCGGAACGTCAGAGGGCGTTGGGTTCTGTATTGCAAGAACAAAATACATTCAGCAGACAACTAAGCAGACAACATCAGACGACATAGTTTGTCAGGGAAATTTCAGTGAAGTTGTGAAATTAACTGTTGAAGTTCATTCAGGACTTTATCAGGAATGTTTTGACTGCCAGACACTGGAATTGATTGTACTTGTTATGCAGACGAGCTTCAAAATATTTGTGTAACGAGAGTAATATATTTTCCATACACAACCTTCTGTAGCCTCACATGCGACCCCTACCGCCCTACAAGAACCATACTTCGTGTCGTCTGCTTTGTATGTAAGTCTCTTCTCAGACTACACAATCAACATAGTTCAAGAAAGTAGTGAAAAAAATGTCTCTTTTACATAAAAAAAGAAATCAAAATGCTATTTGGAGTGATCATACCATATCCTTGGGGTTTATTGCCTATTGCTTTGAGATTTTGCTACAGTGCGTGTTTTCGTTCGTACAGCTCAGTTTCATCTGTGGTATCTTACATCTCACTGAGTGAGTGAAGCTGTTTTGTGACATAGATTTAGAATTATTTATCTCGTTCAAACGTACAAGACGTCGTTTATATATCTCCAGCTTTACTCCGGTGTTCTAGTTTCGAATCTCGGATCTTGAGTGCCAAATTAAGAGTGGAAATAAGAGAAACTGAACTTGTGCGATTTGAATGATATCAACTGTAGACTGAATTTTCCTTGAAATATCTTTTTCCTTTTTGCAATTTACTTGCATCTCTTTCAAAATTTGATTTCAGGTCCGGAAGGATTCCCAGCCTAGATGGATGATTATCAAATGTGACACACCCTTTATTCTTTGTCAAGGTTCGTTTTTCCTTGGAGGGTAAAGTGAGAAGAAGTAGTGGTCAGCTAATACCATACAATCAGTAGACTACTGATTAACTCATAGCTATAGTAACCTATGAGTTCTCCCACAACCATTGCTCTGTTGTCATATAATTATCTCCAGTTTAGTCCCGAAGACCAAAAGAATATTTGTTTCTCATTAGGGAGGCTGCGATTTAATATTTCTTTCTTACCAATCAATTTTATTTTGACAAATGCGTACATATACTTTATTCAAGCATCAAAGTGTAGGCAATTCCAATACTGTTGTTAAATCAGTTCTACAAAATTTACTGTTCAGCTATAATCTTGAGCCCCTTGGCTACACTTTATCATCAATCATTGGTACTTTCAGAAGTTTAATTTTGGCTGCATCTTGAGGCTGACAGTGACTTCAAGTGAATAGAAAATTTTGTTCCTACAGTCTAGATCATGATGTGATGTATAGATATGGTCCGCTGTTTGTTTGGCTCGAACAACTACAAGAAAAAGCATTTGAAGGAAAGTGTTTTATCACTGCATTTCCAACAAAGGCCATTTCTTGTGGCTATTTGAGTCAAACAAAAAGTGGGCCATAACTATACAACACATCATGACCTAGACTATGTTTGGGACATAAGTTTTTTATTTCACTTGAAGTCACACTCAGACTCTAGATGCAGCAAAAATAAAACTTACTCAAAGGTCAACCAACTCCTGGGACTCTCACAACTCTTACAAAGTGCAAGTGAAATAAGCCATGGATGAAAAGCAGAACTATGATTAATGTATGTCTTAAAGTCCTGCATCATTGAAACAATAAAGTGAAACAAAATGTATTCTGTTTAGTATTTTTATTCAAAATTAGAACTAGGGTCAGATCAAGGGTCAGATGTCTAAGTCCCAAAGTCCTGAAAACAAAATGAAAAAAATATAAAAAAAATATCAAGAACAACATCTAATGATGAGTGAAATGAATTCACAGCTGCAGTATTTGTACCTTCTGGTGATGGCTCTCTCTGTTTCCTGGTCCTTGCCATTTTCCGTGACTCAGGAGAAAGTTTTCTCAGCTGCCGAACCTGACAAGACAAAAATATAAACAAGGTAATAAGTTGTAGAACATAAAATGTCTGTTCTGCAGTTCTATAGTTTGTATGAAACTTACACTTGACACATAGAAGGGTTGATGCTGTTTGCACCGTGGTAGCCGGCAACAATGTCTAGAATAGAAAATAAATTTAAATAATTACACGGTATTAAAATTTGTGTGACCTTAATGCAAATATCTGGTTGAAAGAAAAAGTCGATTACCCTTCCTCAGTATTCTTCTGCTTCTCTGATTCTTGCCTTTTCCTTTCCATCTCAAGGATTTTTCTCTTCTCTTCATCAGCTCCCTCCCTCTGCTTGCGCCTTCCCGCTACAGCATGCTGCCTCTCTTTTTCCTTCTTGCGTCTTGCCTCTTCTTTTAAGCGCCTTTCTTCAGGCTCAAAGAACGTTTCGTCCAAATCAATGGATGGCGCAGGGGAACTTTCTGTCCAAGAGAAGATAATTATTAATTGATGTAGCAAACTAGACACAAGTACCAGCCAAAAATTAATGTATGTTTCCATTTAGAACCAATTTTACAGTAAATCAAGAGGTAGATTACGGCAGTTAAAATTGGGGAGTGAAAGAAACGCTTACCAGAGTAGTTCATGCCACCACTGACAACAGTGCTTCCAAGAGCATCATTTATCCTGAAACAATACAGCAACATGAGAATAACAAGTAAAATGAGCTAGTGAATAAACATTTGCAGAATGTTGCAAATATTTGTCTTTTTCCATCCCTTCTCGGAATGGAGAACATTCCACTTTTCAAAACGTAATACATGAACTATCATAAAACATATTAATTTAGTAAAAACTAAACCAAAAACTCATATTTATCACATTTACATGAAAAAAAAAAAGTGTTCGGTCATCTGGCATGTGTGCATATCTAAAAAATTGTCACTTTTCAGGGGGAAGACTTTTTTGATTCATGAGTTAAGAATAGGGAGAGACTTTCTCGTAATCATTGCCAATAAAAACTGTTTGTTTCCATTTTTATTTATGACTTCAGCACTTATGGCAAGTAATGAAATCTAGAACAAGAACTCTAACCCTAACGATTTCCATGAAACAGAACTTACGTTTCAATTGTCGTCTCGCAATACCGGCGGCACTGCAAGAGGGCATTTCGATAAAGGTCACATCTCGTTTTGTGATGGCAATGGCCTTCCTTGCACTCCATTGCAGCAACAAAGTGTTAAAACAAAGAATTTGGACTAAAACAACTCAATTGTACTTCACGTCGCGTCTCGCGCTATCAAGTTCGCGCCAAAACCTTCCATAGCTTACCTAGAACAGCCAACCCCTACTCTGCCCTACACTTAAGTTCAGCAAATACTAAGAGTTAGAGGGGATTTAAAATTTTTTTTTCTGATAAGTTTTTATTTTATTAAAGCAACTGTAGCTAGCAGTTACCGTTTGACTGACAAAGGCAGCCTGAACAGTCGCGGCCGAGGTGAGGTTGGCGAAACTGAGAAAGAGTCGTTGGGTATCGGCGGTTGTTTACGTCAACGGTCAACAATAACAAACGGCTGTCAGTTGAAGCTACAGGCCGATACATTGAGAAAATACAAACTATAAATGAAATGTTAGAATGTCGGCCCGCTCACAGAAATTACTGGAGATGGTCGCGAGAGAAAAAGGAATCGATGTTCCAAATTTCCGAGGTAAGTTCTGAGATTCGTTCGAAGAATAAGGAACCAACTTTGAAGCAGGCTAACTTGGTATGCCAATCAGTTCATCAATTCAAATTCAAAAAGCTTTTCAATATTTAAGAAAAAGGCGTGATATTTAGTTCTCCCTTGATATTTTAGGATTTAAATACAAATCACAGACAACCTATAATTAGTCCACGTATCCTGTGAGAACTGACACCTGTTTCTGTTTTCAGAAGCCTTAACAAAGAAGAAAGAAACAGCTGAGGTGGAAGTAACTAATGGTGAGATAATATTGATTGTGAAACAATCTTCAGCTGGGTAAGACCACTCAATTTATAATATTCGTTTTTGTTGAATGGCTGTAGGTGATGAGACTGCATCAGTGTGTTCTTTCTTCACACCATCTGAAATGGGAGTTCTCACCCCATACTTCCTCAAAGAAATCGGACCAAATGCAAAATGTAACTTCTGGTCAGAGGGCAAATCTTGGAATGAAAACGAAACAACCCCTCAGAAGCCTAAAGTTCAAACGTATGGATTGGTGTCCTACACACCATCTTCCACATGCACAAGTAAGAAATTCCACACTAATCGGAAAGATTATAACGTAATACAAAAGAAGATAGGTTCATAGCATCACCGAACTGTATAAGCTATAGTCTTAACTCTATTTTGCCTCTTTCAGGTATGTCTCGAGCATCGATTTGCATTGATAATGAGGATATTGTTAACAAAGAAAACAATCACCATAATACACCTCCACTTCAAAAAAGCAAGTTAAAAAGATGTAAGTTCTTTTCCTTTCCTGTATGGTTTCATTCTATTACGGTACTTTTTATTCAATGTTTTTATTTCCTGGACGCAATACTGAGGGGAAACGTGAAATTATCCTTGCTGCTAAGGTTATTTTGAAAGAAGAGGTGCAATACTACAGAATAGAGTACACTGGGGACCAAATAATGCAATATTGATTGGCTGAGGTTCTAAAGTTATAAATTTTATTCACCTTGTAGATTTAAAATTCTTAATACTGTTTAAAAAATTCATTATTTTGTCTACTATTGAATCTATCCTTTAGTTTTACATCTCCTCTTCCTAAGTAACTTTTGCCCAAAGAATAATACCATGTTGTTCCTCAGAACTATGTCCAGAAAAAAAAACAATAGAAGGAGTACCCGTGTTATCCCCAAATAACTTACTTATGCCATCCTGAATCCAGAGATATACTTCAGTCAACATCCTCATTCACTCCTTTTCTTTTTCCCAATGACTGACAAATTGTAACTTGATCAGCATTTTCCATAATTAGGGTGCTCCCACAATGCCTTGTACATAGCTGGTTTTCTAGACAGAATTCTCAGAGACAAGGAAGATTTATTGTTAGAGTTCAAGTTATTCGGGCAGGGGAAGTGTAATACTATCTAATAGAACTCAAATGACAACCAAATAATCCAAATTAGATTGGCTGGGATTGCCAAGTTATAGTTTTGATTCATAAATTAAGATTAATATTATTATTACATTTTTTTAAAGTAAATACTTGTATTATTTGTAAGTCAGTTTGGTTATATTAGATACTTTTACACTCCTCCTTTCTGAACATCTTGAGCCCTAACAATAATTCCACCTTGTCTCTGAGAAATCTGTCTAGAAAACTAGCAATGTACAAGTCATTGTGGGAGCACCCTTAGAGTCATGTGTATCTATAAAAGAGTTCAAACGAAATAGCTTAAATTACAAGCCAGTATTCTTTTCTCTGCAGCTGCAGATTCAAGTGAGCCTTGGACATCTGAACCAACAGAGAAGCAAGCTAAAGGTAGTTAATTTATTACAATACCTCAAATACTCTGTTCCTTAAAGAATTCCTTGATGTTCTTGTACTTGAAGAAATATAAAGGAACTGCTTTCTAAGACCATGGGTTGAAGTTGCTGCAAAGAGAATTATTAAAAGCATTAGAAAACAAAAATAATTTTGACTTGTAAAATTCCACGTTCTGTTGCAGTAGTGAGTGAAACTGATAAGAGAGGTAGATTAAAGAAGAATACACCCCAGACAAGCAAAAACCTGTTTCCAGACTTCAAAAGAAGTAAAGAAAGTGCCAATTCAGGGATTGAAAAGACAGAGAAGAAAAATGGAGTAATAATTAAAGAAAGTACAAATGCAGAAATTAAAGACACAGAGAAGAAAAATGGAGGTAAAGTAGCATGTCCCTTTTTAAATGATGGCCTGTTTTATGTTTATCTAGTAGCTTCAAATAACACATTAATATGAAAATAATACCATAAATTTCTGGACATGGAGAAACCCTGCTTATACAGTTGCTCTTGAGGAACTTTCAGTCACAACTTTGCATTAATTTGTAATCACATGCAAAGCCCAATATGTATTAGTTGGCATGGCATCAGGATTTGCCTGAAAATGGACAGATCAGATTAATTTTGAGACAACAAGGAGGATCACATGTTTTGCAACATTATTTTTGTTTGTTTCAGTTAAAGATACAAAGTCCCAGGAAAATTCAAAACTAAGTTCCTATCAGCTACAAAGAAAGAAAAACATTGAGGAAAATGAGAGATTTCTTGCATCTTGTGGAGGTGGGAATAAGTGCCAGTAATGATAAAAGTACCTTTCATAGACGTGATTTGATTAATTGACTACGCAATTTTTCTACAGTTTCATTTTTACCTCCAACTTCTCCTAAGGAAACTATTACTGAGAAAGTGTCTACGAGAGAGCCAGAAAAAAGAGAAGTGCCAAAAAGAACAAGCAGGGATGTAGCCAGGAAACTTATTCAGGATCAAAATTCAGCATCAAAACTACCAAAAAGAAAGAACTTGGAGAGTGAATATTTTGATGAGGACTCACATTCATCAGAATGTGTATCAGGTATGTCTCAGTTCTAACAAACAAAAAAATTGCACGAAAGCAAACATGAAAGCTTTTGGACTTGCTAACAAAATTTTGTCCTTTTTAGATTCAAGTGATGTGTACTATACAGAAGATGAAGACGGAGATGATGATGATGAAGACAGAGATGATGATGATGAAGACAGAGATAATGATGATGAAGATGAAGACAGAGGAGATGATGATGATGATGAAGACAGAAGGGATGATGATGATGATGAAGAAGAAGAAGAGGCAGACTTGACATCTGATTCAAACCTTAATAAGAATGGCAAGACAGGTAAATACATGTCATGGACTGCGAGTTTTTAGCTTTTATATTACAAAGTTTTCAACCACTGTTTTTACTCACTTTTCAGTCCCATCTCAAGTACACACACATACAATGAGTGAAGAGGAGGAAGATGATAATTTTGATTCTTTAATCACACCAGAACGTACTCATGAAAATGATGGAGATTCTGAGGGCACGGTGATTTCAGGTACAAGCATGCATTTATAATATTCCATTACATTGCTAATAGTACAAGCTCAAACTAGATGATTCATTTAACGGGGATGGACTTTTAATTTAGTCTTTATGAAAATGTAATTTTTGTTATACAATATAATGATAAATAACTGATATACCACATTTTTATACCTTGATATTGGTCAGCATTCTCAGAGTCCTTAAGAGTCCATGCAGTAAAGCATATACAGTACTGTAGTTGTATTTCCAAGCTGGAGCTGCAGTTCCAATCCTTAACTGGTGTGACCAAGGCTCAGTGGTGTTGATGAGATCTGACAAAAGAGAAAAACAGAATAATTTAGTTTAAAATGTAGTAAAGGCTCAAACTAGATGATTCATTTAACGGGGATGGACTTTTAAATTTAGTCACTATGAAAATGTAATTTTTGTTAAGAATGTAATGATAAATAACTGATATACCACATTTTTATACCTTGATATTGGTCAGCATTCTCAGAGTCCTTAAGAGTCCATGCAGTAAAGCATATACAGTACTGTAGTTGTATTTCCAAGCTGGAGCTGCAGTTCCAATCCTTAACTGGTGTGACCAAGGCTCAGTGGTGTTGATGAGATCTGACAAAAGAGAAAAACAGAATAATTTAGTTTAAAATGTAGTAAAGGCTCAAACTAGATGATTCATTTAACGGGGATGGACTTTTAAATTTAGTCACTATGAAAATGTAATTTTTGTTAAGAATGTAATGATAAATAACTGATATACCACATTTTTATACCTTGATATTGGTCAGCATTCTCAGAGTCCTTAAGAGTCCATGCAGTAAAGCATATACAGTACTGTAGTTGTATTTCCAAGCTGGAGCTGCAGTTCCAATCCTTAACTGGTGTGACCAAGGCTCAGTGGCGTTGTTGATGAGATCTGACAAAAGAGAAAAACACAATAATTTAATTCAAAATGTATTTTTCTGTTGGCAGCTACTAGTAAAACTCAGACCCTGACAAGGAAAGAAAGAAAATTGAAGCGGAAATCATTGCGAGATTCAGGAAAACGCTACACCACAGCCAAAGGAAAGGTGGTACCTGCAAGGGAAAGGAAAGCGCCACACATCTGCAAGTACCGAAAGTGCCATGAAATTGTTACAAATGAAGTGGGAGATCAAATTTTCAAAGAATATTGGGCCCAAGCATCACACGACAAGAGAGTGGCATATGTTGCAGCAAGATTGGAGAGAGAGCAGGTGCATAGGAAAAGATCAAGATTGGATATTGATAATAGACAAAAAAGTTTTTCCTACAAATATTTCCTAGACATTGAAGGAAAAAGGATACAAGTGTGCCGTTCAACACTAAAGGACACACTTGGAGAGACTGACCGTTTCATTCGAACTGTGGCTGAAAACAAAAACGAGTCATATTCTGGTATTACTGTTGATGACCGAAGGGGCAAACATACTCCTCCTCATGCACTCGGCCTCACAAACAAAGCCCAAGCAGTGCAAAGACACATTGCATCATTTCCAGCTTATGTGTCACATTACTGCAGAGCCAAGACTAAAGATCAGAAGTATCTGGCATCTAACCTGACTATCACAGAAATGCACAAACTTTACCATCAAAATGAAGAGAACCCAAAAGTATCACTTTCTACTTACACCAATCAGTTTCACCTTTCAGGATTAAAATTCAAACCCCCACAGACTGATGGGTGTGACACATGCACCACTTTAGAGGTAGGCAAGAAAAATGCTACCACAGTGGAAGAAAAAAATGTGCTGGAAAGAAAACATGAAATACACTTGAGGAAGGCAGAGAAAGCATACAACTTGAAGAGGGCAGCAAAAGCAGCAGCAAAAGAGGATAAAACAAAGAGAGTGCTTGTTTGCGACCTACAGCAATGCTTGCCAACACCGCACTTGACCTGCAAAAGGATTTATTATTCAAGGCAGCTTTATGTTTTCAATTTCACCGTACATGATTGCACTACAGGAATAACCCACTGCTACATGTGGAATGAGACCGAGGGAAAAAGAGGGAGTAATGAGATTTCAACATGCTTACTGAAACACATCTCTGAAGAAGTACCTGATTATGTGCAAGATCTAACCATTTTTACAGACTGTTGTTCCGGACAAAACAGGAACAGCACAATCAGCATGATGCTGTTTGCAGCCCTCCAGGAGAATCCCTCGCTTAAATCAATAAACCATATTTTCCTGATTCCAGGCCACACTTTCATGCCAGAAGTGGACAATAAGCATGCTATCATAGAGAAGCACAAGCGTCGCCTAGATAAGGTTAATGAGCCTGATGAGTGGTACTCTATTGTACATCAGGCAGGAATGACTGATCCTGAGAATTTTCCTGATGGGAAATTTAAAGTTAAACACATGACCTCATTCTATGACATTGCTGCTCTAGCCAAATGTGAACTAGTGAAAAGAAATAAATGCATGGATGGAGAACCCTTCAGCTACCTTGAAACTCATTGGTGGCGTTATGAGAAAGGCAGTCTGGGTGTGGTGAAAGTAAAGGCCTCCTTCACCGAAGCAGCAGAATTCAGACAGCTCAGCTTCCTGCGGAAAGGTGTAAGGAGTGACCGTCTTAAGATGCTGCTGCCCTGCGTTCAGAAGTTGACCTCACCTGTGCCAATTTCTGTAAAGAAGAAAGAAGACTTGCTTGCGCTGCTGCAGTACCTGGAAGATAAATACCATGAGTTTTATCGCTGTCTTCCTTCATCTGACAAAGTTCGTGACTTGCACCCTCTATCTAAAGGCATTGTAGAAGACTGAAGTTTTGTGATTGTTTAGATTTAAATATTTATGATTATTAAGTTTCCTAATGAATTTTACTGCCATTACCTAATGAGCTTTCTGGTACAGTTAACTTTGTATTTTTTAAACTTGAGTATAGATATATTTTGAAATAATTTTTAGCCTTTAATATGAAGTAGAAGAAAAGACAATTCAATGAAATTTATAATTAATTTTGAATAAGACACTTTTCTTTGTAAAATGACTTAGAATTTATATATAATATATATACATATATACAGAAAATTATATATAATATATGCATGTACCTTGATTTAATGATTTCAAATAGAAATTTTACATTGACATACCTTGAAATTTGGATGGTGTCCTTCCTTGTTGCCTCTTATTTGAAAACAATAATATTTTCTGATCCCATTTTGAAATATCTAGAAGTCTGCTTGAGATCCAGATGTTGTCAAGCTGTAGAAATCGCAGCCAGCAACTTGTTGGCTGAGTAGTTTCTCCTAGTACCTGAAAACATAATGTTACGATTAGCCCAGAGAATTTACAAGTAGACTTATTTTTGTGCAAGCAGCACCAATTTATGTTTATAGGGTGTCATGGGAAAACACCCAGTGATAATCACATGCTAGGCACTTTTGGCAGACGACGAATATATTGGGCATAAACAAAACATCCAAAAGGCATCACAACATAGAAAAAGACAAGGTTAGTAATCGGTGAGAATACAGTCTCGAGAAGCGAGAGCAGCAAGTACACAGCAAACAAATGTGAATTCTAGATAAAGTTCACTAACGTTATAGATGAGTAGAATCGTGCAGATGAAAGATGGCATACTGAATCGACAGTATATACTTTATGAAGGAGCAAGTGCTCAGACCATGCACACACAACTGCGCAGCACATGGTTTTCTGCTAGCGAGAAGAAGAAGAATGTAGGAAAGAACTTTTACCTGAACACGGCAGCGTATGAGAAGCAATAGAGAACGATGAGTATGAGCAGGTTTTCTGTCTGCTACGCTGCAGACAACTAAACCCTTTTCGCACCAGCTCAAGTCGACGTCTATTTGCAGTAAGTGGTTGTTGTTGTGAAAGGCACAGACCGGTAATTGCAGTTCAGGCCGTGACATAATGTTTAAAAAGTGCACTCGTAGATATTTTTTGATTTTTAGTGATGACAGCGATTTCTTGATTAAGTGTATCGTTTGTGTGTCGCCTGTGCGGCGGCAAACTGATGAAATGCCGACACCCGCTCTTTGGCGAACCCTGGATATCAACTTAAAAGTGATGGGGAGGTTACATTTCCAATGATCCTCTTAATAATAAACAAGCTAACATGCCTCAGGCCTTATGTGTTAGCAAAGGTTCTGTTGTTTATGTACAAGACCACTGCAAGAAAGCTCTTGATGTGTGGCAGTCCAATGCCTTTGGCCTGTATGGTAAGTCATCCCAATACTCCATTCGTACAGTATGGTATAATATTATGGTACCAAAATAGTATGGTAAATAATGTAAATCAGTGATAAAAGTAAACCATAAGCTTACTGACTATGCAGCAAATCACATCACTGCTGCATACAGCACAGCACCCCAGATAGTATTGTAGTGATTGAGTCATCATTATTTTTAATACTTTAGATGTGGGAAATAGGAAGTGTTCATTAGAATATATAATCTTATGCTAGACTCCTGTAACCATTATTTTTAGAACTCTCATTGAACGTCTGAAGTTTTTTGAATAGATCTGTTAATGTTCACCACATTTTTAAAGAATCTGTGGACATTTGCCAAATTTTAAAAGGATATGTGGACATTCGCCAAATTTTAAAAGGTTCTGTGGACATACGCCAAATTTTAAAAGGATTTGTGGACATACGCCAAATTTTCAAAGGATCTGTGGACATTCGCCAAATTTTAAAAGGTTCTGTGGACATACGCCAAATTTTAAAAGGATTTGTGGACATACGCCAAATTTTCAAAGGATCTGTGGACATTCGCCAAATTGTCAAAATAGAGTTGGACTTAGGCCTTTTTGTCAATTCACATTCAAGGCGAAAGTCCCCTACCTCCCTAACTAAGCCAGATAATGACTCCCACTAAGATGCAAACTGTAACATATTGTTTGAGGAATATCATATTCTAAGCACAAAACTCAGCCAGTCAAAATCTATCTTGCAGCTCAAATTTTAACCATTTATCTGCTCTCCTGAAAAGTTGAGAGCTGTGGACATTCGCCCTTTTGTCAAATTTTGCCTGATTTCACATGTACGAAAAAGTACATTGCCAGTTAGCGTGCTGTCAGTGTGAGTGCCTTAACTCACGTGGCTATTAGTCGCAGTCTTCTGTCATGCATGCAGAACTCGCTGCTACTTTACAATGGGTCAAGAATTACAAAGAAAAAAATAATGAGCCTCGATCGGGAGACGAATTCCCGATCGGCAGAGCGATTCGCTGTCAGTGTCTTAACTCATGCGGCTATAAGTCGCAGTCTTCTGTGATGCATGGAGAACTCGCTGCTACTTTACAATGGGTCACGAGCAGCAAAAAGAGAGAGAGAGAGAGAGAGAGAGAGAGAGAGAGAGAGAGAGAGAGCACCCCGACCCGGAGACGAACTCTCGACCATCAGGGTGGCTCACTGCCAGACGGGCTTGACGCTCGCGAATGCCGTGCGAGCCCCGGGTAGCTTATTTTGAGAAGCTAAGCGAGTTCGGCACCGGACCCCCAGGAAGCCCTCTGATTGGTCCAACCATGTCGTCCGCTGGGGACGCTCGGAACTGAGAGCCCCGATTTTGTCTGCTGAGCACAGCTGATAGAAGTAAACAAACTAACCTTGGCGTTTCGCGCATTTAGGATGCATTTGCGCTTTTGGCGAAGCGTATATAGTTTTATCCTAGCGTACAAGCAAACCACACTGGAAACCCAAGTGTGTGAATGTCGCACACTTGTAGGTGTGCGAGGATTCATTCGCACACTTGGCCACTTAAACGTGTGAATTTTCCTAGGATATTCACACGTTTGAGTGGCCAAGTGTACGAATGAATCGTCGCACACCTACAAGTGTGCGACATTCGTACACTTGGATTTCCAGAGCAGCAACCATTAAATGTATAAAAGAGAGCAGCTGATAAAAGTAAACAAACTAACCATGCCGTTTCGCGCATTTTTGATGCATTTGCGCTTTTGGTCAAGAGTATATAGTTTTATCCTACCGTGCAAGCAAACCGTTAAATTTATAAAAG
Organism: Frankliniella fusca; assembly: GCA_029379305.1. NCBI lineage: Eukaryota > Metazoa > Arthropoda > Insecta > Thysanoptera > Thripidae > Frankliniella > Frankliniella fusca. The sequence goes on along the minus strand of JAHWGI010000844.1, from coordinate 87,215 downwards.
CATTCGAACGTTTTTCAAAGTGCTATTTTGTTTTTATACCTCTATCCCTCAACACGCCGTGCAAATATTATATTTCCATGCCCAAATTTGATGCAAGCCTTTTTGTTTGAGAATGCAACTCAACTGAAAACAGCAAGATGGAGACATTTAGTCGCAGGTAAGCATGGCAATATTTTACTTTATTAATATGTAATAATAATACAAGACTCAATGGTAATTGTACAAAGCAATCCTTAAAAATATCAATCTGAAAGTTCTTTAAAATGCTACAAAAGAAACTTTGGTGGGACACATTGTTGTATTAACTTTCTTAAATAGTTAAAAAGTTTGCAAACATGACAATGGTATAAATTGTTCTTTTAGTAGTCAGTGTTTCTTGATGTGAGGTACACCAGCATTAACACTTTGAGAAAGCACATGGCATCTCTTCTTTTTGGGCCGCTTTTCCACCTTCTGTAGTCTTATAACCTTGGATTTTGTGCAGCCTTGTGTGAGCACAGGTTTAACCTGTTTTTTGTTTTGCAGGGGACGTCCAGCACTCATCCGTTTCCTTCCTTTACTCTTTCCTGATGCACGTCGCTGAGTATCTGGATTATTAACTCCAATTTCAACTCAAAATCTTGCTTTTCGGTAGCTGAAAGCTGCTGTTGTGCGCATCAAAGCATCATATGCAGAATTACGGTTCTTACGGTTACCCATCTGCTTTGTTGTCTTCTGCATTTGTTTCAGGAAGCCTTTTTTGTTTGATTCAATACCAAGATTATAGATGCTCTTCCACTTGTCCACAAAGTTCTTAAAAACTCCATCTCCATCAATATCTTCATCAAGAACTGCTTCAGGTGAGTCTGGTCTTTCTTGAATTTCGACCTCCATGGTTGGAAATCGAGGACTGCATTTAAGAGCTTCTGAAAAAGTAGCCGCAGCATTCTCCAACTGAACTAAATCCTTTTCGAAGTCCTCTAATTTTTCTTTTTTGCCTAGGAAGAAGGATTTCTTTGGACATTAATTGCCAAACGCTAGCTGCCCTACAGCCGATGTGATGATAGGCTGATTTGGAAACATTCTGCCAAACTTCTCATGGACTAATGCTTGATGTTTGCAAAATGCTCCTGCAGCACCTGCTTTGCAAACACAAACTCCAACACTCACTTGTCACTTCATATGTTGGCTCACCAGTTTTTGCACTAGGTACATGATAAGTATCCTCATCAATTACAACAATTTTTTTAGCCATCTCAGGAGGCATTCTACTGAGTAGGTCATTGTAGATTTATGTAGCCCTGTTATCTCTCCTGTAGGCAAAACGACTCAATCTTGTTTGCAGGTAAGTCTCCCACGCATTACTGATGTATTCAACCAGAGCAGAAGCATTGAACGCTTTTGTTCTTTCTGAGATGACATCCTTCAGTACACGAACTTTCGCCTCTGCAAAATTGTTGGTATGGTGGCCTCCCATCGGTAAGTCTGCTCTAAAGAGCTGCACCCATTCTCTTTTGTTCTCTAGCAGCCCAGACACTCTCTTTTCAAAGTAATCTGGAGACAATGTTTTCAAGTCTTCAATAGACTCCTCAAGGACCTCTACAGATGCTGCATACTGGATCTGAAAAAAAAAAATAAGGCATACAACTAATGAAAGCAATCTTTTGACATGCTAGTATTTTATCAGTAATTTTCAGTAATGTTAAGGTCAGTAATGTTTCTGCGTGAAGTATGTGTATACCTTTTAAAAAGCCTTCATCAAAGTTTTTTTTTTGAATTTTTTTCAGCATTGGAATTCAGCCACTGCCATTCAGCTTGTCCAACATGAAATCCACACAGCATCTGAAGGCTCTCTGGCCAAACATTGGCTATTGCTCGTTTTTCTGCTGAAGAGTTGTCAGTCATGAACATAGAAGGATGCTGTAATAGAAATTTGTATGGCGTTATTGTTCGTTTTAATTTCTAGAGAGGAATGGCGATTATAATAATTCACTTACTGATGCTCCACCAAATGCATTTGGGAAAGTGGCATTGAACAACTCAAAAGCTGACTGATAGCTTTCAGTTGTCTGGGCCTCATGCAGTAAGACTCCAATAGGTACAGCTCCAGCTTTCGTCCCTGTTAGCATCAGAGTGACATTGCAATGGGTTGAGTCACAACTGGCAGAAGTGTCCACAAATATGATGCTCTTAGAGGTAAAGTAAGCCTGAGCTCGAATCATAACAGGTGTTGCTACAAACACAGCCCAAGCACTTTCATCCCTTACTTGTACTATCACACCTAGAATTTAGAAAATATTAGATAAGTATATGATTGTTTACCAAGTTGTTTTCATTGAAAAAAAAAATGATTCCTTTCTTTCCTGCTCACCTTTTTGTTTGAACAGGCCTATTTTCTGCTTGATTGCTATCAAGGGATCATTAAGTGGTCCAATGTGAAGTTTCCGCCACACTCTATGCCACCAATAGACAGTTTGTGGGTGCGGTAAGAAGTGGCTGTCCGCCAAGAGTTCTCTCCCATTCTCTTGAGCAAGCAGAACGGATTCATGGAGACGTATTGCAACTGCAGGAGAAGCCCCCTCTCGAAACTGATCTTCAAATGCAGCTCGGAGTAATGTCCTTGGTTTCATAAACCGCAGCACACTTGAACTCTCAACATTGTGGTTGTGCTCTCCCTTAATTGTTACTATGCCTGGTAGTGGATGTTTGCCTCTTAGTAATGGATCTTTCTTCTTAGTGCCAACCGTAAGAAGCTTGATTTTTAGACTCATGGTCATCTCACAGTTAAGATTTTTGTTACTCTTGCCCTCTGGTAGTTTCTTATTTTTATTGCTAAATATGAGCCGAGATAGAAGTCAGTCGGTTAGAGGCAAATTCCCAATTTCTTTAGATGTAAATCTATTAGTGGTAAAATTGTGTCATTTTTCATAGAGGTTAATTAGTTATATTAGGTGTTGGGGATGGCAGGGCCCCTTGAGTGCGACGAGGAAAGGGGCGAGGGAGCGATCTTCAAAATCAGCAGAGCTATTCCGGTGTACACCGTGTACACCTTCCTCGCTGTCTCTCTCGCACTCATGAGGTACGCCGTATAGGTGCGAGAGAGACAGAGCGAGGAGGGCGCGCATCAGAATCGCTATGCAGACCGGACGGCGGTGTCGCGATGGTGCGGGGAAGCGTCGCCCGTGCACCGGGACCGGGACGGCGCGATGGACGTCACCAGTCACATGAACTCCATGGCGTCGTGGGCGAGCTCGACACTCCTATGACGTAGGAGGGAATGACCAAATCCGCCGAGGTTCCAGATCGCCCCGCAAGAGCGCGCCCCTTTGACACTGCCACAGCCCTTGCCCCTGCCCCGCCGCCCGCCGCCTCGTCCCTCGCCCTCGGCCCTCGCTGTAAACAAAGCAGTCGACAAGAGCGTCAGTGCAAAACAACGCTTGCAGTTATTGTAAATCTCACAATGAGATTTATGTGAATCGGTTCAGTGTCAGTTTGAAATAGTCTCCTTTTACCATCTCTTTAACGTTTTGCTCCTCTCTCTGTTGAATATTGCACCGTGGAGCAATAAGTCCATCGACTTGAAGTGCATCTAATATATCTCCAGTTGAGGTTAAGAGGTTATGTATGCAGAACTGCCTGTCCTGATGGAACTCTGCATCCTTCTCATCACCTGGGTGCCTGGATTGTTGTTGTCTAAGTGAGTGTAACTTATAGCTGGCGCCTTGAATTGGAATCATTTTGCAAACAATTCTTTAAATAAATGGTTTCTCCCCGTTTGCCTCTCATATCCGGAATCAGTCGTTATTTATTGTTTAATTCATGTTTTTTCCTATCTTGACAACCATCCACTTTTGAATATTAGAGTAAAGAAGAATTTGCTAGTATTATTTTAGTTCTTCATGATTCATACTTAAATATAATTGGAAGAATGGATTCATTGTACTGCTTTATAATAATTAATGTTTTGATTGAATAAATTTGTACATCACAAACTTTCAACCATTCGTAATATACTGATGTGATAATTACAAACAAAGTTGTTCGTAGGGTTTCATTTGCTGTCAAAAAACCAGAGCGGAACCTAAAATGATTCATATTATGGAGAGATTTTATAAATTTGTTCATAGGTTATGATGAATTTGGTTTACCCGTAGTGTATGAATCCCAGTTCTTCGTAGGATTGACTCGTAGTCTTCCAGATTGGACACAAGTGAACTCAGGAGTGTGGCAGAAGGCTGAGCAGGAGAGACTGTAGAAAGAGCTCTGGAACCTAGGATATTTTGACGGCCTTTTCTGCGTACTATTGCAATGGATTTGTTTTGTACAAAATCCATACAATATATATTTTTTACTCCATACCTAACAACAAATTTGTTCTTATTTTAAGTAATATTTTATATATTTCCCACAACAATTTTATCTGTACGTTGCTAACAAATTTCTCGTTAATTTAATTACAAAAATGTTTATAATAGAGTCGCGTAAAATTTTAAGGAAGTCTACAGACAAATTAATGTATACTTATCAACAAAAATCCTACTAGGGGTCTGAGAGTGTGAGGAATCACTCTGAGGTTGGCGGTGTTGTCACAAGCCCCGCCCACGGCGAAATTACAGTCCCAGCCAACAATCAGGAGCCGCGGCGGCCAGCTAGTGGTCACGTTAGAAAGTCTCCTGGTGGTGAACCCTTTTACATGGCGTGAATCTGCAACGATTCTGACGTGACCACTCCTTGCGTTGACACTTTTGGATATTGAGGTACAAAGCAACAGGCGGACGTTTTTATTGGCTGGATTTTCGCGCGAAACACTTCTATTGGGCAGAGCCTTTTGGAGGGTGTCAATTTTGGCTCGGCACAGGGTGCTCGGCTCGCAATTACCATGGAAACTGATGATGCAAATTCATTTTATGCAAAAACGTACAGACAGCTTGGCATCAGACCTATCTCAAAAAATTTCTAATTTTTCGTAGTATTTTTCATTGTAATTTTGTACGAATCGGCTCGTCACGATTGGCCGCGGCCATAAGGGGCCATCGTCAAGAATAAAAATAAATAAAAAACTCACGGGCGTGAGCAATAGGCACCCCTTACGGGGGCCTTAAAAAACACAAAGAGATGAGTTCACTGATGATCTGACAAAGGGACGTAAGTCCATTTTTAAAAAGTTTTCAGGGTAATGTTTTAATTGCGCAAGGAAACTATATCAAGTTTTAGTGTAAAACCAAGGACATATTCTGAAACAGTAAAAAATTCTGCATCTAGTCATTCTTAGATATGTGACAAAAGGTACATCAATTCAAAAATAAATGGACATACGTCAGATTAACACACTCAAAACAACGTAAGTCCAGGGATTTCTGAGAAAAACAACGTATGTCCACTTAAGTCCATCTGTGTTCTGAGAATACAACGTAAGTCCAACTGTGTTCTGAGGATACAACGCAAGTCCACTGTTTTTCTGAGAAATCAACGTAAGTCCACTGAACCATGGACATACGTTGAATTCTCAGAAAACAAATGGACTTGTGTTGATTTTTCAGAAAATACATGGACTTGCCTTGATTTGGTGAATCAGGATGCATACGTGCATACGTGCACGAAGTTAATTAATGTTTTTGTTTTACTAAATTCTTCGGTAGGAGATGGTTTGTATAGAAATTTACTTTAAAAATTCTAGCCTTATGGGTCATGTTACTTAATTTCTTTTGTCTCAAGGCCACTAGTTCAGCGGGTCACATGCCAAATTTTAGCTTTCTAGCTGAAACGATTTAGAAGCTAGTCTCTCAGTAAAAATCGTCCGATCAGCTTGATTTTTGAACTGTAGGCTCGTTGTGCAATTGGCATTCGAACACTGCTTTTACATTTTTTTCTAACTTGTCATTCGAAATTTATTTTTTGAACTACTGTGCATGAGTAGAATCAACAAGTCCCCGGCCCCACCGGTCCTCCTCCCCTGCGCGCCGCGCCGAGGGGTCGAGCAGCCTCAACAATGGCGACTCGGCTCGGCTCCCCTTTCCACGCTGTTTTCCCGAGACAAGTCGAGTATTACCATAGAAACGAAGATTTTAGATCAAAATTTCTCTGCCAAGTATTATCAAAATCCTATAGAAAAATCAGGATTTAGGTAAGGGGCCGTGCTAATAAAAAAAATTCTAACGCTAACGCGTTAAACGGCCCCCTAGGTTTTAACACTAACTCGAGAATGAGAAAGACTTAAATAATTTTCAGTCAAAAAGTTATCAAACCAAAGCGTGAATTTCATCTGCCTCACATTTTCCACATAAAATGTCATCACCCGCTGGCGGGCCAGCAATCAACAACGCTGCCGCAAGCAATCACCATAAAAGCTGAATCGACAATTATAAAAAAAAATCGATTTTACGAAAATCTGTTAAGCACAAAGTTCATTAACTTTTTGGCTTCATTAGAGACTTTCGTGGATGGTCTAGGTGAATAAGAAAATAAAATCTACTTTGTTTTGTTACGTAAAAAAAAAAAATATTTCACCTCAGTGTTTGATCAGTGTCACTAGTACAGCGGGTTAGATGCCAAATTTCAGCTATCTAGCTGAAACGACTAAGAAATTAGTCTGTCAGTAAAATTTGTCCGATTAGCTTGATTTTTGAACTGTAGGCTCGTAATGCAATGGTTATTCGAAAACTGCGTTAGCAATTTTATTCTAACATGTCCTTCAAAATTTTAGTCTTTGAACTACTGTGCATAAGTTGAATCAACAGGTCCCCCCCTCCCCTCCCCCAGCCGCGGTCCTCCCCTGCGCGCCGAGGCGTCGAGTCTCTCAAACAATGGCGAGCCATCCAGCCGGCTCGGCACAGGGTGCTCGGCTCGCAATCACTATAGAAACTAAGGATGCAAACTAAAATTGCTCAAAAACGTATAGACAAATTGACATCAAATACACCTTGAAAATTTTCTAATTTTTCAAACTATTTTTCAGTTTTCTTACGTAAAAATCGTATAGAAACAATCGTCTACTTCCATAAAGGGCCATTGTCGAGGAGGAATAAAAAACTTTCTGGCGAAATGAAAAGGCACCCCTAACGGGGGCCTAAAAACTTTCTGGCGAAATGAAAAGGCACCCCTAACGGGGGCCTAAAAATCGGATCCTGAGACAAAACCATAAGGCTACTTCGTGCCTAAAAACAAAATGAGAACATCGGAAATCCCTTACATAGTAGCACGCCGTAACCGGCTACCCTCCCTGCCCGCTGCCCCTCTGGGAATGTCCCAGCGGCGGGCGGCGTGGCGAGGGCGCGCCGCTGTGGGATGACCCGAGGACTCTGAGGTTAGTCACCTATCACGTCCCGACGGTCCAGTGGTCAGCGTGATGGAATTCCAACCATCAAGTCCGAGGTTCAACTCTTCATCCGGTAAGGTATTTCATAGTTACTTGTTTCAGTGCTAACATATAATGAAGTTCTTGCCTCGGCGACAATCCGTCCTGGAGGGAACAGCGTTAAGCAGGGAATATCATGGGAACCACCACCGCAACCGCGTTCGAGTTGGAAGTCGCCAGCTTAGAATAAAGATATCATCTCAGCGATACCCCCGACGCGATAACTCGACGATATCGTGTCACACATCCGTCGTTTTTGGCCACATTTTATATGTCATATGGATATATAATAGATTTCTTGACAAGAATATAGCGGGAGAGGCATTCTTCTAATGATCGCGAGAACATCTTTAAAATTATAACCATCCAAAGATGTCCACAGTATATTGACGTATGTTAGGAGCCGGTCATTTTTGTGTTCATAGTTCAACCTCAGAGGTTGTTCTGGCTATACCTTCAGGGATATGATTCCGCGGAAACATTCGTTCTTTAAATCTCGGCGATATCTGAGCGACAGGGCTTTTTTTGCCAAATCTCATATCTGGAGGTTATCGCCGATGATATCGCGGCGATTTTTTAGCAGATGATACGAAGGTATCAGCCTGCTTGTACTGTCATACAGCGAGCAGTATGCAGAGAGCAGCGCAGCGAGCAGCGCAGCGAGCAGAGAGCAGATGGTGTGGCATTATATTATATACAAGGGGGAAAATGTCGCGTTGCGCGCGGCGCGCGCCGGCGCGCGCCCCGCCACTCTACGCCACCTCTCGGGACGCTGGGCCGCCGGGCGGCCGGGCCGGTGCCCCCTCCCGCCCCGCGCCCCGCGCCCCGCGCCTCCCCCCTCCTAGCCCAGCGCGACAGCGCTCCGCTTCCCTGCAGCCTGCGACGCGTAGGGACATCTACCATACGTATCATCTGCTTTCAAGTTCCGGCGCTCCGGAACTTTTTGGTCACGGTCGCGTGGTCTGTTTTTTTTTTTTTTTATCGCCGGCGATAACTTGGCGATATGGCTTGGATACGTTTGTATTACCTGGGTCGCTCCAATTCATAGTCAATTCAAGGCAAATCAAGACATGTGTCCCCCTCATTCAGCGGTGATCTCCCCCTCGCCTGGCGCGGCCAGGCGTCGCGTGGCCCTTAGCGAGCACACAGGACACGGGAGAACATGTATGAAAGATGTTGACATGAGACAAAACGCGATACGCCGAGCCAAATCCCATAAGACAAAATGAAAATCAACAATACCAAAAATCCCCTGGCGAATTGCCTAATGGACTCATCTTTTGCCTGTATGAGAGTGTTGAAATCCTCTTTTCGCTCCCACATAGAGGCCGTCTTGCTGGATTTTTTAACAAGCGCCTCATCCAGACTTTTAAACGTTATTGGCACCTCCTGATGCTGTAGATTTGCTATCACATCAGTGTCATTTCCCGTTAATGCCTGTACCCATGCTGTCTGTTTATCCTTGTCGTCCCAATCATTTGCTTCTGCTACTGTTCGGAACTGCAGTTGGTACACGGAGTAGTCAGCCTCTCCGTCATACTTTGAAGCCTCATTATATTTTTTTGGCTTGTTCATCTTATCCAGCAGTTTCATGAAGAAATGGTTCGCGGCAGGATGATCTTGCCTCTCTTCCTGCTCATCATCTGCCTCTCCGTCGTAGTATTCATGGCGGCGCCCGGCGGCGCCCATCATAGTCGTGAACTGGCCTCCTATGACCTGGCTGATGTCCTTCCCGCATCCATACTCGATTTGGGTGTCGATTAACTGGTATTTCTGGTGGTTCTTCAAGGTCCATCTCGTCCCACTGATCTTCCTCTTCGAGATTTGCATACTGCTCTTGTCCTTGATCTTCCTGCTGCTGCTGCTGTTGCTGCTGGGCTCGAAGATGCTGCACTCTGGGATGCTGGACTTGATGCTCGTTCATCGGCTCCTGTACAGGGGCGGATCTAGCTTACAGCTGAGGAGGGGGCAAAACGTGCAGGTTGCCTACTTTCAGGGGACCCTCAACAAATCGACTGAAAAAGTAATGCTTTACAAATTAGTGCTCCCAATGGAACTGAAACTTTTTAAATTGGTTTTTAAGCATCAGTGCGTACCGTGTAGACCTAAATCCATAAGCTGAATTGCAGAAAGAGGTAGTTCCGAGCGAAGCGAGGAAAATTTTTTGATTTTATGTCGTAGTAGGTGTCAAAATAGAGCGGGTCCTGTAGGGATCGTTCAAAAACTGCACGCTAAAGTGGGTTAACAATCAGAATTTATGAAATTGATATAAGCTGAGAAACGAGCCGGACTGAAAAAGTGTACCGAATGGGCTAAACTTATGTATTATTAGCAAAACATCGCGAGCGGAGCGAGCGAAAAAAAAATTGACTTATTTAGGAAACGCAAGCAGAAGCGAGGATTTATGGTATGTGCTATGTGCATTTTAGAACAAGGTGACTTTAAGAGTAAGAGTCAAAGAGCGCAGCGTGCTGACCCGACTCGTGGCGCTGCAAGGTCGCACGGAGACTCGGCTGGATCTAAGGAGATATTAACTTCTGTAATAAACTATACACCTAATTCGAGAATTTCACCCTACTACGCGTAATATTATGTCACAATGCAGCGAAATCTGCATTTAAACGGCGTTAACTTTAGGCGTAATATCTACGTAGTACTGAGATCGACTTTGTAGAAGATTTTCGTGAGGCGCATCCCTCGGATGGATCGGGTGGCTTTGTATTTACCGTCTACCACCATCTGCCTCCCTCTCCCATTCTTTCCCTTCCTCTTTTTCTCTTTTTTTTCTTTTCCCCCTTCCTTTTTCCTCTTTTCTCCCTCTTTTTCCCCTCTCTTTTTCCTCTTTTCCCCTCTTTTTTGGGGGCGCCTGAGCCCCAGGGGGGGGCTCTTGTCCCTTTGCCCCCCCCCCCCCCAAATCCGCCCCTGCTCCTGTAGCGGCCTCGGGACTTGTGCTTGCTCATTCTGTCCGTCTTCAAGAAGACGTCGTCGAGGTCTTCTTTCTCGCTGAGGCCTTCCTCCGCGTCCTCGTCCGACGCCTCGATGCTCAGCCACACTGAAAACCCAACAGTGAGCACTGCACACTGTATATAAAGCGTGCATGGCATGCACGCTGTATAAACAGTGTGCACGGTATGCTCACTGTTTATAACGTGTGCATGGCCATGCTCACTGTAGGTAATGTGTGCATGGCAATGCTCACTGTACAAAATGTGAGCAATGCTCACTGTTGGGTACGCAGGAAGCATCACCATGCGCACGTTGAGTTGCAATGCTAACTGTTGAAGATTTAGTGAGCATTACCATGCACACATTACATACAGTGAGCATGTCCATGCACACGTTTTATACAGTGAGCATATCCTGTACACTTTATATACAGCGCGCATGCCATGCACGCTTTACATACAGTGTGCAATGCTCACTGTTGGGTTTTCAGTGCATAGGATGCTCCTGTATGACGTATTCCATGAGTCGTCCTGCTCCGCGTCCTCGTCCACGTCCTCGGCCACGTCCACGCCCTCGTCCTCGTCCTCGTCCTCTTCCTCGTATGCTGTTGAAGATGTGCTGCATATTTGGCGCAGCCTGTCCGACGTTGACGACGTTGGCGACCTCTGGCTGGACGGGTGGAAGCCCAGGCTGGTCGTACTTGGACTCTGCCTCGCTGTGGTTGATGCTGAGACCATATCTGTGTAGGTTTCGGCGTCCATTTTTCTGTAGCTGGACTTCTTTTGGCTCCGACTTCATTTATTTGTATAGAAGAATCGGAATGCTCAGATGCACTCTTTTGCATACTACTCCTTCATCAAACTTTTCGTCTACCTCTTAGCCTCGCTATATGACACTAAAAGGTCAAGTTTCTAGCATTGTGTAGTACTTTGAAGAGCCTCTTCATCTGTGCATGAAACGCCTCAAACCTCATGGCCCATTGTTCAGTAAGAGGTCCAAACAGATAGATTTGAGTAGGCAAGTGGATCAAAAAATTGTGTTTCGGTGTAAACTTGTCTGGATACAGATTGTTGAAATGCTGTAAATATTCCTTCACCATTCTTTTCAGGCAATCTATGTCTTGCTGTTCCGCTTCATGAGACATAGTGTTAAAAATCATGAGGAGAAGCACAAAGTTTTCAAGCTTGGCTCCATCACAATATTCACTCGCCACAAAAGGCAGAAGGGTACTCATCATGAGAATTTGAGAAGAATTCTGTCTTAATCCTGTCTTTAAATGTTGTGGCTCAATGGGAGAGGGTTTGTCAGTTTTCCACTGTTTGTAATCATAATTCTCAAAGAACAAGTTCACATCATTCAAGGTAAGCTTCTTAGATCCAATAGAGTCCTGCAATATGTACAGACATTCACTCTTCATTATTCCTTCCAAAAAAAGATGCATAATGTCATGAGGCATTGCTGTGCACACATCAAAGAGATTAAGTTCCATCAAGTAGCTCTCATCTTTCACCCCATATTCAACTGAGAGTTTGGGAGCTTGTGCACAGAGAGGCTTTCTTTCTTGAGAAAGTTCTTCAAGTTCATCTTCAGTATCAGAAAAAATGATTCCTTCTTCTTTATCAAGAGAGTTGTTGTCCGAAAACGACAGGTGAGAGTGAGACGTTCGAACAACAACTTTGCTTCCTCTCACTCTTACCTCTCGTTTTCGGACGCATACGAGCCCTCTTCTCTCCTCGCTCGTTTCCCTGCTCTACCCCCTCCCACCAATTCTCTCGTTCTTCAGAAACAGAAGCCAAGTAGTATTTGCATTCCACTCTGTTTTCTCCCCCCTACCCTCTCAAATTTGGCAGAAAACGCAAGAAACGCTGACCAAATTTGGGGACGGACGACCGTCTAGCCGGGCCCAGTGCGCCATGGCGAAAACGGAACGTGATAGCCTTGCCAGGGGCGTAGCTGGTCTTTTCCGGGTGGGTATTGAGGGTGGCCTATGAACGGGGGTTTCCCGCATTGCGTTATTCAAGTCAAAAAGTCCACTTTGTGCGTTTTTTTGTTTAAGTTTAATTTTGAGCCGAGAGCCGCGCGGCAGCGGCACACCAGCACGACCAGCACACGCGGGCGGAGGGCGGAGACTGGGGAGGGAAGAGGCGGGGGAGGATAGGGGCGAGCAAGAGCCACTCGAAAGAAGCTACCGTCACCGTCCCAGGCGGGTGCCAGGTCGGGTGGCTGCTGCTGGTGGCCACTGGCCACGGCTACGCGGTGCGCGGTCGGGAGCTGTCACTGCTCTATGCATAAGTGCGGACAAGCTAGTTGCTGCACAAGTTACGTTATTTCTCCCGCATCATTCCCCGCCCTGGAAAAAACTTGGGAGGGGAAGGCAAGGTGGGCAATGCCTTGCAGGCGCGCCAGTTACGCTGGAGAGCAGTAGAGTTGTCCGCACCGCCCCACCCCGCGTATTTCTAGAGCCTTAAATTTATTGCAGGTTGAGGAAAAGCGGTACAGTCAAATGCCCTAATTTCGGACTTGTGCCCTAATTTCGGACAGTTTGCAGAGAAGTGCTTATTTCAACCTATCTCGGTCACCTTTTGAGATATTTGAAATCCGAAGACGGCATCGTACAGTTTGCAGTATAGAGTACCATATTTCGTCAAGTCGGTCGAAGTACCTTTAAAATTTTACAGCACACAGGAATTTAAAGTTAAAAAAAGCATATAGAACAAAATTACTGAGCTCCCCCAAAAACCGGGGCTCATGTAGGTGTGAGCTGCCCTATGGGTGGTCCTTTCTCAAATGAATGTTCGGTATTTTGGCTACAGAACTACGTAAGTTATTATTTTTTAAGTCAAACCGTTTTTTGGTACGGAACGATTTTCGAAAGTGCTACAATTTCGGACAGTCCAATTCTGTGGCATAGAATTACATTTGTTTCGATGTTTTTGCCAAAAGACTTATGTTTTCGCCACCAGGAAGAAGCGAAATTGTACTTTTGACTATCACCTTTACAACGCCGTTTCCGGATTTGAGATACCTCAAAAAACGGCTAAGATAGGAAGAATTTAGCACTCCTCTGAATTTTGTCCGAAGTTACAGCACAATTGTCCAGAGTTAAAGGCGTTCACAAAACCATCCCATTTTTCTGTCCAGTTTTCATCTCTCAGGGTTGAGTCAAAAAATCGGTTTGAATGTTATTCAACGAATTGTGACCTAGGCTCTCCTAAGTGAAAAGTAAACCTGTCCGGTTAGGCCAAAATGCATGCTTGTGTCCGAAATTAGAGCATGTGTCCGAAATTAGAGCACTTTCGTTCCTAATTTCGGACACTCTTCCGATGATTGCTGTAGCTTCCCATCTGTTGATAGAAATTCGACATGGATATCATCCGACGTGTCTCGAGCCACAGATTTTTCATATTTTATCATGCTTCACGTAAGAAAGGAAAAACCGCTCAATTCGTCCGAAATTAGGGCACTTGACTGTATATTCACTCCCGAAAACCTGCCAAGAAGCCCAGGCTGACGGACGCGAACAAGACAGCACGTTTGCAGTATGCCCTGGACAACGCCAACCGCCCCGTCGAATACTGGAACAGCGTCTCCTTCTCAGACGAGAAGACATTCCGTAGCGACACAAGTGGGGCGATTCGCTGTTGGCGCGAAAACGGCACTCTGTAAGCTTTTTTTTTATTTTTTTAGGCACGAAGTAGCCTTATGGTTTTGTGTCAGGATGCGATTTTTTTTTTATTAGCACGGCCCCTTACCTAAATCCAGATTTTTCTATAGGATTTTTTTAATTATTTTTTTAGTTTTAATGTATGCAGTAGCCTTATGGTTTTGTCTCACGATCCCATTTTTGTTTTTTGTTAGCACGGCCCCTTACCTGAATCCAGATTTTTCTAAACGTCTTTGATAAGACTTGGCAAAGAGGTAGAACTCAATCTGCTTAATTCACTGCTGAAATGCCAGCCCAAAGCTGGAGGGCAATTTTGAGAAATTTCTATCTAAAATCCCTGTTTCTTTGGTAATACTCGACTTGTCACGGGAAATCAGCGTGGAAAGGGGAGCGGGGCCGAGGCGCCAGTGTTGCGGATGCTCGACCACTCGGCGCGGCTCGCATGGGAGGAGGACCGTTGCCGGGGACTTGTTGATTCAATTCATGCATAGTAGTTCCAAAAATAATTAATTTTTTCCCAATAAATTTTAGTTATAAAACGTTTTTTTCTTTGGGGGGAAACACTAAAGTCTGTAAACGTGTTGGTATGCAGTATATATTTCAATGTGTAATGATTTAAAAAATCTCATCTAACAGGTTCGAACCCGAGAATATCGAGGAACGGGCAGCCAGTGGCCATGTCACCTGCGGCTTTTGGGGAGTGATATCTGGACTTGAAGGCGCCATTGCCATTTCTGAAATACCACCCCAGATGGACCGCTGGGGATACATCAATGTGCTGTCAGAGACCATGCTTCCTGCAGTTCGGCCCCTCCGACCTGATGGCAACATCCTATTCATGCAGGATAATGCTGGTATCCATACAGCTCGGGATCGGGACACTATGAACCAGAGGTGAGAAACGGTACCGCCCGGTCCCAACAATCCGGGACTGCTCGAATGCGGTACGGGCCCGGTCCCGGGCTGCTAGTCCGGTCCGGTACCGGTCCGGTGCTGACCGGACTGGGACCGGATTGCCAGCCGGGCCCGCATAGGGAGGAGGGCGGAGGAGGGGGCAGGAGAGGGGGCAGGAGGGGGCGCGATCCGGTACCAATCCGGTCCCTTTGCCGTCGTCTGCGCTGCCTAGGCGAGCCGGCCGAGAGCCACACAGGTCTGTCTGCATGCTCGGGCGAGCGGACAGCGCCGGATCTCGGGACCGGGCGGTACCGTTTCTCAGCTCTGCTATGAACTTCCTGCATGAAGAGGAGATAGAAGTTATCTACTGGCCCGCTAACTAAGCAATTTGAACACCAAGAAGATGCACGACATGTATCTCAGTGAAGAAGGCAACGTCTTATTACTTCTTCTGACGTCCTGTGGGATGAAGGGTAATCTGAAACAAGACAATGGATCCAAATTAAATCAAATGTATCACATCATGGTTATGTGCTAGTTAGTAACTGATAAACTTACGTAAAATCTTTGGCATAGCTGCTGGGCGGTGAAGTGTTGGGTTCGTAGAGCACCTAAGCGAACATGAAGTTTGGCCGGAAGGAACTTTGTAGTACAGTTGTGATGCAGGTAGGTTGTCAAACTATTTCTACCAGGAGCCGGAGTGTGTCTTCATGTCAACTGCAGGTCTGTAGCACAAACCTGAAATCATAATTTAAAAAAATATAGTAGTAAAATGCAAATACGAAACAAAACAAAGAGACACTCTAACAGGTACGGACAAGCAAAACCAAGATAGATGATGTGAGAAAAATACGAATATTTAACAACGCAGTGCAGCTAAAGTACATTAAACTAGTGAAAACAAGCACACGTGTGATTGAAATAACATCATGGAATAAGTAAGTGGCATTGTGAGGGAAGAGAGGAAGCCTCATCATGATAGGGTCAAGGTTTTAATAAAACACCAAACCAAAAAGAAAACAAGAGGAATAAACAAGCAACACACGGAGAAACGTCAATTTCACTTCTGAGTGACATAAGGAAAAGGGCAAATCAACATTCAAGTGCGAGGTTAAAAGAGCGAGTGTTACTTTCGGTGGTTCAGGAAAAGCGGCATACATGAAGACACAAATTACCAATGCAAATTCCAAGTGCAGTAGACTTACACTCGCAATAAGAAGAGTCGTGAAAACAGTCATAGTTATTATTTTCTAGACGCGTGTTTACGCGACGAAGACGAAAAGCGTCTGCTCCCTACCACAACATTCAGCAGGTGGCCCCCGCTGGCTTATTGACAGTCACAGTGCCGATAACCGTCCGTAGTGCGCATTGCGCTTGGTAAAGGAAAACAAAGTAGTGCTGTTCTGACAATATGGTAGGGTAGTGTGTTTGTTTGAAGATCAAATCGTAGTTCGTACATTTTGTTCTTTTCTTCGTCTGTGACCATGACATGTCCAACAAGTGTTTTCCATCGTCGCCTGTGCATTTTTACGACTTGCCAGGGCGATCATTGAAACATCATGAGTTTGTGTTTATTGCGAAGAAACCAGTACCGGTGGAGTGACATAACCAAACAACACCACTCCATGTTCACGGCTTGCGCTACCTCGACTCTGTCTTCTCCAGGTAATGATAACGATAATAATCATCAATGTAATACTACACTCTGCCCTAAGTGTAGAGTGCGACACTCGCATTGACACGTTTTATACAGTTGACATTGTGACCTGCAATCAACTCAAAACAGTTATGTTTGTTAATGGAAGGTGGCAGATTCATTAGGGAATCTATTTAAAAATAAAAAAATAAAAAAAAATAAAAAAAAAGGTAGAATATGGGTGTTTACTACTGTTGTGGCAAGAAGCCAAGCAACTCTGTATGGTTGTATAGTTGTACACACTTTTAGGCTGGAAAAGCATCTGAATGCCAGTGTCCTTAGACTATCATATGGCACACTTATCCGACTAATGTGCGTATGTCAGTTCTCATCTGACTAACATGCGCATGTCATAGACACCCTCATCTGACTAATGTGCGTATGTCAGTATCATCTGACAAAAAGTGCGCATGTCAGACAGATTCTGGGCAAAAGTGCGTATGTCAATGACATACGTATATTTCTTCAGATGACAGATGGCTGGCAAAACAGCGCATGTCACTCTATGTTCTTATCTACTGTTTTTTTTTAAATGAAAGTGCCTTTTTTTTTGCAACTATTTTTTTGATAATTTTTTATAGTAAAAAATTATTTTTGACGTGAAATGGATCAGTGACACACAAAATAGCTTCTCCTATAAAAAAAAAATTTAGTGACATACGCACATCTGTCAGATGACAGGTGAGATAATAGCTGAAACTATTTCGACGCGTCCTAAGAACAAAGTCCGATCTGTATGCGCGACGCTCAACAAGGTCCGATCTGTTTGCGCAACGTTCAACAAAGTCCGATCTGTTTGCGTGCGTTTCAACAAAGTCCGATCTGCTTTCAGCCGCGCTCTGCAGCGCTGGCTTATTTTATTTATATGTTCGTTAATATTAGCAGAAGAGAAAAAGTAATGGATGCTACGTGATCCTAAAAGATTAAAGAAAAGCTGATACAAAAAATGATAGGCAAAGATACAGTAACAGAATTGTCACAGAGATCTGAACATCCACCACCCGAGCGCGGCCGAAAGCAGATCGGACTTTGTTGAAACGCACGCAAACAGATCGGACTTTGTTGAACGTCGCGCAAACAGATCGGACCTTGTTGAGCGTCGCGCATACAGATCGGACTTTGTTCTTAGGACACGTCGATTTGTTTTTTAGGCTTAAACAGATTGCTCTGAAATTGGTAATTGCCTTCAGATGAGGTCAATGAAATATTTATGATTGAAGTTTCAAACTAATTTTACGAAGAGTTGAATAATCGTACATGTTCTATTGTTTGTCAGGCATTCATTGTTAATTGTATATTTTCTTTAATGTCTGAATTCTAGTGGTTTGCTGTAGAGCAGCTTGCAGGATTGTTTGCTAGTATTTGTTAGTTTATACTGGTGTTTAAAAAGGGAACTTGAAGTATTACAGAAAGGAAAATTAATAAAAAATAGATATGGTAGATAATTCGTTTACTTGACACAATGAAAATATCCATAGAACATAAGTCAGTACAACATACAGTAGAATGAAAATTACATCTTCAACAAAATTCAATAAACACATTTCTTTTTTAGAAATGAAACAAAATATCTGTACTACATGATATGTTCATGTAAACTTAATGAAACAGAACATTATAATAGAACTTAGTTACAACTGTTTAACAAAAAATAAATAAATAATAATCTTGCCACATTCTTGAGTTCTAGAACACCTGAAACAGACATGACAAATTAATGGACATGTGATGAAAGGTATGGTGGACAGATAGAATTAGTGAAAGGAATATTCCTAATATACCTTAAGTTGATGAAGTTGATGGGACGCTGTCATTCAGGCTCTGCTTTTTAGTTGGAGTTTCTTCATCCAGGCGCTGCTTTTTAGTTGGTGTTTCTTCATCCAGGCGCTGCTTTTTAGTTGGTGTTTCTTCATTCAGGCGCTGCTTCTTAGTTGGTGTTTCTGCATCCAGGCGCTGCTTTTTTGATTGGTGTTTTTGCATCAAGGCTCTGCTTTTTGGTTGGGGTTTCTTCATCTTGAGACTTGAGGTATGATTGCAGTTTGGTCAAGTCAACAGCTGAAAAAGTAATGGAAAACATAGAACACTAAATCTAAAAGGATAAAATAGATCAAGAAAGTAAAATTGGATAACTTACCCTCACCGTTTTGATGTAGCATTAAATCATTACGTTTGCCATCTTTACCATAGAAAACAATGAATGGTGGCCGTTTCTCTTTGATAGTATATCATTCAGTTGTTGTACGAGCAAAATTATTTAAGAACAGCCGGACCTGTACCCGACCCCCTTCGATTCGGCTGATTTTTTGTGGGTGTATTACCCACCCATAGAGAAGACTTTTGCCAAAATATTAGGTCCCGAAAAAATTTATTGTCCAAACTGTAGCCAAATTTCCCTTTCTTTTCACTTTTTTGACTTGAATTTGGGTATTTGCTCCAATTTCCCAATTTCTTGAGCTAGGTGGCTAAAATTTGGAACGCCAATGTAAAAAGTTCCAAGGAACTAGAATTTGGCCTGGGATTCGACCTACGACGAATACTTTCGGAGATATTGGCCAAAACACTCAAAAAGTTACCGAAAAAGTCCCAAATCTTGGGGAAACGGTCAAAAATGGTTTTTAGCGGTCCGCCCATGATGCAATCTTGTAGAGAAAGGACTATAGAATCCAATGAGACAACGCCCAGATTTTTAGGACAAACCGTTTAGAAACTGTGTGTCCTCAAAGTTTGTCGTTTTTCTGGGTGGTGCCAAAATTGGCGATTTTCGGCATCGTGGTTCGATGACCGATCTACTGGCCGACTTTGCGGTGGGCCCTGCCTCCCAAAAGGGTTTGAGTTTGAGTTTGAGTTTATTGCCACTGAACATAATACATGTTATGGACATTAAAATATGAATAGTAGTGATAATACATAAAATATTAGTTAATAAAAACATTTGAATAAATATTATAATTTAAACACCATTAAAATCTTTATACTATAATATACATGATTGGGTTAGACTTAATTTTACATATTTTTTAAATTTTTCATTCATTTCATTCATTTTTCAGGGCAGAGGGAGGCAATAAGAAAAGTCAGAAAACCTTGAAAACCTGCGCCGACCCACAGCGCAGCGACCCCAAGAGCCGTGAAGCTTGCAAATAGGCACCAGCCAAACGAGCGCGTTGGGGTTGGGGTTGCCTACCCAGGCGCTTTGGCCGACGCCGTCAGCGTCTTGCCGATGTCGGGACGTTTTCTCCCCCCTTCCCCCTACCCCTTTCCTTCCTCCTATGTGTGTGTGTGTGTGCTTTGTATTTTTTGTGCAGTATGACAGTTTTAATGGTGAGTTGGTATCATTTACTGAATTGAGAATATTGACATAATTTCACTTTTTTTTAATCAAAATTCTGAAGGAATACAATGGCATAATTTCACTTTTTTTTTTCAAAATTCTTAAGGAATACAATGACATAATTTCACTTGTTTTTTCAAAATTCTGAAGGAAAGAATGACGTAATTTCACTTTTTTTTTCAAAATTGTTTAGGAATACAATGACTTAATTTCACTTTTTTTTTCAAAATTCTTAAGGCATACAAATTTTGTCTATCAGAAGAAGTCAAGAGCAGCTTGTCCTCCTCCTCCTCAAGATCAACAGAACACAAGACATGGGGAATGGCGACAGTGGCAGTTTTGGTTTCTTTTGGATAATTAAGAGTGTTGGTGGGTAGCTTTGGCATCAGCACTGAGACATCAAGTTCTGATTCCTCCTCATAGATGTCAGTAATCATGCCAATGTATCGGTTTTTGGCCAGCCTTACAACAACATACATTCCATTAGAATATATGGTGTTCGATACTTCATGAGGCTTTAAGTTCTTTATGAGGGAATGAATCAGGTAGGGTGGGGCAAGCTGGTCGTTGGAAACCCTCCAACAAGACACATTTTCATTCAAAAAGAAATAAAAAATTTGAAAATTTACATTCATGTAAATGAAGTTACACTCCATGTTAAGTTATCATACCCAAACTTGGCTCTATGAAATGAAAGGATCTTGTCCCAGGTACTGCTTCTATATTTAACATATTTTCTTTGTATGATTTCCTCAAATCGTGCACTTTAGCTTTGGAAACAAACTGAAATATAAATTTGTCACTCATCTCCAAAGTGCAGTATTAAAGGAGCCAAGCATGTGGGTCGGCGCAGGTTTTCTAGGTTTTCTGACTTCTCTTATTGCCTCCCTCTGCCAGTGGCGGATCTAGAGCCAGCCTTTGGGGGGGGGGGGGGGCAAAGTAGTACTTTTTGCGTACTTACAGGGGCAAAGTATTACTTTTTGCCTACCTTACCGATGAGGTGAACGTTACATTACCTTACCTTACCAAACATGACCTACCAGAGCAGCAGCAGTCTCGCTACGCAACCTCTTATAACTAGTAGGTGTGAAAACCAGGGAAACATCGACCGCGGATTCAACACTCGACTCATCATCTATCTGGTAACAGAGAAACGCGACTTTAAACACACTAACGTAACGTGACAATGACATGTGTATATAAAAATGCATACGCACCTCACGCACGTTGGCGCACATATGCGAGTCCCATTTCCGAAAATTTTCCAAAACCTCTTCTTGGGAAGCGGTAGGAAAATAATCCCAGGTGATTTGGTGTTGAACACTGAATGGAGCCGTATTTTCCAAGCAAATGGTATAAAAGGTCTTCTGAATGGCGCCACTTACGTGTATACGGAATGGCGACTGGCTCTGGTGGTTAGCAAGACGCAGAGGCCCATGCAGCCATACAGGGTTAATTTTTCGGTTTCCGCCGACACTAATATTTACGCAACAAACGTCTTTATCAGATAGTGCGCTGGAATATGTAAGCCCAATCCCCAAAGGCACTTTGTTGATGAGGCTTTGCATGAACTTCCTACAAAAAACAAGGACATGTTAAAAACCAAAGCTAACGGCAACACGACACAAAAAGTTAGGCTATGGCTACGTACTCGCCATCAGAGATCATAAGACCCTGTCCGCAGGTCTCAGTGCGTACAATTTTAAGACCCCTTAGGGCTGCCCTCCAGAAATCAATGAGTTCCGATAGGAGTCTCTTGAAAACTTTGTGTGATTTAACCTCCTGCCATGGGATGGACCGGCACTTGAGGACATCGGCCCCATACAATCGCCCCGCCAGCATATCAGCCACAAATGATAGTTGCAGGGCTAGTTTGGGATTGTTCCGCATTACCTCCTTAAAATCCTTCGACTCGTAGGACTTTAAAACCATTTTGACACAAAATAAGATCGACAGCCAGCCCACACGTCCAATTCTAGAATCACCGCTTTCTAGAACTGCTCTGGCGGTTCACAGTGGTGCGGATACGATATGATGTCATTATTCAACATTGCCGGCACTCGCCTCTTTGTTTACATTGTGTAATTGTGTAGAATTTGAAGAAATGGCCGAACCACCAAAAAAAAAAGAAAAAGGTCCTGTGCCGACTCCTTTGTAATCATTGCACAGATAAGCTCCACTATTGCGACAGCATGGACGATCTTGAGCAACATCTGCACTTGGGCCATAACCTTCCTCAGGCGGATGCCCATGAAACAGCTTCAAAAAATTCTAAAGACATTAAAAAGGGCCTGCTCTCGTTGAGCGACAGCAACATTGCAATGGTATGTAAAGCTGTGAGCAGCGTTTTCTGCTAAAGTGCGTTGTTACGGTAACCCGACACTTTGAGAGGTTATGTAGCTTAACGTTCTTTCTTATGCCCACAGTTTGAGAACGTCCAGAAGCGGCGAGGGACTCGGGCTGCCTTTGAAGACCTTGGCTGCCAGATTATACGTAATCAATCAACATCATCAAGTAATGCCCCCGCACCGCAGACCCCTGCCGCCTCAGGAGATGCCCTAAGACAACAGCTGCTAGTGGCCCTTTGTTTGGCAGAAGATGTTGCCACTGGCACAGAGTCCTTAACACGCGGCAAGACAGTGGCGAAATACATTGAGCAAAAGTATGGAGTCAGGCAGAATGTGCCTCCACCATGGCTCAAAAGTATAATGCAATTAGTCCGTAAGCAGTGCACAGCTGATGGTACTGCCAACCTTTACTGCAGCTGCCTGGAGAACTGGGGGCTCTTCCTGGCTGCGAATCCGGAGTATGGTGGGGAGAAGGCAATTCTGTCAGCTATCGCCATTGAGGCATATCTTAAGTAAGTATCGCTCCTGTCCTACAGTAACCTGCGAAAGTGTCTGGGAACCGTCCAGTTATCAAAGTGTCAGGGGGGACGGCTGTTTCCACACTCTGGACGATGAGTGGATCTGAGAGGTTGACAAGTCGCTACGTGCGGCTCACCACCGGGGCCGTTAGGGGCTGTTTCCTCCCCTGAGACAACGCTAGGCCACGAAAGCATTCCCGTCCAGGAGTCATCTTCGGGAGGGTGCAGAGTCGCTGAGGCCGTGCCGGGCTCCGTAAAAATCGGGGAAAAAATCCAGGGTGCTCCTTGGGGTGCCCCGAGGGCGCCCGCACCCTGAAACCGTCCGTGCGGTTCACCCCCCGGGGTCGTTAGGGGCGGTTTCCTCCCCTGAGACGACTCCTGGCCACGAATGCATTCCTGTCCAGGAGTCCCTGAAACGGGCCGTAATAAAGTGAATCGAATTTAAGAATTGCTTTTTATCTTCCAGAGTGGTCATGGAATGCACAAAAACAGCAGTGGCTGAGAACCTTAAGGCAATTAAGAAGGCCTTAGAAGTTAGTGGCACGAATGAGAAGGACGTCCTTCGGGCCAAACTTCTTCATCTAGAGCTGAGTAACTTCAGGCAAAAGTGGATTCTGCCCCTTCTGCGAGACGCAGCTGAAGAACGCCACCAACAGATCGCCCAAAGTTATGATGCTCAAGAGGTGATGGACGCTGTTACCGACACATACCTCTCTGAGACCACCGGAGAGGAAATTCGCAACAAGCTCAAGAAAATCATTGGCCCTGACGGAACAGTGTTGCAGCCCGATAAGTGGAACCAGGTAATGAAAAAGGTCGTTGGGCGCTTTGTAATAGGCCAGTCTATGAGGGCTGGGAACCTGGCAGGTGTAAAAGCTAAAGACTGTGGAGAATTTACAGTGGAGGACGTAGATGGTGAAGTTGAAATCACTGTTCCACTAAAACACCACAAGGTAAGCAAATTCAAAAAGGCCTACCTCAGTGTGTCTCTGCAGGACTTCCAATCCATCATTACGCCTCTCACGTTAGCTGCAACCAAACGGGCAGAACAACATCCCGGGGAACCCGACGCGGACAATGTCTTTGTGACAGTGGACATGAAGCCCATCAGGAAGAGTGAGTTCTTTCTGTCGGAAGTGAACAAAGGCCGTAAAAATCTGATTACCACCAACATCATCCGGCACTGCTCTACAAAACTAGTCATGACGGGGAAAAACAAGAAAATGACCATTCAAGAACACGCTCGTGTGCTGTTGCACGACGTCAACACAGCGACGAAAATCTACTTTGATCTGTCACGTAAAGATGTTGCTGCGAATGCTCTAAACTACAAGCGAAGTCTTCAAAGGAGATGATCTTGCTGTGATGTTGTGCATCACGAATCTAGAGACACCAACCATAGTGTTGTGTGTAAATAGTGTAAATAGTGTATATAGTGTAGATAGTGTAAATAGTGTACAAAGTGTTAGTTTTAAGCCCGAACGTGACAGTGAAAACCCGACCATGGTGCGCAGGGGAGATGCGAGGGCCCCATAGGGTTGTGGCCGAGGAGGCCGCAGCCCCCTTCCACCCACGTGCTGGGGTGGGAGGCGGTGTCGCCTTTGTGGTGAGGATGTGTGAAAAATGCTCCTCATCCATTGGTTCCACCGCCTCCAGAGCTTTGTCATCACAGAAGAACGTTCTGCGCCCCTGGTGGGCCTGTCCCCCCCCCCCCCTGGATCCGCGCATGCCCTCTGCCCTTTTGCGAGGCAGGGCCCACCGCAAAGTCGGCCTGTAGATCGGTCATCGAACCACGATGCCGAAAATCGCCAATTTTGGCACCACCCAGAAAAACGACACACTTTGAGGACACACAGTTTCTAAACGGTTTGTTCTAAAAATCTGGGCGTGGTCCCATTAGATTCTTTGGTTCTTTCTCTACAAGTTTGCATCATGGGCGGACTGCTAAAAACCATTTTTCACCGTTTCCCCAAGATTTGGGACTTTTTCGGTAACTTTTTGAGTGTTTTGGCCAATATCTCCGAAAGTATTCGTCGTAGGTCAAATCCCAGGCCAGATTCTTGTTCCTTGGAACGTTTTACATGGGCATATCAAATTCTAGCCACCTAGCTCAAGAAATGGGGAAATTGGAGCAAATACCCAAATTCAAGTCAAAAAAGTGAAAAAAAGGGAAATTTGGTATTTTGGCAAAAGTCTTCTCTATTGGTGGGCAATACACCCACAAAAAATCAGCCGAATCGAAGGGGGTTGGGTACAGGTCCGGCTGTTCTTAAATAATTTTGCTCAACATGTTCTGCAGTTAGATCATTGAAAAGAGTTGGAAGAGTAACATAGTACCGGTTTGTCGAGTTGGGGTCATGGACATATGCAACTAAAGACTGCGGGAAAGTTTTAGTCTTCTTGTCCATGAAGTCTGACTCGCGCTGGACAAATTGATAACAGACGTAAGGGACACCTTGTTTGAGGTCATCAGGTGTTCTATAACTTGCATGGCTGGACGTGCGCTGTTTCAGAACTTCGAACACAGACATCTGAAAGAAAGTACATGGAAGTTAGATCGGGAATGTAAGAAATCAAATACAAAAGCAAGTCAGCAGCCGGGCGGATTCGAATTTCAGCATAAAATGGAGAACTTGTCCATCAGGAACAAGAGCAGGAAGACAGGTCAGGAACATAACGGCAATTGTATTGAGCTGTTCCTGTTCGTATGCTCTCGAATAATCACAGATCAGAACAAATGCTGTTCTGTTATGTTCTTGGCCAAGTCCTCCATGATGAAGACTTATAACAGGGGGGTTTAATATAGCACGTGTTGTAAGGGTTGTAACACCACGAGATAAAGTATGGTTAACCACGAACAAAACCGGCATACAGTGACAGAGTTGGCATGACACTTACCTTAAACGATGGAAGAGTTGTAATGTTGAGAAATAAATGAAAACTGATCACGGATCACGGACTTCACTCTGCTCCCCTGGTTCACCGATTACACTGGATTACACTAATTGACACTGACAGCAGGAACAGCAGTGGAATAGTGGTGCTAAGAATTCAGACAGAGAGTAACTCGGATATGAAAAATAAGGGTAGCCATAATCCGGGGTCTAAAGTGGTCAGATTTTGCCGTCGTTTTCGCACAGTTATAATGAAAAATAACTATTGGGACAGACTAAATTTCTTGTTAAAATTATTGTTCGTCAACAGTCTTAATTCCGTAGAGGGGCTGATTCGGCTGATTTTTCTTTAAAATGAATAGGGTATTCCAATGCAGCGCTGCCCGGAACTAAGAA
Source organism: Frankliniella fusca (assembly GCA_029379305.1). NCBI lineage: Eukaryota > Metazoa > Arthropoda > Insecta > Thysanoptera > Thripidae > Frankliniella > Frankliniella fusca. The sequence continues at coordinate 61,195 of JAHWGI010000844.1, read as the reverse complement.
GAACAAAACCGGATACAGAGAGCGGTGGTGGGGGCGGGCGAGCGGAGGAGCGGCGGGTGGTAGGGGAGCCTCCCCACCCGCCAGCCGCTCCTCCGCTCGCGGAACGAAAGAAGCAAAAGAAGCCTAAAAAAAAACCAACCTTGACGACATTTATTTCGACTAAAATTTGTGTCATTGAAGTTCACTAACAGACTCAATAATACGCCCGAAAGGCCTTAACGCTCAGCCAAGCAGCTTGTGACTGCTACTAGTTTATTTATTGGTTTAGAACGAATGCACCAGCATCACATGCTGACAGTCTCCCCCCCCCCCCTTCCCATCTCCCCCCCCCCACCTCTCATTCTCTATCCTTCTGAATTAATTTTGCCCTCAAACCAACTCACATGAATCCATGAATCCATGGCAAGCCAGAAATGGGTTTCTTAGAAGAGGCCAGTAACTTTAAATACAATCAAGACATTCACAAAGACTAAGGACCTTTGAATGATGAGGCGTATCTATTTTGAAATGAATGTCAGCTATTAAGAATAGAATTAAAACAATTGTGCCATTTCAATGGTTATATGGCTGTATATTAGTAAAAAGTATGTACTTCAATATTTTAGAAAGACTGTTTTAATATAAACACTCCTGGCATAACTAATATATTACAAGTACAGTCTCTCACCTAAATCCTATCCAAAGTATCACCCCTAATATTTTTGTAAGAGTCTAATCTTACTCATATAACCATGTTTTCAAATCGATTTTTTCTCTATCAATGACTCAGTGTAGTGACCTTTTTTCAATCTGAATTCTTAGGCATAACAGATCAATGAGTAAGTTTGGGTAAGCACATGATGGAGCTCAATCAGAAATCGTATCACTGGGAAATGCGGAGAAGGTAAGGAACCAAAGGCTACAACATTTACCAAAGTAATACCCAAACTCATTTCTTGTTTCTTGGTAGGTTTAAGATTTAAATACTCGAACCCCACTTTTATATTTTTTTTCAGTAGAATAATGAGACACCAAATACAGTTGAACCCGGATATAGCGTTATCCCTCGGGAAATGAAAATCGCGACGTTATAAGCGGGAAAACGTAAAAAACGGGTATAGATCCCATGGGTTCAATTGACCCTGTAAATGGAATTCGCGACGCTATATCCGGGTAAACGTTATATCCGGGCAACGCTAAATCCGGGTTCAACTGTATTCAGTTTACGATTTACAAACTTTTTATTCTTTTTTATTACAAATGCCTTTTGTCGTACGTCAGAAATGGGCACACTCCCACTAAAACAATTGAATATCCACACCGCAGTAAAGAAATCGTTCAGCTGGGCTTAACTTGGTGGCACAATAACAAATCAATACGCTGGGGAACCAAGCAAGGATTTAAAACTAAATTAAATGAAATATAAGGAAATCATACTGCTGTTAGTAACTCTCACTTGTCAGGCCATGGGGTAACCTAATTTCTATACTAAGACCATACTGTATTGTTCACCCATGAGTTTCATAGCTTCACTGTAAACAACATTGTCTATTGTCTATGTTATAAGGTTATGTCACTCACTCACCTGGGAAGAACACAACCTAGTTGCATCGATACTGGCTGTCATTTCAGTGGTCCGTGACGTTCATTTCACAAATCCAACGCAATAAAAAGTATTTTGAGTCACTACCCATCTTACTACTCTTCAAGCCACAGACGTAAACAACAAATCACTCGAACCCACAATTCTACACAATGACGACACTTGAAACTTCGTGCAGCGACGTCCGCAACCTTAAAAGCTACTTCAGACTACATTTTACGTGAAAAAGACTGTTCATTATTTAATTTCGATAGTGTAAACAGCCGAGATGTACGCCGGTTTCGCGCTTGTGAGCCACTCCCAAATACGACTTCAAACTCATTTAATTTGGACAGCTTGGATGAATATTAAAGCGCTGAAATTAGTAGGTTGCGGAACACTACCGCTTTTTACGATTACTTCTGTACTCTAAGAGGAGAAGTGGCCAGTATGCACACACAGACAGACAGACAGACAGACAGACAGACAGACAGACTCACGACCGACTTATTTCCTGGTCCCATGCACGGGATAGCTTCGCTTTGCTCAGCGATTATGGCGGAGTCACGCAAGAACGACTATATCCACCAACTCATTCTCAACTATGATCTTCTATATGAATATGGAATAAGTCTACTTGAATGATATACAACTCAACTTAATTAGAATGCTGATAATATTCGACACAAGCTAGGAACAAAGGGGAGATTTTTAAGTACAGTTCAGACTCTTAATCTAGCTATCACCAAACTCCAGGATGCATTGACTAGTGGTAATTTTGACAACTGTGTGGAAGCTGCTCTAAAGAATTCTGGATATGATGTAGTAAAAAACTCATTTTCTACTCCCTCAACTTCCAAACGGATTGGGGAGTTCTTAGAAGATTTAGCTGCACTTGTGCTTCTTAGATCCATCAAAACTCAGAATGCAGCTCTGCGGTCAGAGATAGACAATTTAATACTTCTCAGAAACATGAGCTGGTCAACCAAAGTTTCAGCGAAAGCTTCACTTCAATTGAAAGAGGCAAAGTACAATAAACCAGAGGCTCTCTCCCTGAAAATGAAGATATTGTGAAATTGGCAGATTTTCTGGAAAAGAAGTCAGTATAAGCAATGACGGAACTTCAAGAAAATCCGTCTCCAAAAATTTTCAATCAGTTAGTTGAAGTCACTCTAGCAAGAGTCATGGTTTGCAGCCGCAAACGCCCTGGTGACCTGCTCAGCATGTCAGTTGAAACTTACTGTGGAGTTGCTTCTGAGACAAAAACTCACACTGACGTTTGGAATAGTTTAAGTTCAGAAGAACAGACTTTGGTGAAATCTTAAAAGAGGGTCGAATCCCGAGGAAAACAGCAAATGAAGGTGTCTATTCTTTTCTTTAAACCAATGCAAAATGCAATTGTCTTACTGCTAAAGCACAGAAAAGATTGCAGTATACCTAAGAACAACAAGTATCTCTTCTCTAATGTCGGTTGTGTCACATACATGAGGGGGGCAGACGCTCTTCGAGAGTGTGTTAAGAAAGGAGGCTGTTCAAACCCTAAAAGGGTCACAGCTACCTGTTTAAGAATGGAGGCTGCTACCCTCGCGAAGGTATCGGGTCTTTCGGAGTTGCAGGTTCAAGAGCTTGCTGAATTCTTGGGTCATTCCCTCAGAACTCACGACCAAATATTACAGACTGCCTCAAGCAACTTTACAAACAGCTAAAGTTAGCAAATATTTTTTTTTTTATTTTTTTTTTTTTTATATTATTTATTTGCAACAATACACCCCAAGAGCTAATAGCTCCATACTTGGGGGTTGATACAGAAAAGAACATGGTGGTGCTAAAAAAACAAACAACAAAACAAAGAATAAATAAACATAAACATTATAGAACTTGTCTACATTTGGCTAAAGAAAATAAAGTGAAAAAAGTGTTTATACTTTTAACCAGGAAAAGTAACACTAGACAAGATTTAGCTTTATTTAGTTTGTGTACATGGTGCATTGAGGATAGTTCTGTAGTGGATATTCAATTTGATTTTAAAAGTATTTGGATTAGTTACAGATTTCAATTCATGAGGGAGCTGATTGAAGCTATGTGCTATGCTGTTGTAGGCACTTCTTAGTCCATAGGTTGTTGAGTGACTGCTCACGGCTCTGATGTTTGTTGATCTGGTGTTATAATTGTGGAAGTCTTGGTTGCGATTGAAGTTAGTATTGCATTGTCTGAGGCCAAAGATAATGGAGTGGCATATTTTAGCTTGTGTTGCGTTTATAAGCATATCCAGTGGCAAAATTCCAGTTTCCTTAAAGATTTGTCTGGAATCAGTTCTTATATTGTAGCCAAAGAGAGTTTTTATTGCTCTCTTCTGGAGTATCTTCAGAGTGCCCATTCTAGATGCAGTTGCCGTGCCCCATATTGCTGCCATATAATTTAGGTGCGATTGTATTAATCCGAAGTAGATGGTTCTCTTGCTCTGGGGAGTTAAGAAGTTTTTAAGTCTGTGGGTGACACCAATAATGGGGGCAATTTTTTTACAGATGTTATTGATGTGGTCTTCCCAGAGTAAGTTTTCATCTATAGTTAGGCCTAGGAATTTTGCAGTATTTGTCCGGAAAATGGTATGATGTTGAATATTGAAAGAAGGGAGATTCGTCGTAACAGTTGCTGGTTTTTTGAAGATGATGTAGTTGGTTTTTTCAAAATTTATAAAGAGACTGTTTGCTTCCATCCATGCCATGAGAGTTCCCATGTCTTCTGCCATTTGCTGTAGTATGATTTCTTCATTGGTTCCAAAATAAAATAGATTGGTGTCATCAGCAAAAAGGGTAATATCTTATGGGAATCTACCCAAGCATCTCCAACGAAGAGACCACAATCGAAGAAAATGAAGAGACTGCAGCAGAAGATGCAACTTGCAGGGCAGAAGATGCAGACTCCGAAGTTGATGACAATTTTCAAGAAGATTGTCATGTGCAACCGTCATCATGCCAATCAAAGCAGTTGGAAAGCAGCACATCAGGCTCGGAGTCTGAGTACTTCTCCCCTAAACGTCAAAAGAAAGAATCTCATCAGAAACACAAGAAGACACTTTGGACCACTCCAGAGAGACAGGCTATTCTCAAACACTTTAGTAAGGACAAAGCCCTAGGTAATTTGGTAGGGAAAAAGGCGTGTGAAGCAGCAAGAAGAGAGACTCCCTTGAAATGAAGAACTTGGAGACAAATTCGAGACAAGGTGCGCAATGACTCTAAGTGGCAGAAAAAGTGCGACACTTCAATAGGGCATTCCGCTGCAACGAAACCGGAACCTAAAAAAGAAAAGCACGACCGTCGGCTCTGTTTCCTCCTTCGCGCTCATTGGTTGATCGCTACAGTGACGTCACCGTTGACAAATCAGGGCCCAGAAGGAAACAGATCTGTCGGTCTTGCTTTTCTTATTTAGGTTCTGGTTTCGTTCCAGCGGAATACCCTTGGAAAAAATTTCATAATTTTAGTAATCTTTCTCTGTTTATCTCGAGATTTGCATATGTCCTCTCGGACTCTGAACATTTTACTCTTGATTTTGATGTATGTAATTCTTTCATGTTATATACCGTATTGACTTGAATTTAGGACGCGCATCAGCCTCAATGAAAGTCAATCCTGGTCTTGCGTTGTGGCCTCAATCTTTGGTTGGTTCAGAGTAGGGGGTTCACCGTGCTTATCCGGGCTTCCTACTCTGAACTAACGAATAAAGACTACGGCTTCAAAGCAAGATCAGGCACTGCTTTTGTTGAGGTTGGCGTGTGTCCTATATTGGAGTAAATACTGCTTTAACGCTTACTTTTAATACTTTTAAATTCTAGTGTCTGACTTTTGTCTTGCACAGGAAAGCCCGGTCGCCCCAAGAGCAACACAACGCAGCTAAGATAGGCCTAGACAGCTGCAGACAAGGAAGCAGTTGACCACTACAAGACATTGGAAGTTGATGGGCATGACAAAATGTGTTATTCCAAGAAGGAAGAGTGCAAGGTCTGCAGGCTGTGGACTGGTGTGTTTGCAGTTCTGCCATGTGGTCACGGCAAGTTTTGCTTTTCCTGTATGACGAAGTTCAAGGAAGAGGCACTTCAGCTAAACCGACCAGGAAAGTGTCCATGTGACAATTGCGTGACTCTTGTTGTTTCGTGGTTGCGTTTGTTCAACATTGCTCAATAAGGGGCACTGTATTTTTATCCTCAATCTTTTAAGCTGTCTTGTACATTTTTAATTGGTACAGGACAAGATGGATTCAAATTTGCTATGTCAGTGGCTTAAATTGTGCAACTGTCCTCTATTTTACATTTTACTGATTTCTTTTTGTACGATGAAAATTTAAATTTTCTAAGCCCTGACAGCTCAATCATACATACTTTCGTAAAATTTTAATTGATAACTATGTTTTACTTAACTGCAAGTGACCAATTGATGCATCATGTCATTACGTTTTTTTTTTAATTTATTTTATCTTGTAACTGCTTGATTAAAAGCTTGTTCTTTTTTCTGAACATTAGGTGTCTGTTAATAATTTAGTCCCAGCCAAATTTGCAACTCACACTTTTTATTGTTTTTATAATTTTTATTATATTTTTGAAAGGATGAGGTGTGCATTGATTTAGTAGTGTGTATTTGAGCAAGTGTGTCACGTGTCACCCTCCATACTGGAGAGTGTCACACGAATGAAGTATTGGCAGCCAGCAGAGGTGGTACTAGCACCCGATACTTGCACCCATGCCTTGTGCAGCCGCCAGGTAAGGTTTGATACTAGCACCCGATACTTCCACCCGTGGCTTTTCAATAGATGAAGGTAGTCAGACCCATGATGGGGCAATTAAAAGGGAAGTAATGGATCACAACATATTCAAATTACAAACCTTTATTCAGTGAATGGGATGAAATGCAACATGTCCGCACGTACAGCACAAAAGTAAACACAGTACTGTGTACTGCGTAGATTGTAGAAAGACAGCATTTCGACATTTTAATTATTGGAGCAATTAGACACTGATACAAAAGAGCCGCAACAATTCTAGGAAATTTGTAACAGAATCGTATCAAATTAGAGATATGTGACTTTTCAAGGCCACAAACTGAAACACTCAAGACATTCTAAGCATAGATACACTACAACTTGAACTGACCTTCAATGACAAACAATACATAACCAAAAATATGCAACATAGTTGTAAATTTAGACGAGTGACTGATATAAAGTCAATAAACAACAGGAATCTTACTTTAGAGAATGAAGTTGTGCGACATCACACTAAAACATTACTAAAGTGTCAAATCCTAAAAAAAACTGATATAGTTTTCTCTTTGGTCTAGCAGGACTGAATGAGATGGTCATGGATTAAAGATCACACACAGTAAAGAGACTACCATTAACATTACTTTAAAAAACGTTCGACTTCCAAAATGAAAAGAGGAAACTACACTAGTTGCAATGAACAAGACACAAAGAGAAACTGAGTACGCAACAGTTTGTGGGGTCAACATTCCCATAAAAACTGGAAAACCTGTCAGCTCTTCTAGGGCACAACCATAAATTCTGATATACTTAAAGCAGTAAAAACATACGAAATTAGCTGTTTAACTGGGTCACCACATCATTTATCAATCAATTAAAAAAAATAAAGAAAGAAATAAATAAATGTGAAGATACTTCCAGAACAAGGAGACACCGGCGAGGATTGATATGAAATAAAAGTTGCACTGGTGAAGTTTTGGGGACAACATCAAATTAGAGAGAGCAACACAAGCTTATGAAAATTGAGAATAACTTCACAAATTTCAAAGGAGAGACTTATTGAACTGCACACAATGAAAACAATCTTTCCTCGACCTGGCACTAATGATAATGAAATACCTAGTGAACCGGTATAACTTCCAGCAACAGACTCAAGACTCAAAGAAAAATAAGTCACCATGCCAAGGTAATGCACGGTAGACTTATATAGCACCATTCACATACACAGGATACCAAAGTAATGTTTTGGAAGGGGAACAAGATGTTGTAGAGGCAAAATTTTATGTTATTTTGTGTGGTTTGGCCGAAATAATTTACTAAAATTTACCAAAAATGCGAGACGGGAGCAATTGTCTCGCTGACTGAATTTGCCTAGCTACAACTCCGAATAAATAAAAAGAAACAGAACTTTTGTGTGTGAACTTATAGCTTTGCACGTGGAGTGTTCGTGAAAAGGTCAGACAAAAGGATAACAAAACAGATTAAATATGAATATATAATTAAATTGAATACTTACAAATTATAGACGACAGCAGCCACCAGAGCCCAGGCCAGGTCCTAGGGGCGTCCTTCTTGCTCACAAATTGCTCTTACTCGTATCGCTGCAATACTACTACTACTACTACTGACCGGCGCCCGGACCCGAAAAGCCCCGTGCGGCCCCGTCCGGCGGGCCGCCCGTCAGTTGCTCGTCGGCAGATGACCGAAGGGACCCTTCGGCTGCCCCGCGCGCCGCGCGCCAAAATACAAAAGGTTACCAGCTTCGCGTTGTAACCGCTGTTAGGCGGGAGATTTAAAAAGGGACAAGTTTTACTTTAAACTTGTTGTTGGCTTGCCAACATTCCTCCCCCCTCTAATGAATTTTGCCCTCAAAATTTTTACTCGGAGAAGCTGATAACCTTTGGCCTTTACAAAACAAATTTACTGCATTTACCAAAATTTTTACATTAACATAACATTTTTTTTTTTTTTTAAATATCCTACGGACTTTTAAACCTTCCTTTTTTTTTACCAACTTAGTTAACATGATACACATACAAACCATATTAAACTGAACTCATTCGTTTCACCTGACAGCAGAGTTTCATGTGGCTTACTTCCAACTCGACTGCGTGCTATTTTTTTTTTCTTTTAAACAAATCCTTTATCCATTTCATTACAAAAGCAATACAAATGCTAAACAGAAAACTTTCAAATTATTAATTTTTAACCTTCTAACCCAACATTCAGCTGAATTTTTTCTAAAAAATATCATAACTCCAAATTTTAAGGAATGTACACAAAAATTGACTCACTCGCACAAAATTTAACACTTAACTTGACTTTACTTAACTTGAACAGGAAAAAACAAAACAAAATCAAACCATTTACGCATATCCTCATGGATTTCCAAAGTAAATGTAACAAAAAAGCTCTTATTGTAACTCTAACTTAAAACTTAATTGGATAGAGGAGTTGTCCCGTAGCAGACGCTTGGGAAGAAGAACAAGAACACCGGAAGTCGGTATGAGAACTCGCGTTTGCGGCGCTATTTCGCCATTTTGCGGTTTGCGTCGAGGTAAACAGTGTTCAGGAGGTTGAAATACAATCATTTGTGTGCAATATACAATATGTCAAGGGAGTAAAATATATAAATGTGGCATTATAACCTCGCGCGGTGTTTCGGAACTTGTATGTAGGGAAGTAACGCGTCGCGAAGTCTTGTCGTGAGGGTTTCAAATACGACTGTGGCTGTTGTGATTTCGCAGGATACTCACTAGCTTTTTAAACACAAATTTATAAATAAATTAATATAATTCGGTTTTTCTCCGTGTTTATTTTATGTAGTTTTAATTTTATTTTTGTGTAATGCCATACAGTTTTGTCCTGTCTGTAGGTTATGTGACAAGTGTTCAGGTAGGATGGGCTCCCCAAAAGTAAGTCATGTTCCACAATTTTTTTACTTGGCCTGTCTGCTCTTTTGTGGTTGAATAGTTGAATTTTTCTCATCTAGGATGAGTGGAAGAACAACGTACCGCCTGAATCTCCTGATGTAATCCTGTACCCGCCCGTAGTGTCCAATGCATGGGATGTGAAGCTGCATCGAGACACGGGCATATCTAACTTTGGAAACACTTGCTTTATTAATGCATGTTTACAGGTAAAATAACATCTACCGAACTTAAGACAATTTCTACTTTGGTACTTTTACATCTTACTGACGTGTCACTGTCACTTGCTATAGTTTGTTTTTATGCATGTTATTCGATAGATGATATTTCATGTGCCCAGTGTATTACAATGGTTTGAAACAACTGACCACCCATCTAGTTGTAAAAAGCCACTGCGATGCATGACCTGCTCACTTCTAAAAACTTGGCGCCAATACAAATGTTCCAAAGACCCCAATATAAGGCCAGCTGCCTTTGTCTCTTTTATTCGAAGTAAGTGGAAAATGTGTATTTATCTTTCTAAGGAACCATTAAAATGACTTTGTTTTTATCGTATCAGGTGCTTTTACAACTCCAAGTAATGACTATGACCGAACAAATAACAAACAAGAAGATGCTCATGAGCTGCTGCTCTTCTTACTTCAAAAATTAGAAGATGATTTCATCACCTCATCTGTTGGTCATGAGTGAGTATTTATAATTATGATTTGTAAGAAGCAATATCTTCTCATTAATACCATATTATCAACTGTTGTTAATTTCCTTTCTTTGGCAGATGTAATTTTTTTACTAGTTTGACAAATCCCATTTTCCAAAACTTTGGGGGATGGCTTACAACAAAATGTAAGTGAAACAATATCTGTTTTCTACTTGTATCTAATCTTATACTTTTAAATTTATGTGATTTGTAAAACGTTGTAGGTGTCTGCAGTTCTTGCTTCTTTGTCTCCAAGACATATTCCCCTTTTACTAGTCTGACACTTGATATTGAAAACTGTCAATCTGTGAAAGGAGCATTGGAAAAGTTTCTGGATGGGGAGAAAATTGAGGACTACAAGTGCTACGGCTGCGAGAACAACCAGACTGTCCAGAAGGCGTTTGATTTTTATAAAACCCCATCTACTCTTATCTTGCAGTTGAAACGGTTTATACTATGTTTATTGCTTATATCTCATTTATTATTATATACAATTATCAATGTAAATATTATCCCATGAACATTTGTTGCAGATTCCAACAGGACCGATCCAAAAACAATAATTCTGTTTCTGTCAACCAACGAGTTGTACTTAAAGTTGGTGCTGAAGAAAGTCGGTATAATCTTTTAGGAGCTGTGCTCCATCTCAGTGATTCTAAAGAACAAGGGCACTATATCAGTATTGTTCAGTGTCCTGATAATTCTTGGGTTCAGTTTGATGATCAGAAAGTTAGTTGCAATCCCTAAAATTTATTTTATTGACAATGTGTAGGGCTATTCTTTTCTTTAGTAAAAAATATTTTAATTCACTTTTTTTTCTAATTTTTTCAAAAGATTAAGAAAATGACCAAATATCCCCAGGATATTTTAAGCTCTTCTGCATACATCTTGTTGTATAGCAAAGAGAGTTTCTATGCTCAGCAGACAATCTTACCTTCTCACTCTGAAGTAATTAATGCAAGCCCTGGCAAAAAATCACATTTCTATGTGACTCCCATGTCCATTGACGAGGAGAAAAAGACATGTGCAATTAGGGGGCCTCGTGCTCCAGTCCAATTTCTGGTCAGTCCCCTGAAGAACAAGGTAGGAAGTGTTTCTCTATAAATAAAGAATGAAACGGTTAGCATCTCAGTGAATACTGTGTATTTTTTCCAGGAAGCAGTGCCAAAATATGGCAGTATTTGTGATGATATGGGATGTTTACCTCTTCCATTGGTAATTAATATTGTTTAAAGTCTATCAAGTACACTTATTTTCATTCTGGAATGTCATCCTCTTTATTGTCTATTCTAGGATGGAACTGACACTTCTTTGTCAAAAGATACTGTCAGCCCTCTAAAAATTCTCAAACGAAGGAAGCCACTACCTAATGTAATCTCCTCATTACTGATAGAAAAATAGGTTTGGTAAGGCTTTTTGGATAATATAATTCAATCTTTTTGCAGACATATTCTAGTCAAACATCCAACGATTACCTTGTCGTCTCTCAAAGTAATGGGGTGAAGAGAGCTGGTTCACCAAATACAGGAATGACCGTTAGCCCAAAGAAAATCAAATGGCAAAGGAAAATAGCTCCTAAGGTCACTTGATTCTTAGTATAGCATACCACAATACATTTTTGATAAACCACTTGTAAAAGAAATCTTCTAATGCTTGATTTTCTTTGTAGTCATCTTCTAGTCAGTCATCAAATGATTATTTTATACAATCGCAAACCATGGGTGTAATTGGAGATGATTGTTCACCAGCCAAAAAAAAACAAGTTACTCCATTCAAAATTCATAGACAAAGGAAACCATTCCCTAAGGTAAGGACAGCCATACCCTTACCCTAAAGATGTACAGCTAAAAATTATTTCACTTTCTTAATAACTTGAAGGGAACTCTTCTTATTAGAAATGTAGTCCTAAGTATTCTTTTTGTTTTCTTTGCAGTCATCCTCTAGTCAATCATCTAATGATTATTTCATCCAATCACAAACCATTGGGTTAATGGGAGGTGATTGTTCACCAGGTAATAAAATAACAGAAATTAGTCCAATAATTATTCATAGACAAAGGAAACCATTCCCTAAGGTAAGCACAGTCATACCCCTACTTTGACTTATGTCAGCTAAAGTAATACTTTACTCTTTACACAACTTTCCAACTATTTCTTTTTTACTATGAAGTCATCCTCCAGTCAGTCATCAAACGATTATCACATCCTGCCTCCAAACAATAGGTTGGGTGGTTCTCCAGGCAAAAGGATACTAACTCCATTGAAAATAACATGGCAGAAAAGGACCATTCCAAAGGTAATTTCCTGTGACCATCTGAGAATTTGATGTTTCATTCTACCTGTTACTTTGAATAAACTTGACATAGCTTTTTATAATTGCAGACTTCTTCAAGTCAATCATCTAATGATTACCAGATTCAATCTCAAATCAATGGGATAAGTAGACCAAGACAGGGAACTGTTAGTCCACTGAAAATCAAGTGGAAACAGAAAAAGGTGTGAGTTACTGTTTGCACTTTAAGTTCTCAATTCATTGGCACTAATTCATTTAATATTTCCACTGTAGAGGGAATCCCCAGAGAACAGCTTTGAAGTTGGCAGCCCAGATAGCCCTCCAACTGAAGGTTTTCAAGCTGCATCAATGATGGATAGAAACATCGAGGAAGCAGTTTCACCCACAGTTTCTGTAGTTCAAAACAATGTCTGAACTTTTATTTATTTATTCATTTATTTATTTATTTATTTATTTATTTATTTATTTATTTATTTATTTATTTACTTATTTATTTATTTATCAACTTAATTCATTGATTTATGTATTGGTTTCTTAATTTATTAGCACTAATTTATTTTGTATTTCTATTTCAGAGGGAATCCTCAGAGAACAGCTTTGAAGTTGACAGCCCAGATACCCCTCCAACTAAAGGTTTTCAAGCTGTACAATTGATGGACACAGATGTTGAAGGAGCTGTCTTACCCATGCTGCCTATAGTGCGAAATAATGTGCCTACACTCAAAAGATGGTTACAATGTCGTGGACTGCCAGCCACTGGAAATAAAGAAGACCTAGTAGAAAGGTAAAACCAGTATTATTACTGTTATCTTGTACATTTATTCTTATTTCAATGAAAATGCTGACTGTGACATTTTTTTTGTTTTGTAGGGTGGCACTTCACATGTCGAAAGGGAACTACCATATTTTGAAACCTGGCGTTGACAAAGGGATTTGGTATGATCAAAAAGTAGCTGCTCTTCAAATTCAAAATGAATGCAATGTAATTAATACTTTTCCTTACCTATGTGAGAGATGACATCAAAATTTTACATTATAATATTTTGTTCTAATTCATATTTTTCCCCCCAGAATGATTTAAGTCAGGCCATCAGTCAGGATGAGTTGCAACCACCTTTGGATAAGTGGAGCCCATTCCCTAGTATCTCCATCCCTCCCCATTTTAACTTTGGCCATATCTATTTTTACTTAATCGAAACCTGTCCCACTTTACCAAATGATGACGACTCTGAAGTAAGTGAAGCTGATGAACAAGAAGTGTTAGACCCTTTGGATGATGAGTACCAAACTATCAATGGAGTGAAAGTGCTCAGAAAAGGACTAAATTTCTTGAAAAGCAAGTATGTTAGGGCAGTTGAAAACTGCTCCCATGGCAGGTGCTACTTTGTGAAGGCATCTGTGAGAGCATCCATGGAGAAAAGGGCCTATGAGGTAACCATTGCAATCTCACATCGCTCAGGAAGCATACACGCTTGCACGTGTGAATGCATTCAGCAGTCCTTAGGTCGCTGTGTTCATGTCAGCAGCGTTCTTCTGTACCTCTGGAGTCATGTAAGGTTGAATGGGAATGGAGGTAAGTCAATAGTTCGGAGAGTGAAATTGCAGATTTTACTGTCTTTTAGGTGGAATACTAATTCACAGGGCAAAGACCAGGGAATCAACAACAACAATCATTTTAATTTGTTCCATTTTTTTACTTTCTTTTTCCAACCTACACATTTCAATGCAATTCTTAAAGTGGGAGGTATTGAACTGTCAAATTTATGTAAGGGGAGCATGTAAAACGTTTTAAATATTTATAACAAGTGGAATATTAATTTTTCTGAAATTTACACTTACTACACATTACTTATGAAATATTGAACAGTACGTTTGGTCAGGAACACTTTTTAGGCGCCATTGCATACAGAAATAGAAATCATCTTAATCTCATTTCCTCTCATTGCATAGTCTCTAATCATTATGTGTTTGTGTGTTGTACTGTGGGGAAGTAGAATTACTAACAACATTAAAATGACCTTTAAAGGTGAGTAGACCCTCATTGAAAATTTTGTGGCATGTCTTGTTGGTATCCATTTGTGTGTGTACAGTTACAAACCCAAACTTAATTGTGTTGTGCATGAAAAAGTAGGGTTGCTTCACTAACAAACTTGCATTTTTTATTTGTAATGGTTTATTTGTAGTATATTTGTAGAGTATATTTGTTAAATAAAATAACATCTTTCCTTAGAATAATGGATTTATCATTGACCCTATCACATTCTTCCACATTCTCCTTACAGTACCATCTGAAACGCTGGTAACAATCATTTCATTTCATTCAGTTTCTTTTCCCTTTCTTCTTCATTTTCTTACTTTGAAATGTTTTTGTGCCAAAATTTGCAAGAAAACCTGCCACATACGTGTAATCAGAAATTGTTGGGATCATAGACATGGGAATTGTGAATCGAAGAAGGCGATTTGCTTTCACTAGTCTCACTGCATGTTCAACATAGATTCTTGCAGATGCAATGGCTCGAGTCAATATTTCTTCCTCAGGAGTGAATTTCTTGCGACCACCCAAAGATGGTGGCTTCAAAACTTCAACACCTCTTCTAAGAAGCTCATTATTAATTTCAAATCCCCTATCACACATTACTACATCTCCATTTTCCAGCATGTCAAAAAAACCACTTTCGGCCAAAGCTTTTTTTTCAGACATATTACCTTCAAAGCCAGGACTTACAAAGATAATACCACCATAGCATGAAATGCCAAGAATGAATCGCACAGTGTTGTGGGCCTTGTAATCGGAGTATGTATTTCCTTGTTGTTGGAAATTGGATGGGGTCTCTAGGTTCAATTCAAAGCCATCAATTATAATCCTGAGGTTCTTGAAAGGTTTGAATGGTTTAGGTTTCTTGTGCTCTTGTGCTTTAGCACTGATAAACATGTGTTTCGATAAGGCCTCAAATTTTATACATAAATATCTTAGCATCATGTACAAAACTCTTGAACAGTATTCTTTACTGACTCCAAAGATATGTGCTAAGTCAGCAATTGGGTATCCTCTTCTAAGTCTCAACAAAAACATAAACAATTTATCCTCTGAAGTCATCTTGGCTTCTGTATAAAACTTCCTTGGGGTCCTTTGAGTATACTTCATTTTCAGTCGTTTGATTGTGTCATCTCCTCCCAGGAAATCAAACAGAGCTTGGAAATTGTCAACTGACAAACCAGTAAAAAATTTGAACTTGTCATGGGACCTTGCACAAATTTTATAGTTAGTTAGATGGGTAGGAATTCGACGTAACTCATGTGTAGTTGATGGAACTGAGCTACTGGTAGTCTGATGCACCTGAAAGAAAACAAAGGAACGAAATTTGGTTATTTCTAATTATCTGTGGATTTTCTTTCAGCTCTGACATGTACCTCCCTGCCTAAGGCATGGAACAAAGGTTCTCTGAAAAGAGATCCAGGACCTGTTAGAGACAAGCAGTATGATTCATACAAAATTGACGTCAAACGCCGAGCATACTTTGACCCAAGACCGACTTTGCTTCAAAATTCAACATTGACTCAGAAAGAAATTGATTTGTTCCTGACTAAACTTACAGTAAATCCTGCAGAGACTCTTTTTCAGAAACATCTAAAATTAACTTATGAGGAAGAGAAATATGCACCATCAACTCTGAAGCACCTTTCAACCCTCTGTCAATATTTCCACAACAGCATTCCCTCTCAGAAGACGCATAACAGCAAGACTGTGATACACACTCCCGATATGGTTCGTGTTTATGAATTACCTGAGACTGCTGCCCAAAGTCAAAGTACCACATGGAAGACACTAAGAAGCATCCACATGACTGGTAAGACTGCGTACACAGTTTTGCATCTTCCCACTGATGCATCTAAGAAAGCATTCCTGAGAAAGCACTTATGGGGTTTGGATTCCTTCACTGGCGCAGCTTTAAATTGGGGTATTGATCATGAAGAGGATGCTCTGCTTGAATATTTTTTGGAAATGTGGGAAAAAGACGATTCTACAGTGATAGAAAATGAATATGGATTGATAAAACGGGAGGACTATCCAGAGGGAGCAGCTAGTGTGGATGCAATAAAATACTCCATGATATTCCCACCCAAGCTTGTAGAGGTGAAATGTCCCTACTCTCTGAGAAAACATGACCCCAAAGAGTACAGAAATGTTTTGACACAAAGTCAAAGAAATTCTTTTTGTGTAAGCTGGGACAAGGCAACCCAAAAACACTACCTGAAGAAAGGTCATGAGTATTACAGCCAGATCCAACAGTACCTAGGAATTTTAGAGTTTGAAAGCGCAGACTTAGTTGTGTGGAGCCCACATGGAACATTGATTGTTGAAGTGCCTTTTGACAAGGCTCATTGGGAACAAATTAAGTCAGCGCAAATTAAGTTCCACAGAGATTTTCTTATTCCTGAGTATTTTCTACAGCGCACTCCAAGAGATCTGAACCCACTAGAATTTGATTGGACATCACTGCTACAAACCTCATTATCTGATTTGGAGAAGCTCTGAGGAGATTCCTCGACCAGTCTGCGAGGCTTTAAGATACCTCTTGGTGTTACCACTGTTGGACGCAAGTTGTCACTGTTGAAACCCTGTAATTATATCAAACAAAAATTTGTTACAGCTTTTGGCATTTTTAAATGTGTTACTTTTTTGAAAGTATATTTCAATTCACTTGTGTCAAAATTTATGTGAGTGTTTGTATTGTTTTATTTATGTGACCATTGATAAAAATAAATTTTTACATACCACAGGAGATACTGTCCACTTTGATGTAGAACGCACTGTTAAGTCTGGCTGCTGCTCAGGCTCTTTCAATGGAGTGCTTCAAAATGTAGTGGGTTCCTTGAGTAGCCGCTGATAAATTAGTATTTTGCAGGTACTACCTGTCTCCCGGCTTAAAAATTTAGCCCATGAAAAACTCTTTGCCTGGTACATAAGAACAGAGCAATTAAAATATTTAGTAAAATCTTTCTTTCAAATATAATGTTGCACAAAATTATTACCTTTCTATCTTGTAAAGAAACAAGGTTGCCATTTGGGCATCTAACAATAGCCATTCTATTTGAAAGAATTGCCCCTATTACTTTGTAGCCTTGTGTGGAAGTTGTGACGAGACCCTTGGGAAGTTGGATGGTCTCATTTACTTTCAAGGATAAAGTACTGCAATTTTCATTGGCACTGTATACACCCACAAAAAATTTAAAAAATGCAATAACTATAATCCTGCTTGTGTTCAGAGACATATTAGATTTTTATCACAGTTAGTAACTTTCTTTACAGTACCTTACAAGGTGAAGAAGAAGGAAGCGTGGTCCCTCAGAAATCTCTTTGAATGTGTATTTACCACTGTGTTTACCACAATCCTCACATACTCCTTTTTTCCCACCAACAACATCAAGAATACTTTGCTGAACATCATTATGATGGACTGACAGCTGAACACACAATAGTTGTTCTTTTTGGCATGACACAGCCCCGCATTTGAGACATGCAGCTATAACAAAATTCAACAATCACCCTAGTTACTTCAGTCAACGTTTCCTGTTGTAAAAATAAAATTATTGTAACTCACTTTCAGTCCGCAGCTCACCCCCAAAAATTTGTAAAATGGGTGAGTCATCGATGCTGCAATTTTGCAAGAGTCATAGAATAAATTAACACAATAAATATTTGCGGAAAATGTGACATACAAAACAAGACTTACTTCTCTTCATTTGCTAAGTCATGATGGACCATTGATATTAAGAACATGAGAGTCTCAAAAATTTGGGGATCCGGAATAATCTTACAAAGCGCTGATGAAAAAAAAATAAATTAGAAAACTAAGCTAGATGCACAATGAACTTCACAAATATCTCGAATCGGATCTACCAGAGTTCAGATCAATGTTAATACGTCCATGCGCATAGGCACCCCATATCCTTACTAAGTGACAAAACACACATTCAATATTTACACATGAGTGCGGACTCTCTTCCAATACTTTTACAAATTTTGGGACATGGAACAGGAGGTGCAGACATGCATTTAAAGCACTGTCTCCTAGGGGAGCAAGCCCACTATCTTTGTGTGGCAAACCAGCCCACTGAACATCTTCGCACATCTGGTGGAAAGAAGGAATGGCATAAACTCGCAATTTTCTTGTGAATTATTAATCATATTAAAATAAGTACTGTCATTATGGTGCACAGACTCACATTTACTGCTTTCAACAGGGCACAGATCTAGTCATATCACCTGCAGACCTAGCATTACACAAAAATAAAATTAAAACTACATAAAATAAACACGGAGAAAAACCGAATTACATTAATTTTATTTATAAATTTGTATTTAAAAAGCTAGTGAGTATCCTGCGAAATCACAACAGCCACAGTCGTATTTGAAACCCTCACGACAAGACTTCGCGACGCGTTACTTCCCTACATACAAGTTCCGAAACACCGCGCGAGGTTATAATGCCACATTTATATATTTTACTCCCTTGACATATTGTATATTGCGCACAAATGATTGTATTTCAACCTCCTGAACACTGTTTACCTCGACGCAAACCGCAAAATGGCGAAATAGCGCCGCAAACGCGAGTTCTCATACCGACTTCCGGTGTTCTTGTTCTTCTTCCCAAGCGTCTGCTACGGGACAACTCCTCTATTCAAATTTAAGAATCCATCTGATTTACCACTTTCCTACTCGGGGATAGGCTTCTCAAAGAAACTACAGAGGATCACCTATTCAGAGATACACTAAAAAAGAAAAACCAAAATTGATTTTACTGTTGGATTATCAATCCGATTCTAATTCTTACTTAAACTTTTAAATACCTCCTCCCGTTTTCTAACAAAACTTTACTATTTAATGGTCCTCTCCAACCTAGCCGCTCAGCTACTCCTTTTGAGCGGGACATCTACTTCATACACGAATAAACTTAACAAGTAATGACAATACCCTACTCAAGACAACATTAATTTGCCTACCCCCTTCTTATATAATTCTTAATCCCTTAGAACAACACACTCAAGTCGCCGAAACACAAAAATTCTTATTCTCTCGTTCCGTTAAACCCATCGAATTTAACTTGATGTTTAAAATACAGGAAACTCACACAATCCATTGACATATAAACAATTACCTTTTACGCTCTATTCTATAGATTCCTTACAAATATATTCACTTAACAGTTTTTCTTTTTTTTTAAAAAAAAACTAAGATTATTATTATTGAACTCTACTTCTTTTCGATTTGGTATAGACTCAAAAATTAAGAAATTCATTGAAACAATGCAAGTTTCATTTGCTATTACTATCATAATGATTCTACCTAACTTGATTTAAACATGGACACACTTCAAATTTATTTAAAAGGAAACTAATCACAACTAGCTCTCTTGTACGTTCGGCCGAACTACCTACAATCAATGAGATCTTATTCAAGAAAACAACTGATTTTATTTTACGCGAAGGGACGGGCTCTAAAGACCATTCAACATTTTTTACTAATTTGACCACAGAAGATATGTCTAAGAAAATATTTTAAATTTAACATCACCTACGGCCGATCAGTTAATTTTTACACCGATCTTTGCCCTTATTTTTAACTACTGAATAATGCCGCGTCCCTTTGCTACTAACACTTACTCTCTTTATTAAATTTTACGCTGTAAAAAAATGTATAATTATTATGGTAATTAAATTATTTTTTTTTTTAAACTCCGCCATAATCATTCAATGCAGTGCCTGCAACAGATAGAATAATTAATAACAAGTGAAGCAATATTTCTATAAAGACTACTCTTTACTGGTCGGTTGCGATGACTCCGTCATCGCTTCCTTCCCTCTCTTAATAAGATTTAATCATACTTTATCAGATCTTTAAATAAGTTCTTATCCTCACACGGTGCATACAGCCTTTCCATGAGGCCCTTAATGACCCCTTTCTGCGTTGGCGACAACGCGTCCCAGAACAAGCTAGCAGCCCGTTGAACACTTTTCAACGTCTCCTCTCTTGACAGCTCTATACTATAAACCTTATCAAAATACATTTCCCTAAATTTAACTAAATTGTCAATACCTTCCTTTCTTAAATCATCATTATTAATGCTTTGAATTAAACGCCTAATTTTATCACATGGACTCCGTACAAACTCATCTAATCTGTCCCTGTCGTCTTTTAACCTATTTTCACTATCAACGAAATAATTGATCAAAGCTTCCACATTTTCGTGCTGACACGCCGTGGCAACTTCTTGCTTACCAAGGTTTCTCACCTCCGCCCGGGGTGTAGGCATCTCTTCGGGCATCGTGGAACCCTTGCTTGCCCGCGTTAACACCCCTTGACTTCGGAAAATGCTCCCCGAGCGCTCCCCCGACTGCCCCTTCCCGGGGGGCGCCATCACCTCCCCACGGCAAACTAGCCAGCTCACTCACCCCAGAGCTCGGTGCTGCGGGCGCAATCTCCATACCTCCCGCACACTTTACCGATACTCGTGCCCGTTCTCCGCTTCAGACATCCCTCAGAAATGGATGAGCCCCTACGTATGGCTTGTTTAGCTTAATGGACACATCTAACAACCTGCAAAGCTGTGGAACAGAAAATTTTTCATTATTATTAGAAAAACTCATGAGTGACTTCATAACTGACTGCTTTTGATATTCAATCTGAACTATTTCCTGCTGGTACGTCCTGTACAAAATGCTTTTCTCCTGCTCGCTCGAAGTCCTGAGTCTCACGGCGTAACTAGCGTCAAGGCTCTTTCTTTCCTTGGCTAAAACCGCCTCCCAACGAGCAAAGCTTTCTACTCGCTCGTCAACCTCACTCGGCCACGCATGCCCTGTCACTGCGCCGGGCGCAACATTTAACTCGACACAATTTACTTGAGTGATTCCTTTGTCATTATTAACGGTTAGCACGGGGGTATTGGCTCCACCCCCGCTTAGCGGACTCCGGGGCTGCTGTCCTATACCTAACGGGCTCCGGGGCATTTGCCCTATACTCGCTAGGCTCCGGGGCAGCTGCCCTACGCCCTCCACTAACCCATGTGCACGCGACGTCCTTTGCTCCCCCTCACCAGCTGCGACGGGCCTGTCGCGCGCTGTCTGTTGGGTCTGTCCGTCCGTGCACCCGCGCGACACACGCGCGCTGTCGCCTTGCACTGCCACCGCGACCGCGTCAGCGGCTGGTGAACTGCGCTCCGCGATCTCACTCTGTAAAAAATCTCTATGAAACATTAAATTCGGCCCTGTCGCCGCGTCCCTGCCGCGAGGCCTCTCCCCCGCGGGAACGTCAGGCTCGTCCGACCCGGCGCCACTGCCTTGTCCGGCAGGCTGCACCGCAGACGCCGCGACGGCATTGCTGCCGCCCGCGAGGCACTCTTCTGTCCTGTCCGGCTGTGTCCTTGAGGCTTCGTCGCCAGGACTGGGGTGTCCCGCGCCGTGCAGCCCCTCGGACTCCCTCGCCACCACTCCGCCTGAGCCACCCTGTGCCGCGGCCGCCCCTCCAGGCGCCGCGTGCTCACTCGAGGCCACCAGGCAAGCTCTGCCTACAACAGCCTGTCCGCCGACCCCGGGCGCCACGCCCTGATCGGCCCCAATGCCCCTCTCTGTCACCGCGCGAGGCGCGCTGCGCCGAGCGCCGCGCCTCCGCCGCCTTCTCGTCCTTCCTACCTGCGGCCGTGCACTCGGTGCACCTGACCTGAGCGCCGACCCATGCCAGCCCCGGTCATCGGCCTCCCAAGCGCCCCCTCCCTCGGTGCGCACCACGCTGCCGGGCTCGCTGCCCCAGCGCTGTAACTGCCCCGGCCCCTCCTCGGCCTGGAGAGGTGTCTCGTCCAGGCCGGGGCCTCCGCTAATCCGGCAGCCGTCCGCTGTTGTCTCCGGACTCCGAACTGTCACTGACCTCCCGCCCCCCTCTTGTAACCTACTTCCCTCTCCAGGAACGGAGCGGGCCTGGTTGCAGCGCTGCGCCGAGGCCGACCAGTGCGGCCTCCTGGCTGCACTCTCGCCGTCACCCCCTCCTATCGCTGCTTGGCCTATGTACACGGCCCTGGGCTGGGGCGTCCCCGGCAGCACGCCCGCCCTGTCACCCAGCAAGCTGAGGAGGACAGTACACTGTTTGGAATGATGGCCGTACAAACTACACCATTGGCAACGTGGGACCCTCGTTCGGACGGCCCCTACGCCACGCCCTGTCGAACACAAGTTGACTCTCTCTGGCCCGCCAGCACTTGGTTGGCCCCAAAATTTGAACTGTGACTCCTTCCCTTGTCGACGGGCGCGCGCGCGCCGGCGCCGCGAACCTCTCCCGCGTCGTCGCGTCCTCCGCGGGGCTCCCCAGGGCGCGAACGTCCTGCCCAGCGGCGTCCTGGAGACCTCACCGCACCGCTCTAAACACGTGGCGCCCTCACGACTGCCTGGGGCGCCGCCGTCGCACCCACACGACCTCAGCCGCGTACACGCGTCGCACTTACAACTAAAAATATTGCTACACGTGGAGATTGAAGACTGATCCCCATCCCCAAAGCCACCCTCGGACCCGCCATCTGACTCGGCGGCTGTTGCCGTCACACTATAGTTGTGGTCGGATGGTCTCCGGCGCGGTGTCGTAATTGTCATACGGATACACGTAAGCGGATGAGATGACAATCTATAAGTGAATTATAAAATATTTACCACACTCACACATATATACACTATGATCACTAATACACGCCTGGTGCTTACCATTTCGAGGAGTGGCGCGATAGGGCTCGCTGTATCAACAAGCCTCTTTAATATTTCGGCCAGTCGCTCCAGTGTGTTGCGTCCGAAGGGTGTGCATGCCTCGTGTAGCCACATCGGCGGCATAATCGGGCCCAGCGGCTGCTCCTCGAAAATGCATGCGCTGCATGCGAAGGTTTCCTCCCCGATCCGCTGGTTTTCCCGCACCGGCACCCCCTTCAGCTCGTCCTGCTCTTGTCCGCGTGCATCCCCGCTCCATAAATACGGGACTCTGCTCCCCACCGCGCTCCACGGCATGGCAAATTCAATAACCCGTAGAGCGGGGAATGCATGCCGGCCAGCCGTCTTCAGGAAGAGAGAACACATCCAAGGGCTGACAAAGGACATGTCCAGCACTTGGAGTGTCCTCCGGTTCTTAGCCAGATAGGGGATGGCGAAGTCAACGATAAACGACCGCTTTGCCGTCCTCTCGACACTTCCGTCTGCCGCGTAGGCAATGGGTGCCCTGTCCTGGCGGAAGGTGTACCGCCGCCACTTGTTCACCCATCTGCTGCCATGGTTATCACTGGTCACACAGACAGCAGCGAGGGCCGAGAAGCTAAACTCTCTAACCTATGATAAATTAAAACCCAAGGTGAGTTTGTAATACGGGGAGGAGTACACAATACAAGGAGGGGTGGAAGCACTTACCTTCGATCCCATTGCCAAGAGTTCTCCAAGAAACATTGTCCGCAGGAACACTGGTACCGGCGTCAGGTGTAACCTCTTTATGACGCCCTTCCCCTGCACGATTTGGCGCGTCTCGTCGCTCACCCACCCGTTTATGGAATACGGGAACCACAGCACACACTCGATGTTGCGGTACCGGGGACAGGCGTACACAGCATCTGCTACAGCCTCTGACACCGCTGCAAGCGCCTCCGCTTCCCAATCAGTCAGAAACGGGAGGATGAGGTACATGACCTCACAAAGCACACTCTCCATGCTACCCTGCATGTC
Organism: Frankliniella fusca; assembly: GCA_029379305.1. Classification (NCBI taxonomy): domain Eukaryota; kingdom Metazoa; phylum Arthropoda; class Insecta; order Thysanoptera; family Thripidae; genus Frankliniella; species Frankliniella fusca. The sequence continues at coordinate 37,218 of JAHWGI010000844.1, read as the reverse complement.
TTCAAAAGCGAGGCGGTAAGGGCGGTATCGCGGAAGTCGAGACGTGAACGCTGTGATCGCACCAGTCAGACTGAGCCGCTCCAGTATAGCCATTCGCCCTGCACTTGCTGAAAATGCTGACAGCACATCCGCACCATGCCCGAGCTTCCTCTACCCCTCTCTCTCACTCCCATTGCATAGGTTGGTCATTCCCTACTCACAAACGCTGCGTGCCCCATGTCGGTGCACCGCCCCGCAGGTGCTGACGCTGCTGACCACACCACCCGCCGCTGGGGCCGCGCTGCACGCAGGCGAGCCACCGCCGGCCGCCGCGCGGCGCTGAGCGCAGTGGGTGGGGGTGGAGTTGCGTGCACATCCCACGTTCGCACTAAATGCCGCCGAGTGCAAGATAGCCAACAGTTGCCCGCATAGCCGAGTGGTCTAAGTGGCAGGCTGGGAAGGCGAACGATCCTACTGGCGAGGGTTCAAATCCCACCCCCATACCGCCATTTTTCATTTCGCGCCGTGTTTGGAGGGTGCTGTGTGGGTTGCCTACCTCCTAGGCGCCAACCGGCACCACTGGCGGCACCAGCACCACGCAGCACCACTGTCCTGGTGCCCTCATATACCACTCTCTTCCTGAAAGACTTATCACACATGGCCAATTAGTTTCAGGGCTATTGGGGACTCAATTTTATATGGTTGCATTAACTGTCTGAGATACTTGCCATCAATGAATCCCTAAATGATTAGGTACTGTTAATATCTCCTTGAGTCCCTAAATAGTCTGAGAATATATGATTTGGTTAACCAAGCGTAGAGTTCTTTGTGATGAGCAGTAATACCGTGATTTGCTAGCACTCCGCTTGTAACATGGAACACTTATTTCAGGGAATGGTTTAGAATGTTAAGGGGAACTAAATTTTAGTGTACATAGTCCATATGTACCTTGTGTAAAGCATTCTGGAACTGTCCGAACTATATATCTTCTGCTCATGTCATGCATAAGTTCTGTGGCTTTTAATTTAATTAAGCTGGAGAGCGCAATTCCCATAGCTCTGAAACTGAAAGGCCATGTGTGATAAGTCTTTCAGGATAAACCGTGGGTGATATGAGCTACTTTCACAATTTTTTGCGTCCAGAAATTTTATGACATTTGAGATATTTCCAAGAATACACTTCAAAAAATCCCCCCCCCCAAAAAAAAATCAAATAAATATTTTTCCTACAAATTTTTTGTCATCTAATAACTTGATATTTATATCCGAAAATCTAAATCTTCTCTTGCACAAATATAATTATGGCTGAATTCTAATTATATGTTGTCAGTAGTGCTGTACTGCACTTCACGATTTAAAAAACTCAATCCATTATTTTGATGAATAGCCCTCAGCCTTCTTATTTCCTACCAACACATTGAATTACATACCCCAACCTCGATTCCAGCCACACTTTTCACCCCATTGTAAATGCTTTCATGTAACCGGTATTGTCCTCCTGCCGAGAGTTTAGTACACCGATTGAGGGTAGGGCATAGGCTAGCCCATGAGTGCGAGAGAGAGGGATAATCTATTCTTCCGGTGAGACCATCGTTTCCTCTCTCTCTCTTTTGGACATCAAGTTGCACACGATAGCCGCCAGGTGCATGCGGTGCACGGCCGATCGCATCGTACCAGCAGCGTATTTCTGACGTTTCTAACCTCGTGTACACGGTCATATCGTGGTCCCACCGGAAGAATAGCCTATCTCTTTCACTCGCACTCATGGGCTAGCCTATCCTTCCTAGTCATTTGGTGTGCTAAACTCACGGTGGTCGGACAATAGCGTTTGCCGTAGTCCCACAGCCAAGCTGCAACAGTAGTGTAAATTATAGGTTCGGACATGCTCAAGTCCTTGTGTGTGATAGGGGGTCATATTAAAAGCACTTCAAAGTCGAGGCTGTAGAATTAGGAGAGCAAGAATGTGTGAACCCCCGTACAATAAAAGTGATAATGAAAAAACATGCATCCTCAAATATGTTAAAAAATTTGTAATTAAAAATAGATAAACATATACAAACGTAACAATTAAAATAAAAAAAAAAAAAAAAAAAATGATTGGAATTTTGATTGATAATTTCGTGAACAAGTTCAGCTCACTGTCCTGCCCCTGCAAACAAAACAAGGTAAAGTATTAATGGCCACAGTTCTTTTATAAGCAGACAAGGGTGTTTCATGATGATAACGTTGTCCTGGATACTAACAGTTCAGGAATGTTGCATACAATCTGAGCAGGTTGGTGGCCTGCTCAGGGTGGTGTACTATGAGGTACCCGGTGATCCCAGTGGCTGCAACAATCAAGAATCCCAGGCCCATCTGCGACCTGCATGACAGAGGAGAACAACAGGTCAGTTCCTCGAAGTGCATATTTTCACTGCCTATTATTTACAATTTTTTACTGCTGATGATTTGGGGATGGATTAGTTAATGTGGCCCTGCAATGGAACACGACACCCATTACCCATCATATTAGATTTATAATTAATTGGCTCAGCATGGGATTGCTAATGTAATGTAGGTTGTTAAGCAAAACAATAAATTTTATTATTACTCAGTATGATGATATTTTAGTGCCCCTAGACAGATATCCTGAAAAACGATGGGTATTGATGGGTAACTGATGGGTCCCTCACAGAGGCACCAGATCATCTTCATATTGACTACATTTATATTTATTGTATAGCTGAACGGCCTAGATTGCATTAGCAAACCCAGGCTGAGACATTTAAGGTGAATCCACAATACTGCTCATAGCACATGCCGCTCATAAGTTCCTTGCATTTCTGAATTCAAAATGTAAGGGCCAAACCAGGGTGGTAAAATGGCCTCGTCGAAATTTATTAAAATCCCACTTTCACCCAAAACATATAGTTAAATGGGCTTTCATTCCTCAACTCACAGCAGGGCGCGGTAGTGTAAAGAATTAATCAGTAAGAATTTTGTCACATCAAAGAGAAATTAAAGTCTTAAGATATTCATAATTTTATAGGTCCAGTGCAAAGAATTAATAAGGATTTTGTAAGAATTTGGGTACACCAAAGAATAATTACAGTCTTAAGATATTTATAATTTTATATTTCTTGTTCATTGTTGTATGGACTGTTTGCTGCTAAATATATTTCTAAAGTTTAATCGTATCTACCAATCAATCCATAGCACACTGCGGGCTGGTCCTGTTTGCGCGTGCACTCCTAATTTTCCACTGCACTGAGTGTCTGAGGGTAAAAAATACACTAGAGATGAGCAGTAGAAGGTCTTCTTAATGTGGCAGTACTAATTATTTTTGATATTAACCATTTTGTGTGCGTCCATTGTCTAATACCTGAACAAAAGCAATTACCGAACAATTCGGTTAGCTGGATAGGAGAAATGTTAGACCAATGGAGAGAAGGAGTGCCAGGCCAAAGTTGAGAAAATTCTGGGATGTTGGCCTTATAAATACGTACGTTTGAGCAAAGTTTCATCAAAATCGTCGGACCAGCTAAAAAAGTTCAAAATTAAAAACTGAAATTTTCATAGATTTTCTCAAGTTTTTGACCCTGGAGTACCTATGAAATCTAGAAAATATTTGACCATTATATATATTCCTGACTACCCCATTCGCGCCCTGCTGAGAGTTGAGGAATAAAGGCCCAAATGCGAGAAACTTATGAGCCACATGAGCAGTGTTGTTGATTCACCTTTAATTCAATATCTGTGTGATAGGTGACGGGTTCCGTGTGGGACCTCTCGCTCGCACTCATGCATCTTCATGTGCTGCTATGGCGGCCATACCGGCGCGCGCCAGTTCTTCCGTGTATTGTACTTTGCGGGCACCGCAGTTCGATAAAACACTGATTATGATTATCATTGCTTACTTACAGCAGCGACCGCCTGCGGTCGCCCTGCGGCAGCGCCGCGGGCCGCACCCCTCTCTCAATTTTATCGAGATCCATATCTCTTCTTCACTCAAAATAGTGGCCACTAACTCAAAACGCTCAGACACACGCTCTCTCTACACCGCTGTCGCTGACGCAATGACGGTCTACCGCAAAAGGTGTCTGTCTGGGAGGCTGAGCGTGTCTGCGCCCCGGCTTGACGCCATAGCGTTCCATGCTTCATTTGTCAACAGCTCGTTAAAAACCACTCCTTCTTCTGCTATTGCTGTCTTCTGCTACTGCTGTCTGTAATACTTTTCGGAATTACTTGCCTTCCAGAGGTGAGAGGAGTTGCAGGAGGACATCAGGGTGATTGACAGCAGCATATCACATAGTCTAATAATAATGTGTCGAGACTTTAATGAATTAAGTACTTTTCAATAATAAATCCGTAGAGAAAACACGTGCCTCTAACCTCCAGATCTGTTTCTGAGAGATGCCAAATTGTTAATGGCTTTGAGTACAATATTTTTTAAGTTGCTCATTGATATCAATTCCCGAATAACTTTGTAGTGGTCACTTATAGTTGAATGGTTATGTTATTGACACAGAGATCCACTCTCTTCCTTCCATTAAAAAAGATTGTATTATCGAGATTTAAAGCTAGACTATACAATGCAAAGAAATCAAAAACTTTAGATAAAATTGTCCTCTCTTGTATTACTGCCATAGAATTATCCCTTAGCAAACTACTAGTATCATCAAAACTTCTAAAGAAATAAGAATGTGTATGAATTAAGCATGAACATTAAAATTTTTCACTCAACCCCCTGTGTTTAATACTGTACCTGGTAACATCCTCTGCCACCATGTCATGTGTTGTACACTTCCAATGAGCTAGTGCAGGGAAACACAAATGCATGGACGAGAAGAATAATTCCATAAGAAAGTCATCACAGAAACATAATTGACAACAAAGGTCAGTGAATATGTATCTGATAGGCAAAGGGGTATAGGAATTGAAAGTCTTCATAGAATACATGTTCAATGCACATGAAAGTGTATAACTCTTCAGAACTATGGTATAAACCAGTTTACCTCATCCCGAACAAATTTCTAAATTACGCTAGGAATTCTTACATCATCTCAAATTCAGAAATGCTTGAAACAAAAATGTCAGTGCTTATTACCTTAGTTAAATTCTTATGACTCTTCCACTACAAATCTCTTGAAGAACCATGTCAACAGTCCGTTTCTTGCAGGTTTGGAGCTCATTATGTATGCCTTCATCCACGCTTCTCTGAACTCAGATTATATATTCGTGAGGTGAGAGGTGTTGCAGGAGGACATCAGGGTGATTGACAGCAGCATATCACATAGCTAATGTGTCAAGACTTTAATAAATTAAGTACTTTTCAATAATAAATCCATAGAGAAAACACGTGCCTCTAACCTCCAGATCTGTTTCTGAGAGATGTCAAATTGTTAATGGTTTTGAGTACAATATTTTTTAAGTTGCTCATTGATATCAATTCCCGAATAACTTTGTAGTGGTCACTTATAGTTGAATGGTTATGTCATTGACACAGAGACCAACTCTCTTCCTTCCATTAAAAAAAATTGTACTATCGAGATTTAAAGCTAGACTTCACAATGCAAAGAAGTCAAAAACTTTAGATAAAATTTCCCTCTCTTGGATTACTGCCATAGAATTATCCCTTAACAAACTACTAGTATCATCAACACTTCTAAAGAAATAAGAATGTGTATGAATTAAGCATGAACATTACAACTTTTTACTCAACAAAGGTCAGTGAATATGTATCTGATAGGCAAAGAGGTATAAGAATTAGAAGTCTTCATAGAATACATATTCAATGTACATGAAAATGTATAACTCTTCAGAACTATGGTATAAACCAATGTACCTCATCCTGAACAAATTTCTAAATAACACTAAGAATTCTTACACCATCTCAAATTCAGAAATGCTTGAAACAAAAATGTCAGTGCTTACTACCTTAATTAAATTCCTATGACTCTTCCACTACAAATCTCTTGTAGAACCAAGTCAACAGTCCGTTTCTTGCAGGCATGGATGCCTTCATCCATGCTTCTCTGTACTCAGATACACAATCATGTGATTTACTTGGCTGGAAACCTCAGGACTGTACAGACCGAAAAGGGGGTCCATACATCTTGTTACCCACACACGATGTGTCTCTTCCACCATCTTATTACCATAAAAGTAGGGATGGAAAAATCGAAACTGATTTTCGATTAAAGTCGATTAATGGCTTTCGATTAATCGAAAAATCGTAATCGAAATGAGTAGATCGATTTAATTGAAAAATCGACTAAAACCCGTCGATTTTCGATTAAACACTATATTCGCTAAAATTGAGTCAGAACGCGGCAGCGATAGTGGCCAGACTCGTCGTCTGTGATAGTGGTGCGGTGCGCATGCAGGCACAGGCGATGTAGCGTCGCCGAGAGGGAGTGGGGGGAGTGGGGGGGAGCGGGGTCACGGCCGCCTAGACGCTAGTTTAACTAAAAATTTTATTTAAGTTTTTAATTAGTGACAGTGTACTTTATGGCTCATTCTGTGATTTTTAGCACATAAATAGTTTGTTACTAATGCTTAAGGGAACTATTTATTAAAATAGTTTACCATAAGCTTTAATTCAGTTTTTTTTTTCCAATGAAAATCCCGTGTTTTGGGTTAAAGTTTAACGTTCTATAAAAAAACAGCGCCAAACCGATCGATTTATCGATTAATTCGACTAAAATCGAAAATTTTGACGATTTTCGATTGCAAATCGAAATGATTCAAAATCGAAAATCGATTTTCGAATAATCGATTAACCGGATCGATTTTTCCATCCCTACATAAAAGCTCAGAGGCTCATCAATGTAACCAACAGCAATTTCATTTCATCCTTTCAGATTCCTGTGGACACAGAAACAGAGACACTAATCAACACATTTTCATTAACACAGTAAACAAACTAGAAAATATAGTCTATGTGTAAGGCTTGCCCAAGCTTCCATACCTTCCCCCTTACGTACTGATAATATGACTAGCTAATGAGTTTACTCTTCTTCCAGAATCCATGGATCCTGATTTCAAGCCCTGTGTGCCACATTGTTCCCATGGAAGACCATTCCCATGGGAAAAGTCTCATGGGTTCCGATGGGCCATAATTACATGGTAACAGACCCTATGGGCATCCCTTTGTGTGCCTATATGGGAGAGCAGTGTTTATAGGAGAAGCCATGGGAATTTTACCCCGGGCGTGTGTAGATGTTGCCTAGTAGGCAGGCGCGAATACCGCCCGCTCCACACAGCTGTGTGTTGGCAGGGGGTAGAAACACGCCTGCTCGGCCTGGTCCCATGCGCGTCCCTGGCTGAGCTACCGCGGGCCGTCGCGCGACCAAGCACTCGCACACCTTAAACACACTTTTTAACGAGTTTCTCTTTGGGTAGGCCGCAATACATTAGTATCAATGTGAAGGGGAGGATTTGTCCTTAATTTTGGTTCTTTCCTCGTCCGATTTTACGCGCGTGCGGCCGTGAAAATGTGATTTAAAAATATTCGGAGGGTGGACCCAGCGCCGCCGAGATGCAAACAGAACAAAGTTTCGCCCATTTAGAGTGCTCAAACACCGCAACATGTTCGGTACGAAAGAAAGAACAAGAAACCAGCTGTCGAATGAACTAGGCACCATTCATGTCTGGCCTCGAACCTATGTGTATTAAAAAGAAATACGTAATTGCGAGAACGGGAGCCATCTTGTTTTCAGCGATTCCGAACAAATTTTAACAGTAATCAAGTCTTTTAAGCGAGTCGCGGTGTAAGACATCTGGAGGTAAATTTCACGGGCTTTCTTGTGATGCTCTTCGTTTCACACGAAAAGGTTGCTAAATCAGAGAAAATTTGTTTCTTTTCAACCCGGTGCGTCAGAGTCGTAGAAATGACCACTACTTTGACTTGGTTCAAACATCAAAGTTACTCACCTGTGAGACGAAGTGCCGGTTTTTCTAGATAGAAAAAAATACGGTGGGTGCTAATATCCACTCAAATCTGTACAAAATTACGACTAGAAGCGATCATCTCACTAAACTTGAACTTGTGTTACAGCGGAAGACAAGCAGACGCCCGAGGCCCGGGCCCGGTATGGAAAATTCAGCGCTCGGCTCGGTAGTAAACACGAAACTTAGGCTCCGAGCTCGCTGAGTTGGTTGGCTGCTGTGAAGCATTAAGTTGCATAGAATTCAATTTTAATATCGGGGTGTATACTGAGTTTGAAGGTAAGGCGACAAACTTTATTGCTCACCTGAATACCAAACGCTGTTTCATCCGTTTCATCTCGATTCAAAGGGCAGTCGCGTCTTTCCGACGAAATCATTATGTCCGGGGTCGTTGGTTATGTCCGCCAGGGAAAATGTTTTTCTTTACCAATTCTCAACGGATTTCAATCTTTTTAGCCCCCTAACTAACCGAAAACTTGTGCCCGTGGTGAATTCTGATTCCTGCAGCTACATTTCTGTCTCTGACATTGTTTTTGTGTTGACTTTGGAACAGACTAACAGCTATGTCTCTTTGCAGGTACAATGAGTCAAGTTAGTGATCAGGATATATTTGCTGAGGAATTACCACCTGATTTTAAGCCATTATTCTATGACGTGGGGGAAGAAGTGGTCATGGTCCAGCCCTCTGCTGAGGTATGTATTTTTTCATATTTTTTATTTTTAAAAATTTCTTTTATTTCTTTTTTGCCACATTGATTAATGTGAAAATTTTCCTCTTTTCAGGCTGGTGTAAAAGCTGATGAAGCATGTGATACAGGTGGACCCTTCAGTAGTGATGGGGAAACTATCAGAAAAAGAAAGCGGCCAAAGGGAAGCAAGGCAAGGCGCATTGGTCGAACAGCTAAAAGAAAAAGAACAAACCCACAGGTGAGTTTGAAATTATAGTTGTTACCCCTATTTCTAATATATTTTAGCCTCTAATATAATCATACAAATATTTTTCTGGCAGGGTCAAGAAACTGACTTAAGTGCTGAGAGTACTACAAGCACTGTACAAGCAAATGTAGAAACCTCTACAGATGCAAATAAAAAAGTAAGGGGCTTAAAGTTGATAGTTTAAATTTTTTGTTTGAAGTTCTTTTTTTTAAAAGTAATTTTCTTTATAGGAAGCTGAACCAGTAAAACGGCCTTACAGGAAAAGGAAAAACCAAGTACTTTCTAAACGGAAGCAGAAGCCATCTTCTAAAATAGAGAATGCTGATGGATTAATCATGAAGGCTGCTGATGAAGTGAGTGTGATTTAAATTTATTATGTGTTGATTCTTTGCTAAGTTTAGCCAAGAAAATAACAAAACTAACTCACCTCTTGCAGACCATCACCATAGAAAGTTCATTAGCAAAAGATAATGTTGGTCAACCCAAAAAATACAAGAAAAGAAAAGGAAGAGTCTCTATGCCTATGAAGAAAAAAAGATCAGTCAAGGAGGAGCCTTTTACTGTGAGCTTACTAATAATGATTTTAAAACACTTTGTATGTTTGAAGTCAATGTAATTTATTATAATATTTTTATTCTGTTTTACAGGCCACTGATGTTTCTGAGAATATTCTTAATGTGTCAATGGCAGTTGTTGAGCCTCCAGATGGAGATGACCATTTAGAGTATGAGTTTCTGCACTGTAGTCCAGTGGGTCAGAACCAAAATGAAGAAAATGCCACATGCAGCAGTGCTTTGCTTAGGAAAGACTTTGAAACAGTAAGTGGACTCTTCAAAACTAATAAATACTTTCATTTACAAAGTGTTGGATTTTCTTTATATTATAAATTATTTTCTCTTTTAGGAGGAACTTGCAATGCAAGCATTGGCAAGTGCTGTTGCCCAACTGTTGGGTGAGGATGAGTCAACAATGTGGACAGTAGATGTCAAAGACTCTGCTTGTCGATTAAGCATGCTCACTGGTGGATTAAATCCTGCAGTGGAGAGATCAATGTCATGGACCTCTGAAGGAGAATTGCAAGTGTACATCCACAACAAAAAAATCCCAGAGAACAGTTTTTTGGGAAATCCACAGACTCCAGATCCGTTGAGTCTCTCAAATGTTGCACAGTTTTTATTTCATCAGTCAGCTGTTATTGAAAGTGCAGTCATTTGTAAAGGTGTGACAGCCTTTCCGCAATATTGGCAAAATGGAGAAGAGTGTGGGTTGGGCTTTATTGAAAGTGAGATTTTCACAGGATCGTCTTGCTTTAGAAGTCAAAACTGTGCCTTGATTTTTATGGACCGTATCAGATGCCCTGAATGTGACAGTGCAAGAGAGAAGTTTAAGAAGAGGAAGAATCGAATAACAAATGCCAGGGGAAAGGATGCAAAAAAAATTAATAACCGTTTCTTGCCTAAATCAGCTTTACAGGCTAAGACTAAGAGTCTATCAAAGGACAAAAAAAATTTGAATAAGACTGTAAAATATTTGAAGAGAAGAATCAGGAGACTTATAGAAGCGGAATCAGTTGCTCTAGGGTGCGACACCAGTAAAGAGCTGTGCAGTATTTTTAAAAAGAATGTATCTAATATGAGCGACCTTCAGAAATTGGTTTGGGGTGAGCAGCTGAAAGCCATTTCAAGACATCATAATCCACGGTCTGTAAGGTGGTCACCTATGATGATAAAAATAGCTCTACACATTCAAATGCAGTCTCCATCAGCATATGAATATTTAAGAGAAAGTGGCATACTCAAGCTACCCTCTCAGAGACGCCTTTTTGACTTCACCCATTTTACTGAAGCAAAGAATGGCATACAGGATGATATTTTAAATTTGTTGGAGGAAAAGATTAATAAGATGGTAAAAGAAGAGCATGAGAAGTATTTCAACCTTTTGTTTGATGAGATGACAATACACCAAAGCCTGGTCATCTCAAAAAATGGTGAAGTTGTTGGTTTTTCTTGTTGCAATGAAATTGAGAACAGTGTGGCCCAACTCGAGGCACACCTTCAAGGACAAGAGATGAAAAAAGAAAAAGCGAAGAAAGTATTAGTATTTATGCTGCAAGGTATCTCTCTTGAAATGCATGAAGTAGTTGCCATTTATCCTACAGTTGAACTCAACGCTCAACAGCTCTACACTCGGGTTTGGGATGTGATTTACAACCTTGAAACTAGAGACATTCGAGTCTTATCTCTCATATTTGATGGAGCTAGCTGCAATAAAAAACTTATTATGATGCATGTAAAACTAGATTCTTCAAGTGATTTTGTTTATTCAACAAAAAATGTAGCAAGCCCTGAAAATAGACCTCTATTTTTCATTGTAGACCCACCTCATCTGATAAAGACTATCAGAAATTGTTTTTCCAACTCAAATGGTCATAAACATACAAGAGACATGCTGAAGAATAATGAGAAGATTTCATGGGAAGCGGTTGAAAAGTTGCATTCAGTGTCCATTTCTGAGAAATATAAGTTTCACAAGCTCACCCAGGCTCATGTCCGTTTAACTCCTTTCTCTAGGATGAATGTAAATTTGGCAACACAAACCATGAGTGCTTCTGTTGCCAGAGCATTACTTTATTACATGTCAGACATTCGTTTCCATGGTTTGATTAATCCTGAGCTTATTAATTTTATAGAAAAAGTTAATTTATTGTTTGATTGCCTGAATGGCAGCAACGATCCAGATGTTAGTCTGTTCCAAAGTCAACACAAAAACAATGTCAGAGACAGAAATGTAGCTGCAGGAATCAGAATTCACCACGGGCACAAGTTTTCGGTTAGTTAGGGGGCTAAAAAGATTGAAATCCGTTGAGAATTGGTAAAGAAAAACATTTTCCCTGGCGGACATAACCAACGACCCCGGACATAATGATTTCGTCGGAAAGACGCGACTGCCCTTTGAATCGAGATGAAACAGCGTTTGGTATTCAGGTGAGCAATAAAGTTTGTCGCCTTACCTTCAAACTCAGTATACACCCCGATATTAAAATTGAATTCTATGCAACTTAATGCTTCACAGCAGCCAACCAACTCAGCGAGCTCGGAGCCTAAGTTTCGTGTTTACTACCGAGCCGAGCGCTGAATTTTCCATACCGGGCCCGGGCCTCGGGCGTCTGCTTGTCTTCCGCTGTAACACAAGTTCAAGTTTAGTGAGATGATCGCTTCTAGTCGTAATTTTGTACAGATTTGAGTGGATATTAGCACCCACCGTATTTTTTTCTATCTAGAAAAACCGGCACTTCGTCTCACAGGTGAGTAACTTTGATGTTTGAACCAAGTCAAAGTAGTGGTCATTTCTACGACTCTGACGCACCGGGTTGAAAAGAAACAAATTTTCTCTGATTTAGCAACCTTTTCGTGTGAAACGAAGAGCATCACAAGAAAGCCCGTGAAATTTACCTCCAGATGTCTTACACCGCGACTCGCTTAAAAGACTTGATTACTGTTAAAATTTGTTCGGAATCGCTGAAAACAAGATGGCTCCCGTTCTCGCAATTACGTATTTCTTTTTAATACACATAAGTTCGAGGCCAGACATGAATGGTGCCTAGTTCATTCGACAGCTGGTTTCTTGTTCTTTCTTTCGTACCGAACATGTTGCGGTGTTTGAGCACTCTAAATGGGCGAAACTTTGTTCTGTTTGCATCTCGGCGGCGCTGGGTCCACCCCAAGGTGGTCCACCCTCCGAATATTTTTAAATCACATTTTCACGGCCGCACGCGCATAAAATCGGACGAGGAAAGAACCAAAATTAAGGACAAATCCTCCCCTTCACATTGATACTAATGTATTGCGGCCTACCCAAAGAGAAACTCGTTAAAAAGTGTGTTAAGGGTGTGCGAGTGTTTGGTCGCGCGACGGCCCGCGGCAGCTCAGCCAGGGACGCGCATGGGACCAGGCCGAGCAGGCGTGTTTCTACCCCCTGGTGTTGGGCGGGTTTTGCCTACTTTTCTGGCAGCACTGCGTATACTGTCGTCTGCACTGCTGTTGTTCCGCGCCGTTCAAACCATCACGCCCAGCCGCGCGGCACGCCACAGACAGCACACTACACTACGCCACCTCCGGCGGTGCCGTGCGGGCACCGCATTTGCTGTAAGACCTGCGCGGGAAGGGTTTCTGAAAGCGCCACTTGCCCGCTGTGCAGGAAGGAAATTTTGATGATGATAGAAATTTTTGAGTAAAACCACTATTTTTAATATTGCTCATATGATGATCCAACTCTAACTGTCCTCTATTTTCTTTATTTTATTTATTTAAAAATTCAAATATTATTTCTGAATAAAGTTATGTGTATTTAAAGTTATGTGTGTTTACAGTTTTTCAACCACAATTAATCCTATTTTATGTCTGACACCTACCAGTTATGTCTGTAGCCGGTTATGTCTGTCAACAATTATGTGGATATACAGTTATGTGGGTTTAAAGTTATGTCTGAAGAAAACATCCCTCCTTCCCACCTACCTTTTTTAATTCAAAAAAATATTTTTTGAAAAAATGTTTCTTAATAATTTATTTTGTCCCACCTGTAATCCTTCCCACCTACCTTTTTTTACCATTAAAAAATATTTTTTTAAAAAATATTTTTTTATTGTATATTTTGTCCCACCTGTCCTTAATTTTTAAACCTTAAAAAATATTTAAAAAGTGAATCCGGCATTGAACGTTTTTTACACATGTCCCACCTCATATCTGTCCCACCTCATCCAAAAGTATATAAAAAAATATTTAAAAATAAAAAAATATTTAAAAATATTAAAAAATTAAAAAAAAAATATTAAAAAATTAAAAAATCTTTAAAAAATCTTAAAAATTTTTAAAAAAGTAAAAGGAGGCTCTTGTTACAAGCCAAGCATTGTCACGGTTTGTAACAGTCATGAACCAAACAAAGACCCGTGAAACCCTGCTTATATGTGCTACATACGAGGAACATGTATGTGCTATACATGGGAGGCATATACGATGCACATGGTCCCTGTATGTGACATGCGTTTGCCAAGTGAGCCACGTATGTCTGACATGCGAGTGCAAACATACAAGTTGTTTTTTCCATGTATATGTTAGGCGTGAGCCACGTGTGGTGTCCATCCTTTCGTATGGATGGCTGAACTTCCCACATGTGTGACAGCATAAAACATATGGTGAAATGTATGGTCAATGACAACACATATGTTCAATACATCGGCACACTTTTGTCACTCGTAGTGACCCCCACTTTCTTGTGGTACCATGTGTGGCCGAAACGGACATGTGAGGTCTCAGACAACACACACGTTCAAGGCACCTAATTAAAATGCCATAGTACTCCACATGAGTTCCATACATGTAATACACATGTACCACATGTATTATACGCGTGCAGCTTAAGACTGTACGTCCACGCACAATACTTACGCGTGGCAGGGTGGTCCAGTGGTCAACACACCAGACCAGTAAGCTTTAGGAGGCAGGTTCGGATCTCCACATCATCGGTTCCAAATGTAGGGTTCCTCAAATTAAATGAGATTAAATTGTTTGTGTACATGTACTGAAACAAACTACATCAAAAAGTCTATCCATAAAAATATTTTTGGAAGTATAGAAGAAAAGGCTAGGAAAAACCAAAGAATTTCCTTAATGCGTGGAATGTGTGAAGTCTACATGACACATGTATGACACTCACATGTCATTCGCATGGTACATACAAGCCCAAAACGTATGGTGACTTACATGTCTGCCACATTTGTAAAACACCTTTTTAAAGTTTCACGGGGAGGTAGACGGCCCTGTCTTAGCTACTGCACCATTCGACAAGAAATTTGTTCAACAAACACTTTTACATAAATTCTAATAGTCATAAGTACACTGCAAATGGGTTGGCGTCTAGTAAAAGAACGCCAAAATCGGACACCAAAATTTGGCGTCATTAGACGCCAATATTTTGGCGTGAAAAGACGCCAACCCATTTACAGTGTACACATATTTCACAATACCGGATGGCAGGCGGCACCTTTTTGTTCTCTTCGAGCAACATCCACTCTCAACCCCTAACCTCAGGCCCCCTTTCCCCCCCAAATTGAAATGACACAAGGCAAAGTGGAAACCCACATTGACCCCTGGGGCAGGCCACCAAATTTGCACGGGTGCTGAGCAGGTGAGTCTATCCCTCGTTTTGCAGGCGTTTTCATAAGTATACGTTTGTGGGAGGCTGGTAGGCTGGGTGTAAGGGTGAGCGATACGACAACTTTTTCTGTACCGAAGTTCATTATATGTGGAAAATGTGCTACTAGTAAAGGTTATTAACTGTGCAAAATCGTAATTCGGTGCGACTTTATCTTCAGCCCCCAATAACGCCGTGAAAATTGGAAAAAACAGCTAAAATAGTGAAGCGTAGGCAACCCGCAATGCGCCGACCGAGGCACTCTGGGAGGATCGCAGTGGCACTAAATGAAAGTCAATACATCATACTTCGCCACCTGACTGCCAGAAAGCCTCCAAAAGGTCAATATCGTACTCTAATTAAACGTCAAATTGTTCGTAAAAACGTCGTATTCAGCTAAAGTGTGGCTCCTGGCTTTTTTCCCTTTTGGGGAAAAAACTCAGGACCCACCACGTGAAGGTGGCCACACCCCTAGGGGAAAAAAATACCTGACCCAGGACTGATGTTAACTGATCGGACCTATCTAAAAGCTGAAGTAAACCTGTCCTGGACCTTCATTTTAGCTAACTTTTCACTGAAAGTACCTCACATTTACGCCAAATTATCTGAGTTTGGCGCGCTGAAAGCTGATCAGTAGTCAGCTCTAAAGTAGCGAAACCGCTTTTAACTGAGTTTAGCTGCTTACGTAACTGACTCCGACTAAGTGTAGTTGAAATTATCTGACTCCGCGGTTCAGGTACACCTGATGATTGCGCGTAGTTATCTGAGCTTTTGCCCGAATAACATTCACCTCGCATAGGGTGTACCTCCACTGTAAAAAAATGTTTGTGGTAAGTATCCCATAAATGTATCTACAGCTTTTTACATTTACAGTGTGTGGGTTTTTCGATTTTCCTACACAGGCGTATGGGAAAAATCAGAGCGCTAGTTTCTACAGTCCTCCGATGCATTTAACGGACGGAGCAGGTGGGATTCGAACTAGCTACCTTTGAGTTCGAGAGCGCGCACGCTACCCCTCACCCATCGGTCACTTCTAGGAGGAAGATTGGTATGACACCATCCCATATCAATGATACGAGGACGAGCTGCTTGTAACTGATTTTAACTGATAAAAGCTGAGTGTAGCTGCTGGAAATACTTCACATCACGCTCACGCACGGATAAGTAGCTGATGCAAAGCTGACGGGGAACTACCAAATAACTGAGGCTTAATCAGTTAACATCAGTCAAATTGTCAGTTAAACGTGAACTGAATGAAATCTGAGTGCGAACTGAGCTGCAACTGAGCACTTACTGAATAACAGTCAGTACCGATCAGCGCTCTGTCGCTGAGCTGCTCTGAGTTGACTTTCCGCGCTTGGGAAATCAGGGAAGTTCAGTAAAAATTAGCTCCGACTGAGTCCAGAATTCAGCTTCTGGTCAGCTCACATTGACTTGTAAGTCAAACTGATCAAAGCTGACTCTTACTGATTTTTAGTAACTGAGAAAAGGCTGAAACTAACTGAGTATCGTCCAGCTATCACCGTTTTAAAACCAAGTAACTTGACGTTATTGCTAGGTACAAAATTGCATTTCAGGCATCGTCAGCTAAAATCAGTTTTTAGATAGGTCCGATCAGTTAACATCAGTCCCGGGTCAGGTATATTTTTCCCTAAGGACATTGGGTCGCGCCCTATCCCTACCCAACCAACCAACCATAAGGGACATGACTCTTTAAGAAGAGCACTTATATTCTGATCCTGTTTTAAATTTTGGCATTACTTTCCTAGACTTAATTGTAATTCTAATAAAACCATCTCACCTTTCAGGTCCTGTCACAGCTTTGAAAACCTGTGATACAAGCTGAACCGTCCTTACTACTGCCTGAGTGTGGCATGGGAACGCAGGCAAGTTATCATCTACAAAGAACGGGTCGTCTTTCGCCATTTCCAGATCACTCGCCGACAAGCGACTCGTTCTTTGTAGAAGATAACTTGCCTGCGTTCCCATGCCACACTCAGGCAGTAGAAAGGACGGTTCAGCTTGTATCACAGGTTTCATAAGCTGTGACAGGACTTGAAAGGAGAGATGGTTTTATTATAGAAATACCATTAAGTCTAGGAAAGTAATGCCAAAATTTAAAACAAAATCAGAATAAAAGTGCTCTTCTTAAAGAGTCATGTCCCTTATGGCTGGTTGGTTGGGTAGAGATAGGGCGGGACCCGATGTGTGGCCACCTTCAAGTGGTGGATTCTGAGTTTTTTCCCCAAAGGGGAAAAAAGCCAGGAGCCACACTTTAGCTGAATACGACATTTTTTCGTACAATTTGACGTTCAATTAGAGTACGATACTGACCTTTTGGAGGCTTTCTGACAGGCCTATGACGCCAAAGACTAAAAGATGCCAAACTTTAGCGTCATAAGATGCCAGATTTTGGCGTTCTTTTACTAGACGCCAACCCATTTGCAGTGTACTTGTGACTATTAGAATTTATGTAAAAGTGTTTGTTGAACAAATTTCTTGTCGAATGGTGCAGTAGCTAAGACAGGGCCCTCTACCTCCCCGTGAAACTCTAAAAAGGTGTGTTACAAATGTGGCAGACATGTAAGTCACCATACGTTTTGGGCTTGTATGTACCATGCGAATGACATGTGTGTGTCATACATGTGTCATGCAGACTTCACATGCAGTTAGAGCTGATACAAATGATGCACGAGGGGAGCAAGACAAGCCTCGAGGCAACTGCGATGTCGGATCATCGTGGCATGAATTCGACGCTGGATCTCTTGGCAAAGAGAGCATGGTGGCCAGGTATAGCGAAGGATGTAAAGGACTACATTCGCACGTGCGATAGTTGCCAAAAGGTACACTAAAATTTGTTTTCAATATACATATTTCATGTGAATATTATCTTATGAAAATGTCTTATTTCTAGGTCAACACAGCGGTTCTAAAATGTAAGGAGCCACTTTGTTCGATACCTGCACCTCGTGCGAGGGGGAAACGACATTCAATTTCCGTGTCACCCAGATTACGGATTACCCCGGATTACCTCGGATTACCTCTGGAGTGTCCTCCGGATAACGGCGCTTTTTTCCTCGGATTACCCCGGATTACCTTAAAATTTCCCTAGATTACACCGGATTACACCCTGCCGGATTACTTAACGGCTGTCAGCCGGATTAACTTAGTCGTTTCCCCCTCGACCTCGTGCGAATTTAAAACAGATTGGGATCGATATAATCCAGCTACCAGAGGCAGAAGGCTTTAAATTTGTAGTCGTAGCTATCGATTATCTGAGCAAGTGGTCAGAAGCTAAAGGCCTGCAAAATAAGACAGCTATTGAAGTCGCACGTTTTATATTTGAATGGATCTGCAAATTTGGGTGCCCTTCTATTGTGATCAATGATCAAGGCAGAGAGTTCTGGAACGAGGTCAGCGAGTATCTGTACAAACTCACGGGAACTCGACGAAGAGTTACATCTGCCTATAGCCCACTTGTATTGCCTTAAAGGTGGATTTAGTGTTTCTAAGTTGCGTGAAAAATCACGCAGCGTGAAAAAACACGCTGCGTGATTTTTATGACCGGTTGCGCCCGGTGTCGTCTGCGGCCATTTCTATGCTGTTCCGCAACAAGCCGCTAACACATACACTGGATGAGTATGTAAGGTATTATTCAAAATCAATCTCTACTACAAATCCCAGACAGGAGTAGTATAACTGGTACTGGGTAGCGGTTATCTACCTTCCAGGGGCAGCATACTTCAACAAGGGGCACCCTGACACTGGCTCCCGGTATCTACCTTCCAGGGGCAACGCATTTGACAGGGGAGCTGTCTGACACTGCCTTTCGGGTTTTTTAAGCAGTGTGATATTGATGAGTGATTGTCTACCTCATGAGGGAGTTTATGTTGCCATAAGATTTTCTTTTTCGTATCATTCATCGCGTAAAACTTTTTTTTTTTTTTAAAAAAACTGCATTATAAAATCATTCTTTTTTTTCTGTTGATTGATTCAAAGGGAGTAAGTAAAGAAGGAAACACATTTTTTTTAGAAATCATTTTTTTTTATTTCTAAATGATTACAAAACATAAGACATGGAATATGATATGGTATATAATTGGTTACAATTCATAACATGTTTTTTTAAAAAAAAAGTATTGGATACAAGAGATTACAATGATTAAAGTATGGTATTTGTGTAGTTTTAAACGTACACACGCATCGTGTACGTGATTGGTGTGCGGCACACGCCGCATTTTTTCATGGACGGTAAACACATTGAGCATGTGAATAGATGAGCACACGGAAGAACAACAGTGTCAACTGCCTTCTCACAACAAATTTTACACATTATACGGTCGTGTTCTTGACAAGCATTAGTCGGCACTTCGTGTGGTTTTATAATGTTTTTAAAGTGTGCAGGAACATCTGTCACAGAATGCAGCTGTGCCTGTACTTCTTGTGCATATTTATGCCCTGTAACGCGTGTCAGATATCCACAATATGGTGAGTATGTCGCATGCTCGAATGATACATTGTCCGACTCCTTCCATACCCCCAGCCCCACACCACAGTGAAAGCAAAGGACAGCATCTTTGTGCCCCGTGTAAAAAAAACCGTTTTCGGCGAGTGCCTCTGGTTTGATGGGTGAATCCTCAGGCCATCCTACGAATGATTCAAGTCTCTTTTCTTGTGCTGCAAACTCTGGGAAATCTGGTATTTTGTAGGGTAAAATGTTGAGCTTGTTTGCGAATTTGTCATACTGTCCTCTGAGAAGTGCAACTCGTTCAGAGTGACGTTCTACAATCATCTGCCCAACTCGTCGATTCTCTCGTGCTATTGCCTCTGCAATCTGTGCTCTGTCATGAATAGGGTAACCGCGATCTATCTCAAGGAGTGGATGATTTCCCCGTGAATTTGGTGGTACGTCACCCTCATCGTCGGACCCTGATATAAACATGAAACCAGTGACATGTGGTCTCGGTGGAATCCTGCGAGGTGTATCATTTGTGACACTGTTCTGTTCCGCTGCGGCACTGTCTGCTGGTGGTCCCCGTGTGTCCCCCGTGTCCTGTGTCGTCTGTGCCCCCGTGCTTTGTGTCACATCCTCTGTTTGTTCATCGTCGCTAATGTCTACCATTGGCGGTTCACGTGCTGCCCTATCTGCTTCGTCCTCGCTGTCATTGACATCCAAAATCATTACTGGTACCGTTGTCTCGTGAAGTACTTGTATGTCTGGGTCAGCAGTCTCCGTGTCCATTTCATCATGATCATCCTCCACTGGTATGTCCTGTGGTGGCGGCGTGTTCCATTCGTCCCCGCCGTCATTTTGAGTGTTGGATGTCACCAGTATCTCCTGTACCTCCAAGTCACTTGTGTCCATGATCAAAATATCCTCCTGTTGCTGTGCTGTGTTCCTCCTGTCTTCCTGTCTCTCTTCTATCTCTGTGTTCATATTTTGCTTGTGTGAAGAGTGTGCCTTCTGCTCCCTGTTCCGCAGGTTTTATAGAGGCACTCACGGCGGCTCGGCGGTGCCCACCCCGCACCTCTCCCCGCAGAGGTCTTGGTCA
This sequence comes from Frankliniella fusca, assembly GCA_029379305.1. Taxonomy (NCBI): domain Eukaryota; kingdom Metazoa; phylum Arthropoda; class Insecta; order Thysanoptera; family Thripidae; genus Frankliniella; species Frankliniella fusca. Next base: position 16,634 of record JAHWGI010000844.1, on the reverse strand, counting down.
GCCGGGCCCTACCGCCCGCCCCGCTCCTCTCCCCGCAGAGGTCTTGGTCAGCCGGGCCCAGAGGGGGCGAACCTCCATACATAGAAGGCGCTCTGCGGCTGTTGCAAGGAGTTGCCTACTTATCAGGGGCTGTGACGTCAGTACCTCAGATGCTGTTGACCACCACAAAAAAGTGAAAATATGGTCTCTCTCTGATCGGAGAGATTTTCCAGAAATGTTTTGTGGTGTGGTACACGATAAGTGCATATTTGAGCACAAAAACATACATCGTAATCCACTAACTATTTGCCGTCCAACAACGTAGGAAATTCTGAAATAATTCTAACAAATGCGCTGGCAATGGGTGCGGGTGCGGGGGCGGGGCGGGGGACGGCGCGGGTGCTGGCCGTCGTGGGAAATATTCATAATGAGATAAATATGGTCAACCTCAGGTTTTTATTATTTTTCTACTACATACATTGAAACGCAAAAGAAAACAAGAGGACATTGGCCAGTAATAATCACATGAAAAATAAATCTTGAACCTTCCTGTTTGGCGTGTAGAATTTGAGGTTAGAGGCCTCTGACTGTACTTTTAACCTACAAAAGAATTTACAGAGAATAAATAGAGGTTCCGTATAAAAATTATGACGGTTTCCAAGTGAAATTGTCAGTTTCATTTTAGATTTGTGGTGTACGTACCTCTAGTGAGTCTTTTAGAAAACACGGTGCTGAGCACCTTCTACACTTCTACTGAGTCGTTCACAAGTTCACAAGTATGGAAAGAAATGTCGATTTCCACGACTGCTTGCGATCTCAGATAATTCTAACTGGTCTTACTTTCTCGTTCCATCACTTGTAACAATTCACAAAATTTTAGGTATTTTCTTCGTTGCAATTAACTTTCAGTGACAGCGAGGCCCGGCGGCCCGAAGCTGCAAAGCCGGCAAATATAAACAAACAGCCTGCCAACATTGGCCTGCTCAAGTTTGCATACCTAACACGAATATTCAAAATCCAGTGCTCCTATAATTTTATAAATCATCCGTATGTTAATCTGAGTTGCCCAGCAGCTCTAACAGACACTCTGGTGGCCCTTTTTGAACACTAAAATATTGTGAGGGGGACCCGCGGTAGGCGCCCGAACTTCATTTTTGGTGTAGTGGTGCAACAGCATCTGAGGTAGTGACGTCACAACAACAGCAAAAACAAGAACAAGGCAAGCGCCTTAGGAGCCTATGCAGTTCACCCCCTCTGGCCGGGCCCTGCCGCCCGCCCCGCTCCTCTCCCCGCAGAGACCTAGGCTGACCGAGCCCAGCCGCCCACCCCGCTCTTCTCCCCGCAGAGACCTAGGCCGTACGAGCCCTGCCGCCCACCCCGCACCTCTCCCTGCAGAGGTCTTGGTCAGCCGGGCCCTGCCGCCCGCCCCGCTCCTCTCCCCGCAGAGACCTAGGCTGACCGAGCCCTGCCGCCCGCCCCGCTCCTCTCCCCGCAGAGGTCTTGGCCGTCCGCCCCGCACCTCTTTCCTCTCACTTGGTCATTCCCTCCTTCCCCTTTCTCAGGCCTCGTCGTGTACCAGGGCCGCGGGGGCCGCGGGGGCCGCGGGGCCTGCGGGGGTCCCGGGCGCCGTGGGCCTTATCACGTCTGCCACGCATCCCACATCCTCTGAATGTGCGATTGATCCTGCAGATAATTCAAAATCGGACTGACTTGATCGGTAAACGCTTGTTGATTCACCTTGTGCCCCAGTTGGACAGAAAAAATCAAAGCAACTCACAATGAAAAATAAGATTGTAAAGAATAAAAATATTAACATTTCAGTTTGCAAACTGAGTACCACATCGCTTTCGTGTGTTGTTTTTATGCCCGTTGTGTTTTCCATGTTGGACCGAAACTGCACGCTTTTGTTCCGTTGGCCCGCGATGCTGACTTGGAGTGCGTGGTCTGAGGCTGGCAGTGTTATCACTCGGTTTGTATATTGTAACTGGAGTCCTCCTTCCTGGGGCTCATGCTGGGCTACAGCACTGGGTGTGCTCTCCTGCACCAAGCCGTCAGTCGTGTTATGTCCTCATGCCAGTGCACGATGTGTGGTAGAGCACGTGGACGGTCTTCGTCGAGCTCCTCGTCGAGCACAAGCTCGTCGCCGAGCTCGTCGTCGAGCTGTTCGTCGTCGTCGAGCTCGTCGTCGTCGAGTTCTAGCAGCTCCTCCTCCAGCTCTAGCAGTTCCCCATCAAGTTCGCGAGAGGCGTCGCCGGCGCCGGTCCCCTCGCCCGCGCCCGCCCCGCTGCCCGTCTCCCCGCTCCCCCCGCTGCCCGTCTCCCCGCCACCTGCTACGCCACCACCACCATCACCGTCGCCTCCGCTACCGCTGGCGCCAGCCACCTCACAGGTACGTACACACGCACGCACTCAGACTCACAACGACATGTACTCTTGCCTACGGATTTTGTGAGCGCGTTCCGCCTCTTGCAAGTTGTAGTCAATTAAAGTAGTATAATTTCTTTTGGTTATGTCTTTGGGAAATCGTGTTGTCAAATGATAATGTTGTTCGTGATTTGCAACTTTTATACTTATTTTTATCACGATAGTCTTCCTCCTCACCGTGTGTGCGCGCGCCAGGGGGGGGATGAGCTGCAAGTTGCCTACATCCAGGGGTTTAGTGGCTCAAATTGCCTACCTTCCAGGCGGCTATCAAGGGGCCCTTCGGGGTCACAGGAGGGCCGATCGCTCCCCCTCCCCCTCCCCGTTAAATCGCGCGCAGTCTGACATGTGTTTTACAGTGTCTTGATCTCTTCTCGCATTTACATTTTCCTCGTCCAATTTTCTAGGTTTAAAACAGTTTTTTTTACTTTTAGGGCCGCAAGCGATCACGCCCGCCGTCACCGCTTGATTTGACGGTGAGGCGTGGGCCAGCGGTAGGGGAGGCTGAGCAGCCGCTCGACCTCACAGTAAAGCGAAGCCGCACAGAGCAGGTGATGGAGGTAAGTTTTGCCATTTTGTTTTTTTTTTAGGTTTGAATGTTTCGGTACTGATAACTTGACAGCACAGGGCTTCAGTACTTTTCATTAACACAGAATTATACATAGAGTTCGTTTATCATAAAGTGTTTCTGTTAACTGTTTCAGCCGACCGACCCCTGCGTCCGCAGGTCTTCCACACCTGCGAAGATGCGCCCCCCACCTCGCCGCCCCCTGTTTTTAGACAAGGGGGAAAGGAGGCCGGGGAGTTGGGGGCTCTTGAGGACCCCGCCTCGTTAGAATTTTTTCTTTATAAAAGTCAATATACATGTATTCGTTTTTAGTTTAAGTTAACTGTATAAAGTTTTTTTTCCTACAATTTTAGTTATATTTTAGCGGACCCCGCCCCAATAGAATATTTTTTAAATATAAAAAGCACCTGTATTCCTTTATATTTTAATAAACTGTATTAATATTCTCCACAATTTTAGTTGTATTTTATTCAAACGTTCCTTTTCCCTATTATTGTAATGTAAAAATAACAACGACAAGTTTATAGTGATCCGAGCTTTATTGAAGATACATCATACAAGGAAAACAAAAACATTGTTCATTTTTTCATTTCAGTAAAGACCTTCTCCTGCAAATATGAAAAATGGTACACAAGAAACTCCTCTCGCACAATAGCCAAATTACAGGGTTCAATCGGAATCAAATCGTGAGAATAAGATGCTGTAATAAATGGAGATGTTTTTGCCATACACCGACGCATGATTTCATTTCGCTCTCTGATATCTGCTTGGTAGGTTAGCCATTGGTAGGTTATGCGCTGAAATTTCAACTCAGCGAGGGTTTCATTGACGAATTGTTGTACAAAGTGTTCAATGTGATTTTGGCTCTGACGGACCAAATCGAGAGACAATTTGATCATTTCGCAAGCCTCTCCAAATTTGCGCCAAGTTACTGGTGCGAAAAAGAAATTGTGTTTTTGTCCCACTCGATGAAATCTTAGAGATTTTCCCCCGTGCTTGGAGATGTACGATGAAACTTCAACTCCACCCACACGGAAAGTCTTGTTTGCGTCCCAAAAAAGATTTTGACCCTTTTCAAAAGTGTCCGGATGCAAAAATTCCATCAACTCATCCATTGAAAGTCGCAGTCTCTGTGTTTCGCCTCCTTGATAACCGGCCAGGACTGCTGCAGGTTTGCAGGTGCGTAAATCGATTCCCAGGATCAATACTTTTGAATTGTTCGAAAGGGCCCCCAAAGTAAGACAAATTGTTTTTCGGTTAACAAAAAATGGAATTCCCTCCAGCTCTTCCCATTGATTATCCTCCATCTGTGTATCGTTGGTTTGCATTGTGGTTGGCTGGGCCAGTGTTTGGCTCGCGAAAAATCTGTCAAAAACTTCAACAATTTCGTCCTGCTGCTGAGTCTGTATGGACGTGCCCGGTTCAGGTTCCTCCATGTTTTTCTCTTTGCGCTGGTAAGGCCTTTTGCGATTCTTTTTCCCCTCCACGTCGTTGGATTGTGAGTCCATGGTTGCTGTGTTCTCAGTGTCTCTGTGTGCAAGTGTGTGCCACTGGGGTCCCTGCGCACGGTTTATATTCTCCCCTCTCTCTGTATCTCACGTTGGGTGTGGGGGAATTCCCTCCAGCAGGTCAGAACCTGTAAGGACTTTGAAATAAAAAAAACTCGATGACAAGATCTAAATTATTTTATTATCACTACATTTAATGCAATCGTTGAATAATTACAGTTTTAAAATTCGATTCCTTCAAAATGAATTTTAAGAATCTTCGGCCAATGTTCAATGAGGGCGGTCCAGGCTGTTACACCCAAGTGTACAATGTAAAATGTGGGAACGCCGTTTACCGACGAAAATCGGTCTTCTCGTTCGATGGAAATGAAAGGCTTACTCCTCAACTGAAGACATTGAATTCTGTGGGATTTCACGCGAAAATTCTTGCCGTTCAGTGCGTAGCCATACTTAGAATTCAAATGTTGCGTAATCACCGGACACAGTTTTTCACGTTCTCGCATTAATTCCATGATCTCATCCATAGAAAATTCATCGAGAAGCTCTGTGTTATGTTTCCAAATTTGAATGGATGATTGCTTATTTTTGTCTGTCGTGATGACCATCACCTTCCTACTGTCTGCGTTCAGGATGATTTTGGAAATTATTTCGGTTTCCATATTGATTTTGCGTGTGTCTTTACTCTTGCTGTCTGTCTGTGTGTGCTCTGCGTGTGCATGTGAATATTGCTTTTTCTTCACCCGTTTATGTAGTGGACCAGATCGCCTGCCACGCGGCCCGCCTCGCCGGACCCCGCCCCGCCCCGCCCCCGCCCGCGTCGCCGGGCCCTCGCACGCCGGACCCCGCCGCGCCTCGTCCCGTCTCGCCCGCCCCGCCCTGCCCCCGCCCCGCCCCGCCCCGCCGCGCCCCGCCCCGCCGCGCCCCGCCCCGCCGCGCCGCGCCCCGCCCCGCTGCGCCGCGCCCCGCCGCGCCCCGCCCCGCCGCGCCCCGCCGCGCCCCGCCGCGCCCCGCCGCGCCCCGCCGCGTCGCCGGCCCGTCCCGATCGCGTCGCAGGTCCCGCGCTGGCCGCCCCTGCCCCCGCCCCACCCCTGCCCCCGCCCCGCCCCGCCGCGCCCCGCCGCGCCCCGCCGCGTCGCACGTCCCGCCCTGCACTTATCTCCGTGGAGAACCATGAGCCGTCGGGTCCATGCCTACCTCCGCACCTCTCCCCGAAGGAGCCCTTGTCCCGCACCGAGTTCGTCCGTCTTCCGAGTGAGCGCGCGAGCTGCTCTGATTGTGACAAGTGGGGGTAGACCCTCTGCCGCGCGCAACTATAAAGTCCCGTGTCAGAGTCAGGAAGGGACACAGAGCCACACAGCAGCCCACGAACGTAGTACAGACACACAAGGAGAACAAGTGACATGACACTTGTGAAGACTATTCTGGACGAATGGGATGGGGGTTGCTTCTACACGAGTCAATTGCTCACGGAGGCATTTCTCACACTTCTCAACACTTTTACATACACGCAAACAGATGTTGCTGATCTTCGATTAGGTCCATTTCTTGATGAGGGCTACAGAGCATATTTACAAGAACTCCAAAACACCAGAAACGTCAATCCACTTGTTCACACAGTTTACAAATTGGCGAGGGATTTAGTGGGTGGAGCTGTGACACGGAGACAAGTCAAAGAAAATCAATTACAAGAACAGCACGCCTCTAACAATAATACCGAATCTCACACTACCGAAAAAAACGGTGACCATGCCCTGGGGCCCGTTCCATCACGAAAGCGTGCACGTGAAGAAAAAGGTTGTAATGAGGTGACGGAAAATGGTGAAGAAGGGGAACAGGGAGAGGAGGAGCAAGAGGAAGAGGAAAAAACTCCTACAATCGAGGTAATTGAATCGAAAACACGCTATCTTAAGAGATTCAAGTTGAATTTCAGAGAAGAAATTTTTGCGATAAAAAATATGGGTAAAACTTTAGATCCGTATCATCAGCTGACAGATTTATTTGATACTTTGTTAGACAGACAGAGAAAAGCGGTTCATGCAAAATCAGATGACAATTGTATTATAGAAGTGAAAGGGAGTGAAAGTATCGACAAACCCGTATGGTTTTCTTTACGGCGTACAGATCAAATTAATGGGGAAATTATTCTGGATAAAATAAGTCATGTTTTAAATTCAAATCAGAATTTTATGACTGATGGGGCACTTCAATTTTCATACATTCATGTACCAAATCCAAAATCAGGAGGAAACCGGAAAAAGCGCCCAAACGAAGAGATGTCACATTTTATTTTAAGAAAAATTCAAAGCCATTCCCTGTTTGACCCTGACAATGTCGCTGACAAAATGTGTCTGACACGTTGCGTCACTGTTTGTATGATGCAAAACACGATTTCACGCTCATGTTTATATAGACTTAAAAATCCACGGTCTAGAGTTCAATCGCAATCTGCATTAAAATTATGCAACATGGCTGGCATCGACCCTCACGTAGAATGTGGCATACAAGAAGTAAAAAAACTTCAAAACATTCTTCCTGATTATAGACTTGTGGTTTTTATGGGGAAAGACGGGAAAGACATTGTTTTTCATGGCCCTGTTTCGACTTCTGCACATCCCAGGAAAAACATTTATCTACTCTTACATGAATGTCACTTTTATGGAATACTAAAAATCAAAGGGACATTTGATTTTCGATATTTCTGTGAATATTGTTTGGTTTGCTTTAGCAACAAAAGTGATCATCACTGTCTTGACTCCTGTTGGAGGTGCGGATCAAGAGAGTCACACAACACACCTGAAAACATTTTAAAAAGATGTGGAAATTGTTGCCGCTATTTTGCGGGAGACGAGTGTTTTAAGTTTCACAACACGGAAAAAATTTATAGCAATGGTAAAACGACATGTGATGTTAAAAAGTTTTGTTCACAGTGCGAAAGAAGCGTAGTATTAAAAGAAAGGGGTAAGGGGAAAATGGTCAAACACGTTTGTGGTACACAGCATTGTAAATATTGTAACTCGAATGTCTTGGAAAATCACTTGTGCTTTATTCAACCATGGGTGCCACCAGCCATAAGTAAAGACACCAGAATGATTCGTATCTATTTTGATGTAGAAACGGTTCAAATTGACCAGTTTGAGAGCATGAATAATTGGATGGAACACAAACCAAACGTACTTATTTGTCACCAAGTTTGTGAAGAATGTGAGAATGTGAAGGAAATGGAACATGTGTGCTTGCACTGTGGAACACGGGAACACATCTTTGAATCACTACAAGACCCACCAACCTGTAACGTCGTTGAACAGTTTATCACCTACATTTTTTCACTCTGTAACGACGAAAAGACAGAAATCATTTGTTTTGCTCATAATTCGAGATCTTTTGACTCATATTTCATTCTTCAAGAATTTCTAAGGAGAAAAATACAACCAGAAGTTATTTTGCAGGGACTAAAAATCATGTGTTTGAAACATGAAAACATCACATTTAAAGATAGTTTGCTATTTGTACCACAAAAGTTAAGTTCACTTCCAGCATCATTTGGTTTTCCAGAGTTACGGAAAGGGTATTTCCCACATTATTCCAACAGACCCGAATATTACGAATATATTGGTCCGATGCCGGACAAAAGTTTGTATTGTCTGTCAACAATGACTTCGAACGAAAAAAATAAGTTTGAATCGTGGTATCAAGAACAACTTGATAATAAGTATGAATTTAATTTCAAATATGAAATATTGACATACTGTCAATCTGATGTTGATATTCTCAGGCAGGCTATGGAGTCTTTCCGAACTAGTTTTATGGAAGTCGGGGGATTTGACCCTCTGCGTCACTCTTTAACCATTTCATCGGCGACCATGTCCATGTACAGACTTAAACACTTGATTCCTGGCACTTTGGGGATTGTTCCACGAGGAGGTTACCGATTTCGCGACAGACAAAGTTTCGTTGCTCTAAAATGGCTTGACTTTGAACAGCACAAATTAAAAGACATTGCAAACATTTCTACCGCCGAAAACGGTCGTGAAGTCAGGGTGTTGGGGCGACCTGTTGATGGTTACACTGAAATTACCAGCCATGATGGGTCCATTGAAAAACACATTTGGGAGTTTTGGGGCTGCTTTTGGCATCAGTGTGTTTGGTGCTATTCTGACTCGAATACACGTGAACGATTGAGGAATGATGCTGGAGAGGACAGGTATGAAAACACAAAAATATTGACAGATATTTTTAAAAAGAACGGATATATCGTTCATGAAATGTGGGAATGTCAATTTCGAGAAGAATGTCAAAATAACCCAGCAATGAAAACATACTTTGAGCAGCACCCGACAACTCGATCTTATCCATTGCAACTACGAGATGCGCTTTGCGGTGGAAGGACATCTGCCGTGCGGTCTTACAAAAAGGCAGACGTATCTAAAGGAGAAAAAATTAAATTTTTTGATATTTGTTCAGAGTATCCTTTCATAAATTTGACATTCGGCTATGTGAAGGGTCATCCAAAAATATTCTTGCAAGGTGATCCGAACATACCTCCTATAGACACCTGGAACGGAGTCGCGAAAGTCACAGTGTTAGCACCAGAATCGTTATTTCTGCCAGTGTTGCCTTATAGGTGCTGTTCAAAACTTATGTTTCCACTCTGCAAAACATGTGCGGAAACACAAAATCAAGATGTTTGTACACACACAGCCACAAAAGACAGGGCACTTACAGGGACGTGGTGTGCAAATGAACTTCAACTTGCTGTAAACAAAGGTTATAAAATATTATCAATACATGAATTATATCAATATCCTGAAGTTGAAAAATATGATCCAGTCTCAAAGACGGGAGGATTATTTTCTGGGTACGTCAGAGAGAACATGGCGCTCAAATATGAAGCTTCTGGTTGGCCAACACACATCAAAACAGACGAAGACAGAGATCAATATGTGAAAGCCATTTTTGATCGTGACGGAATTGTAATAAGGAAAGAAAGGGTTGAAAAAAATCCCGGAAAGAGAACTTTAGCGAAACTCATCCTTAACTCTTTTTGTAAGTATATATTTTCTTTAAAAATCAGCTTAAAGTGCCTTGTAAAAAAAAATACGTATATAATAAGTTTTATTTGTAATTTTGTAGGGGGGAAAATGGGGGAAAAAACACTGAGACCAAAGACAGTGTTTGTTTTTGACTACGGTGAATTGATTCGCCTAGTAAATGACTCCACTATCGTTGTCAATTCAATTCTACCGCTACGAGAAGACTGTCTTCAGGTCTGCTTTGTACCCGTAGGAGACATGGATGAGAGTTTGAAAACGACCTCACTCATTCACGCTGCACAAACAACTGCAGGAGGAAGAGAATTGCTTTACAAGTATTTAGATATTGTTGGAGAAAGGTGTATTTACAACGACACAGGTAAGTCAAAAAAAAGGTTTTACACACCTCATTCTTTTGGACAAATACTAACAGATTTTTTTTCGGCGTTTCAGATTCCGTTTGCTTTCTGTCCGTTCCGGGCCAACCTGAACCCGAACTCGGACCATATCTGGGGCAGATGACAGACCAATTATCAGAAGATTTTTCGGAAGGTTCATATTGTTGTGAATTTGTGTCTGCGGGTGCAAAAAATTACTCGTTTAAAGTTTGCGTTGGTGGTGATCCTGGAAAAATTAAAGTTGTGACAAAAGTTCGTGGCCTTTCTATTAATAGTTCATGTGAAGACACTGTTACATTCGATACACTAAAACACATGGTTTTAAGTGACGAAAAAATAATTACAAAAATTGACATACCTTCACAAATTGCTCGCTTACCGGGTTGGCGAATAGTGACTAGGCCATCTTCCAAGAAATGGCAAGTATGCCTAAACAAGCGTCGACGCATACACAAGGAGAAGACTGAACCATATGGATTTAAAGGAACCCTGTTAGACGACGAAGATTATGAAATACTGTCTGTTTTGGAAAGTTTAGCGGATAACACTTTGAATAAGTACTAGATGCGTTTCAAACCATCTTTTCTAAAAAATGTATAAATACTCACGACAATAAATATCTTGATCAGTACACATTAGCAGATTATTCAATCAACATGGATTTGCGTTTTTCTCACCCCTCTAATGTTTTAGTATGTGCACCCAGCGGAGGGGGTAAAACATATTTGGTAAAAAGAGTAGTAGAGAATCGACACCAGATGTTCAATGTGTCATTTGAACAAGTGCTATGGTACTATAGTGAATACCAGAGTATTTACGACGAACTTGCACAGAAACACGGAGTACAATTTATTGAGGGAGCACCATCGATGGACCATTTTCCAACTGGGGAAAAACCTAAAATGGTCATAGTTGACGATTTTTTGGATCAAATAAAAAACCCAGAATTCTTAAAAATTGCGATAAAAGGGTCCCACCATAGAAATTTGAGTTTTTGGTTTTTGACTCAGGCCTTGTTTCCTCCAAACTTCAGACAGATTAGTTTGCAAGCACATTACGTAATTTTGTTAAAATCTCCGCGTGACATTCAGCAAATAAGAACTTTGGTACTTCAGGTGGACCCAGCCAATTGGAGGGGGATGCTAGAAGCATATTTAGACGCTACACAAGAAGGACATTCATACCTTTTATTTGATTTCCATGTGAGACAAAAAGATCATCTTCGTTTAAGAACACATATTTTTCCAGGGGAAAACACAGTCGTATACATTCCAAACGGAAAGTATAAAAAGTCGCTCGTTTTTCAAAAGTAAGCATTGTCAAACAATGTGTCAAGGAGGCTACTTCACACCCCAAGCAAGAAAATGGTTCTAGCCAAGAGACAGCAACACAAGGACTTACTTCGTGTTCTCCAGCGTGCTAAGCCTTCTGTGCGAAAAGCCATTTTAAAGGAAGCTGACAAGGCCCTTGTGTATTCCATTTGTGAGATTTGTGACAACACTTTGTCTGGAAACGTACCATTATCACCTGGACAGAAACAAAAATTAAAGAAACACAAAATTATCCTCAAAAAGCTTGCTAAACGCGGAGAGTCTTGGACGAAGAAAAAAAAGGCTCTAGCACAAGGAGGTGGGGCATTTCTACCCTTGCTTTTGAGCGTACTAGGCCCTGCACTCGGAAGTCTTATTTTTAACTCATAAAACAACATGGAACACTGCAAAAAATTAGTTTTGGTCCCACACGAAACTGTGACAAAATTACACGAAAAAATTCCAGTAGAACGCTCACCTGAAGTGATAATGAGTGATTTAGACAAAGAAATGCAACAAATTTTAAAACAAAAAGCAGAAGACAGTGAAAAATGGAAATTATATGAACAAGCGCTTCAAAAGTATTTGTATTTTGTAAACGAAAGAAAAAAACCTTTAGAATTGTACGTTCCAGACCTGAATAGCTCAGAACATAAAACCACGTTGAAACAAAAACTGCTGTCAATTACACCTGCTAAATTTCAAGAATCAGCAGCTTATTTGTTTGATCATTTATCCACACAAGAAGCAAAACAATTTATAAGCTGGGACGAAACCGGTCGGACTCTAGTAGGAAATCAGACATTGCCGAGTATAGTAGATTTAATTTCCGACGCCGTACGTACCCGAGACACCCCTAAAATAAATAAGTGGGAAACGTTTGCAAACGTACTAAGATCGCTAGGTACACCACTCGAAATTATAGGAAACAAAAAATACAAGGAAGCTCTACAGTCCCAAGGCGGATCGGGTCTTAATCTACACCATGGCAGCCACACGGAAAACGGGAAAATCCATAAGCTCAAGAAGAAAAAATGCACAATCCTTAAGACAAAATCCAAAACACAAACAAAACGAAACTCAAACTGGAAACGATGGACTTGACAACATTTTTACGAACACGCGTCACCCAGCAGGGTTCAGTACAGTAGAACGCTTAGATGAGGCTACAAGTTCTGACTTTACAAGGAAACAAGTTGTCGAATACCTTCAGGGTCAAGACGCATACACACTACATAAACGGGCAAGGCGAACGTTTCCGAGAAATGTTACTTATGCTGACAATATTGATGACTGTTGGCAAGCTGACTTGGCAGATTTTAGCGCTATAAAAGATGAAAACCAGGACACCAAATTTATACTTTGCGTTATTGACGTTTTTTCGCGTTTTGCATGGACCGTGCCCGTATTAAACAAACAAGCATTGACAATAAAAGAGGCATTTGAAACTATTTTCAATAATACGACAAGGAGGCCAACTCGATTAATAACAGACAAAGGAGGAGAGTTAAAAAACAAGACACTCAAACAATTTTTACAGCAGCATGGCATAGACTACGCTCACACAAACAACCCTGACACAAAATGTTCTGTTGTAGAAAGATTTATCGGTACGTTAAGAATGTGGATGCAAAAAGTGTTTACTCATAGGGAAAGTTACGAATACACGAACGGGGTTTTAGACGATGTAACACACGCTTACAACAACAAAAGGCACAGTGCTTTGAAAATGACCCCTACACAAGCAAGCGACCCTAAACGGGTGCTTCAAGTGTATCATAATCTTTATGGAAAAAAATTACATGGAAAAAAGGTTTCTCCGAAATTAAAAGTGGGGGATTATGTGCGAATCTCAAGAGAGAAAAAGCGTTTTGAGAAAGGGTCTACGTGGAACTGGTCAGAGGAAATTTTCAGAATAACAAAAGTTATCCCACATGTGCAACCAATTTACCGAATAGCTGATATAGATAATAATGAAGAACTAGAAGGATCATTTTACTCTTGGGAACTAAGTCCAGTAAAAAGACCAACGATGTTTAAAATTGCATATATAATCAAAACCCGTGGAAAAGGTCCCAGAAAAGAAGTGTTTGTCCACTGGAGAGGATATCCAAAGTCATCTCGCTCCTGGATACTAGCAAAGGATCTCCAAGCATCATAATGGATTTTTATATGGTCCTTCCTAGTAACTCAAGCCCAAAGGTTTATCCCGAAAATAAAACTTCGGATTTTAAAATTCAACTCACTGAACGAGTTGAGCTGCGCGATACCTGGGAAGTAGCACTTTTGGAGCTTAATTATCCAAACACTATCGAACAAGTTTCAGAGGGTGAAAATGTAATAACTATTACGTTCGCAAATGGGGAGGAAAAATCATTTATGGTGAGACCAGGACACTATATTACAAAAGAAAACTTGCTGTTTGCCCTCCACGAAACGCTTACACCCATAGAAGAGCTACCGGATGGTAAAGGGAGAACAAGCGTCGTAGAACTAACGGAACACGGATACGTTTTGTTTCATCCATTTAAAAACGTGCCCGATGCCAAGTACACGTTTTCACCTCTTCTCGCCAACCAACTTGGTTTGCTCCACGCAGGGCCCTATTCGACAAATGGAGAACTTTTAGGAACATATCCAGTTGACACAAGTTTGGGGGTGCCACCTCAGCTGTATGTATATTTGAACATAATTGAGGATCAAATTGTTGGGCATACACGTGCTCCGCTACTACGGACTGTCCCGGTCGAAACGCGAAAAACATACGGAGGAATGACCAGTTATCGATGTGACCCTCCAATCTACTTTAAGCTGAAAACAAAGTCGTTCGACACTTTAGAAGTAAATATAAGAACGCACACTGGACGACTTACTCCATTCGATCACGGAACTTCAACACTTCTGTGCCACTTTAGGCAGAGCGCTTAACTTTCGTCATGTCTCATATTGCTGAGTATTATGTTAGACAGGCCCAAACGGGGGCAGGTATGAGTTATTTCGCTGGATCATCTACACAAAAGGGAGCAGGTATTGGAAGTCTACTGGGAGGGTTGTTTCGCAGTATTTTTCCATTCTTGAAACAAGGGGCAAGTGTAGTGGGACGGGAAGCTCTTCGAGCAGGAAGCCACATACTAGCTGACGCTGCGGCTGGAGATGTTCCCTTGAATACTAGTGTAAAACAACACCTTTCACAAGCAGGACAAAATCTTTTAAATAGGATGAGTGGAAAAGGTATAAAGCGGAGAAGAATTAAGGGAAAATCTCAGTCTTCACGCAAACCGCACACTGATAGGACACGCAAGAGATCGAAGCCAGACCCAACACACATTTTTTAAAATGTCGTTCTTACACAATGCCTCTGCTGAGGCTCTTCGAACAGAACTTGATTTATGGGCGATTCCCCCAACACAAACAGTACTCGAGGGAGGACAGTGGACACCATACAAACCTATCACGAGCATTGATCAGTCAAACACCGTAGAATTTTGTGTACCAGGGACAGGCCATGAGTACATTGATCCAGCACACACTCTGCTACAAATCAGAGGAAAAATTGTGGATCCGCAAGACCTAGATTTCGTATCAGATGACAAAAATGAGGCAACGCCAATAAATTATTTGTTACATTCGCTTTGGAGTCAGGTGGATGTGTCTTTGAATCAGAAAGTGATTTCACAGTCTGCAATGACTTACCCGTACAGAAGTTACATCGAATCACTCCTGGCGTATGACGCACCGGCCAAGAACTCTCACATGTCAATGCGAATGTGGTACAAAGACACAGCAGGGTATATGGATGAGTTCAAACCACAAAACAATCAGGGACTGAAAACTCGTCATGAGTTGACCAAAAACAGCAAAATTTTTGAGGTTATGGGTCCAATTCATAGTGATTTTTTCAACCAAGACAGATTTCTTTTAAATAACGTAGAACTGCGAATCAAACTCACTCGTCAACGTGATCCCTTTGTGCTCATGTCAACATTTCAAAACGAAAAGCTTATGATTTTGGATGCTACGCTCCTCGTGCGAAAAGTACGAATTTCACCAACAGTGTTACTTGGTCATGCAGCGGCATTAGAGAAGGCCCCTGCAAAATACCCTTTGACCAGAGTCGATTTGAAAACTATAACCATTCCAGCAGGACTTCAAGACAAAACCATTTCAAACTTACACCTGGGGCAGATTCCGAAACGCATAATCATCGGATTTGTCACCAATCAAGCATTCAATGGACACTACCAAAACAATCCTTTCAATTTCCAGCATTTCAATCTTAACTATTTAAGCTTGTACGTTGACTCGCAACAAATCCCAGCTCAGCCACTTACTCCAGACTTTGAACACAATTTACACATTGACGCCTACAACACACTTTACAGTGGGACAGGCATTCATTGGAAGGACGAAGGGAACGACATAACGTATGCAGAGTATCCTCAAGGGTATACTTTGTATGCATTTGACATTTCACAAGACTTGTCGGCAAACGAGAATCACTGGAACTTGCAACGCCAAGGCATTGTACGATTGGAAGTAAAATTTGCAAAACCATTGCCAACAGCAGTAAATTGCATCGTTTTCTCAGAATTCAATAACCTCATAGAAATTGATAAAAACCGAAACGTGATAGTTGACTACGGCGTTTAAAAACAATGGACGGCTACACTTTGGAAGCGGTCTTGCGTAAAGATCCCCACGCAGCTCCTTACTTTACTGGAGTATTCGCGTCAGATACTTTACCACATACCATACATCAGAAACCGGCACTGATTATAGTGAACACGGATCCTATCAGTAAGCCGGGATCACACTGGCAAGCGATTTATTTAGGATGTTTCGGACGAGGCGAACACTTTTGCTCATATGGACTTGGACCATATGTGCCAAAAATAAGACAATTCATGGATCGCCAATGTACGCTCTGGACAAAAAACACTGTTGATTTGCAAGCATTTGATTCAGCCGTTTGTGGTCAATATTGTACAATGTATCTACTGTGTAAGGCGCATGGATTTTCCATGCAAGAATTTGTATCCAGTTTTTCTTCTGATTGTAATCAAAATGACGAAATGGTCAACGATCTGTTTCAACGATACGCAAAAGATGTAAAACTTTGTGACGATGTTCTCCTAAAAAAACCTCAAACATGTTGTAACAAAAGAAAATGTAAAAAAAATCAATAAAATTTAAAAAACCAATATTTTGAGTGATTAAATTGTAATTCCTATTTCCTTTAAAAAAACATTGATCGATGGGTACAACTACTCAACGTCAAACAAACGGGGAATGTCACCCTGCTCATAAGCCATTAAAGTAACCCCCAGGAGGTAGGCAACTACATGCCAGTGTCAGACTGGTCAGACTACGTGACCCTGAGCATGTCTTACCGCCGGAAGTAACATACCGGGAGCCAGTGT